>CM037853.1:64680644-65235145 GCA_021234595.1 Delia radicum
TACAAATACTTAAATTTAAATTTTTTACATTTATTTTACGTTATGATGTATAGCTATTAAATGTTTGCTATAATTTTTTGTGCACAGATTGGGGATTTAAATTTGTGTATACCCGGTTAAAAATCAGCATATTGCATCCATTTATGAACATGTGCGAACTCATTCATGCTCCTATGTGAATCATTCGAGGTCATACATATCCATATCACGCAAAAATAGAGCTTTCCAGAAGCGCTTCCGCAAGGCATTATTTAATTACGAAGTGCTTCCAAAGCAAATAAGGAAAGCATGATTTTTGTTCGCGATGTGCCACTTGGTATGTCTCTTTTAAAGCGCATCTTTCATGTGCTCTTAGAAGCAATAAATTCATGCCTTCTTAGGCACTAAGAAGCGCTTTTTGTATGTTGACAACATTAGTGCTTCATGGTATGCATACTTTATTGCTTCATTTTAAGCATTATTCACTGCTTCAAAGAAGGCATTCTGGGAAGCACTACAGAATGCCTTCCCTAATTGCTTTATAATATGCAAGGCGGTGAATCGCTATTTTAGAAGCATATAAATGTTATTACTGTTGGTAAGTAGTAATAACATCCAGGTTATTTTTTGCTGGGATACCACCATATAGGATTCATATATGTTCATAAGAATTCATATGTGATCATATATATATTACCTTAATTTTCGTTAATGAACACATATGAACATGTATGGAAATGTATAGACATGTATGATTATTAATATAAATATTACCTCAATTTTAGTAAATGCACACAGATAAACATTCGAATATATATTTCTTCATATGAACATATAAGAATGGTTTATGAACACATATGAACCATGCATGGATGCATATGGACATATATGAAGCATGTGTATTCTTGTATAGATCCATATATATCGATTTTTAACAGGGTAGCTAAATTTTATAGTAGTTGAATAAAAGCCCGAAAGGAAAAATAAAAATATTTATTGTCATGGGTGGCAACCGAAATGGTGCGATTCTCAATGGCGAAGGCAATTTGGCTATTTTACTTTTATTGCACTTTTCACTCGTATTTGCTTATTTTGCCATTTTTAGCTTACTGGCTTAAAACAGCTTGACGAGAACAAAAAATCCACATTGAGTTTGTGACTTTATCTAAAAATATCTCTAGAAATGCTAAGAACATTTTGCCCTGACGATTAGGCAAGAATAAAATCCGGGATGCGGACCAGAGAACGGTTTGAGGGCCTTATTTCATGCTTTTGAATGTAATCACAAAAAATGAGTACATTATTGTCAACTCACATCATTTCAATAAAGCAACAATCGACGGAATTGAGAAAAGTGAGTGTAACGAAAACCATGCATTGCATTGCTTGTCTAGTATTACCTCACTTGTCTAGTGTTACCTCACTTAACAACGAATACAAAACGATTGGTATGAATGGTCTCAATGTTAAATGAATGAAACGTTAACAAAGTTTTTTATGAAACATATTACTGTATTAAGAAAACTAAAAAAAAATTATACATATTTCATGTTTAATAAAATTAAACAAAAATTTTTACATATTTCATGTTTAATAAAACTATAAAAAAATTATTATTATTACTACCTGTCAACGAATACTACGCGAATGTTGTGATTGATTTCATGTTATTCATGTGTCATCATTTCATTTCATTGCTTGACATGTAATGGCATTATTAAAATGAATGTTAAAAAGGCATTCAACAAAAACAATAAGCATAAGCTGTTGTTGTTGAATAAAAGCAATGCAAAAGCAATGAATGTATGTATTGACAACAAAAACGAATGGTCTCATTCTGTTCTCTGATGCGAACCAGTCTACAAAAATGCATTATTTAAAATTTGTTAATAAGTTTACGGATTTTAGCACATTTTACTACTAAAAAATCTTTTTCTTAAGATTTTTTAGTTTTAAAATTGATTTTTTTTAAGATTTCATTGTTCTAATGTTGAATTTTTCTTAAAAAGTTTAATGAAAATGAAAATTATTCAAGTTCGAGGCCATACTCTATATTTCTTCATTGGATATTGTCCTAACAAATAATCTATAGAGTTTTTTGTTTTCTAATTTATTAGTGTACCCTTTCAGGAATGTGTTGATAGATCTATTTCGGGAATTTTCTAGTTTCCCATCATCAGAACACGTTTTGAAAGCGGTAACAATCCCATGCCAAACATCAAACATTCATACGAACTAGTTTACTCACTACATGAGAACTAATATACATATGAGTTTGAAATTAAAGATTATAACCATTGATAAAAAAATAAATTGAAAACTTGATATGAAGAAATATAGAGTATGGCCTCGAACTTGAATAATTTTCATTTTCATTGCACAATTAAAGGTCGAAAAAAAACATAATTTCATTGCATAATTTTTATTTTTAATAAAAATTATCACAAACTTGTATAAAAGGCAAATTTCAGCCTAGTTCACTTCCCCTGTTTTGTTTACAAACTAAACAAAAATAAAAAGGAGAGAAAAACAAAAAACGTGTATTGAATATCCACCAGAGGTGGACCTTGCACATCAAACAAGTTTTCAATTTATTTTTTGATAAATGGTTATAATCTTTAACTTCAAACTCATATGTATATTAGTTCTCATGTAGTGAGTAAACCAGTTCATATGAATGTTTGATGTTTAGCATGGGATTGTTACCGCTTTCAAAACGTGTTCTGATGATGGGAACCTAGAAAATTCCCGAAATAGATCTATCAACACATTTCTGAAAGGGTCAAATAATAAATTTGAAAACAAAAAACTCTATAGATTATTTCTGAGGATAATATCCTAATGAAGAAATATAGAGTATGGCCTCGAACTTGAATAATTTTTATTTTCATTGTAAATTAAAGGTCGAAAAAAACATAATTTTTATTTTTAATAAAAATTATAACAAACTTGTAAAAAGTTTATGCTTAACATTTTTATGAAGTTTTGCTAGTTTTTGTCATTATTAAGTAATTTTTTGCCATAGTTATGTTTTCTCTGGTCATACGAATAAAAATATATTTTTAACATTACTAAACTTTAAAAACACTAAAAATTCTTTTTATATGGAAAAATGTAGGAAGCTATTTTTGAAAAAAAAAAAAAAATCATTAAAAATAGTTAGCATTCTGGTCCCAAAAAGTGGAAGTTTCTACTTATTAAAAAAATTATAGATGGCAACGTTCTAAAATTCAATTTTCAATTTTATTTATTCATAATCTATAAGCCCATTAGGCCAAAATGATTACATAGTTGTTCAAATGGCACAAACAATTTGTCATTACCTTAAATTATAAGTATTTAAATTATTTTCTATATAAAAAACATTAAGTTAACTTAACCCAAACTATGGATATGGAAATGTTTCCCTAATAATGTATTAAAATTTATTTTGTCTTTTGTCACACATCTTTTATAATATCCACTACCAACATAATGATTCAATGAATTCATAAATGTGAAGTTAATTTGCCCTTAAATTTCTTCACCGAGTGAGCAAAATGTCTTTCACAATACGGTATAACAGAGTTCCAGATACTACAAACTCTAACTATACATGATATTTTCATGACTAACTAATGAAGCCTTGGAGAAAATAATGACCTGCATCTTGACGAATTTCTAAAACAAAACCTGGACACAATGTAGTTTGGTGACCTGCACTTAAGCTAGGGGGAAAAGTGAAATATGCAATCGAAAATTGCATTTTCATTATGAATAATTTTTCGCAAAAATGTGGTATGTTTTTAATTACTTTAATTAATTAATTTCATAAGTTCAAAAGTGACTTAACTCAAAATTTTTCATTTTCCAGAAATCGAAAAAAATATTTGCAACTTTATACCAATTGAAACACAAAGAAAGACATAACTGTTTTTTAGCAACAGTTAACAACAACAAAATACACTGATTTTTTTTTAGATAAACAAGTATATTGTGCTTAGTTTAAGCATATAAAACCGAAAAATTAAAATTTTGAGTTGAGTCACTTTTGAACTGGGTGTGTGATATGTATATCTTGGAAATAGTTCATCTGCATTGGGAAATATGGCTCTTCAAAGTTCATAAATTTTAGCGCATTTTACATTTAAAAAAAAAATTAAATTGCGAATAAAAATTCCAGTTTACACAATTAACGATTTTCAACGTTTTCTGATGGAATGGAATGTATATTAATATAAAAAATCTATTGTGATTTTTATTTTTTAAATGTTTTTTTTATCCACATATGAAATGTTTTAATAAATAAAAAAATATTCAAAAAATAAAAACCCATATTAAAATTAAAAAAAAAAAAATCAGAATCATTCCGCTAATATTTAGCAGGTATATTTTGCTAAAAAATAGCAAATTTCTTTCTATTGAAACGTAGGGAGTATTCAAAAACATTTTCTTTTATTTTTTTTTTTTTTTGCAGAAATAAGCCCTTTAGTTACAGCGATAGTATTTTGTTGTTTAAATCATTTTTAATATATTTTTATAATTTTTTGTTAAAAAAATTGTTACGTTGTTATTAAACAAAATTTAACTTCACATTATTATTTAATGATACTGTTTTAGAATAAATTCGTATTCAGATTTAAACCACTGAAATTAAATTATTAAACTTAATAAAATAATAATGAAATTAATCAAATCTACTTAATATGAATTTAAAATATTTATTACTAATACATAAAAATAATGCATAAAACTTATACATACATAAATATTACAAAAAACAGCAAAAATACACTTAGAATATATGTAAAGACCACTGCAAATGTAGGTAAAAACAAATGAAATTTCACTTGAAGAAAGTACGACTTACATTTCAGTAAATTCAATCAACATTGTCATTCGTTTTTTACCGTTCAAAAAATAAACCACAATTTTAGTAAAAATTGTCAACTGATAGTTAAATTGTAAAGACGTGTTTAATGGATTCTGCGCCTGTTACGCTGTGCGCGAAGTGTTTTAACTCGCTTAGTCTAATTTTATGGTTTGCCACCTGTGTAGAGCTAAATATCATCTTAACTGTGCTAAGATTGATGATAAATTTATTGAAATATTTAATAATAATGAAAACATTGTATTTAACTGCAATGATTGCTTAAATATTTCATCAAATTTGCTTTCTCAAATTTCTTCTTTAACAAGTGAAGTGAGAGAGTTAAAGCAAATGTTTTATACATCAGTAAATGAAGAGATTCGGGACTTGAGAAACAAGTTCTCTTAACCTTCATCTCACCCTTGTGTGGAAAACCACACAAAATAAAACTTTGTTATACATTTAAAAAAAAAATAATTGACCAATGATCATGAAATTCCTTGACATTTCCTGCCGTATGAATTTAGCACAGAAAACACATTAATTGATTCAATTTTTATTTTTTATAACGAGATATTTAAAAAGTGACGTTGCTTACCCTGGTGTGTGGTTTTCCACACATATGTAATATCAATGAATTTTAACTTAAGCACATAAGTTTTTGTCGTCAAAATTTCTTTTGATATTCTTACAAACTGTATTATAAAATGTAAACATGTTCTTCCCCGTATATGCACTCTATAGACAAATTTGCTCCAATTCTTGAAATATTCGACAAATGGTCTGAGATATTGGCTGATTTTTTCAACCCGTCTGAGTGTGTTACTATTGCCGAGCAATTGCTCATTTTTCGTGGAAGATGCAAGTTATATATATACAGTATATGCCTTCTAAGCCTAACCGATATGGAATAAATTTTTGGCTATTAGTTTGCTCTGAAACTTGTTACTTTTGGAAAATCCAATCGTATTTAGGTAAGCCAGTTGGTAGTTTAGCTGAAAAAAAATCAAGGTGGGCGTGTAGTTTTGGATTTGGTTCGTAGACTGAAGATCATAATATAACAATGTGCAACTTTTTCTCATCGTACGAACTTGGTCAAAAGTTGTTATCCCAAGAGCTAACAATTGTCGGTA
Organism: Delia radicum; assembly: GCA_021234595.1. Classification (NCBI taxonomy): domain Eukaryota; kingdom Metazoa; phylum Arthropoda; class Insecta; order Diptera; family Anthomyiidae; genus Delia; species Delia radicum. The sequence continues at coordinate 64,686,606 of CM037853.1, forward strand.
CAATGCGCAAAAATAAAAAAAGCATTCCACCAAAACTTTTAGAATGCAAAAAAGCTCCCCTGTTCTAATCAACATTTGCATTCACCGAAAATACAACACTTGTATCATACGTCGGCAAAAAAGAAAATTGTGTAGTACTGCAAAGTACAATGCATGCTACGAATGATACAGAATCCAACGGAAAAGTTGCCAAAACTAATTCTATATTATAATAAAACCAAAGGTTCGTTTAAAGACTTATTTTGTTTTCATTGATGGCGTGGATACAGTTGACAAAATGATGTCTTGTTACAGTTCTAAAAGAAAGACGAATAGATGGCCGTTGGCAGTTTTCGCAAATATGGTCGACATCTCAGCATTAAACGCGTTGATTATATTCAAAGATGTGAAACCAAATTGGCAAACCAACAAGTCAACAATGCGTCGTGTTTTCTTGCGTGAGCTTATCCCTTGCAAAATCATACATGACAATGAGAAAAGGCGTGCCACGAACCAAATCTGCGGCATCTTTGCTTTTTGCAATTAGCAACAATTCAATAAATGAATCAATGGGCGACCGGAGCTTAAAAGCCCAGTCCATATCTTCGCTGTTCCGTGAAAGTTCATAATCTCGGGAGAACTCATCACTATCACTCGACGTTCCTCCAAAAAGATCCAAAAGTGTTCCTCCGAACATAGAAGGAAAAGCTAGATGTCACATTTGTTATAGCAGGAAGTCGAAAACTAAGAACTATGTATACCAAACAATGTGTTGTTTCTGCCAAAAGGGTGCATGTAAACATACTCATAACCGAAATGTTTGTTTAAAATATATTGAAGAAAAATTTATTTGATTTAATACTTAACAAAATATAAAAATAAATGCATTATTGATGGTAAACCATGATTTTGACTACAAAAAAATTATGTTTCAAATGCAAAATATGTAGACATACCATATGTGTGGAAAGCCACACATGAGGGTAAGCAACGTAAGTTTTTTTGAGGGTGAGATGAAGGTTAAAGAGGGTGTTTTTGTTGAACGGTGGAAGTCTGCAATGATAACTCCAATTTTTAAAGATGGAAAGAGGGATGATGTAACTTGTTGCAGACCTATTTCTAAATAATCTTGTGTCTCTAAAATATTTGAGCATGTCATCTATAAAATATTGTTTTTTCTTACAAAGTCGTGGATAACACCATATCAACACGGTGTTTTTACGGTTTTTACTGTATTTAGTGAATATTGTATTAAAGCTCTGGAACACGATAATCAAGTTGACTATTTATACTATTTATACCGATTTTTCAAAGGCTTTTGACAAAGTGACTCATATCATTCTGTTTTTCAAATTACATCAGTTTGGTCTTCACTCTGTTTTCCTAGATTGGATTAAATCATATTTATCAAAAAGAGTATGCAAGGTTGTTATTGAAGGTTCTGAGTCTAAGCCTTATTTTCAAACGTCTGGCGTGCCGCAGGGCAGTGTTTTGGGTCCACTTCTTTTCAATTTGCTTATTAATGACATTTCAGCTTGCTTTTAAAAATCGAAATTTCTTTTGTATGCGGATGATTTGAAAATATTTCGTAAAATTTCCTCATTTCAAGATGTTTCTGAGTTACAGGTTGATTTGAATAATCTGGGTGCATGGTGCACATTAAATAACTTACATCTTAATCTTTCTAAATGTTTTCATGTTTCATTTAGCAAATCTCTGAATCCTATTATATCAAATTTCAATAGTAACAACCAAAACTTGAAAACTGTTAAGTCTACACTTGATCTTGGCGTGGTTTTCGACTCGTCGTTTTCTTTTGTACCACATGTGGATTATGTTATCCCTACAGCTTATAAAATGCTGGCATTTTTGAAAAGAAATTCTTCTACTTTTTCTGATCCTAGTACTTTGAGGTTGACTTATATCTCGTTTGTTAGATCAAAGTTAGAGTATGCTGCAGTTATTTGGAATCCCTATAACAATACTCATGTCACTCGCGTTGAGAGAGAACAAAGAATTTTCATTATATTCGCTTTAAGGTAACTTATCTTTGTTGATCCCATTCCTTCTTATAAATCGAAATGTCTATTATTAGGTTTGCAGACCTTGGAATATCGTAGATTATACCAGTCGGCGTTACTTGTCTTTGATATAGTAAATGCTGTAACTGACTGTCCTAATTTGCTGTATCTTATTCCATTTTATGTACCTCCTAGAAGTTTAAAATTCATTGATATTTTTAATGTGACACTGCATCACACTGAATATGCTCTTAATAGTACGCTAACGCGTAGGTTTATTTATTTAAATGAAATCAATTTTAGTCTGCAACAGAATCATGAACGCAAATCTTATATAGAGTTTTCCACGTCCAAGGATAAATTTAAATTTTTAAGTAATTAAGCTATTTTATATTGAAGATATTATATTTATTTATATATTTATTAAATTTTTGATTTAATAATAGTCTGTAAGGCATTTTTGTTTCCATAGACTGAATAAATGAAATGAAATGAAAATGGACCACATATGCAGTAAAAAATAAGCAAATATTTTGTTTATAAAAAAAAAACTACTGTATAAAATGAAAGTAAAATCTTAGTACAGTAATGTGATGTGGTTTGTTTTTCTAACTGAACTACAATTGCAGTCAAAACTAAAATTTCTTTTACAAATGACTGTTTTTTCACTTAAAAATAAAGATTCTGTATTACGATTCAAACAACTACAAATATTTACAGCAGAAGTTGCTGAGTATATGTTTTGAGCTATAGTGTAAAAAAAATCAAGCAAGTTCTGAATTTGAGAAAATATATATTTGGTTCAATTAATTTTTAATTGACAGCTTTTAAAATTTTTAACAAATCGATTTAATTGAAAAAAGTAAGGAAATATTTTTTTATGAGCAACTGCTTTCTTAAGCCATGTGTTTTATAAAAAATATGCGAACAAGAATAATTAAATCAACAACATTTTTTAAAACTTCATAAAATGTTTGCACTTGATAATTTCTAAATCCCCTTCTGATTTGAATGAGTTGTTTACTAAGAAGCTCAGTTCTCACAGGTGCTAGCCAATATCAAATATAATTATGAATTTCAGACGCAAAAGATATGGATTTTCCAAAAATGTTCGCCAATTATTATAAGACTAGAATGTTTGTGTCCCGTTACAGTATAGTTGAAATTAACGCGGTATACCTCAAACTGTGTAAAATTACAACATTTTTTAAATACGGTCCTCAACACTCAATTCTATCAAAAACTTCGGAAGTTTAAAAATCGGGAAATCTTGGTTTAACTACAATACAACTTTTAACCAAGCAACGATATGGAAATTACTTTTTTAGTGAATGTCTAGTTACTCCTTTTTGGGCTGAATTTCAGTTTATGGGGGACACCCCTAGAGAAAAAATCTGAATATGCCATCCCCTTCAGAATGTTCCCAGGAGTACGAAAATCATAATGAATAAGGGGGCTCACGCCCCTAATGGGCGTGGCAGTCGAAAAACGACCCGGCCCACCTACGTAGACAATATGGGTATCAAATGAAAGCTAATGTCTTCACGATTCCAAAAATAGCCATAGTTGCCAGATCGGGCGGTTTTTGCAGCCGAAACGGCCATTTTTGTTAAATAGGGGCGGGGGTGAAAAACGACCCATGAAACTGAAATTTTGCCCCTTTTTGTATTGATTTGGATCTTAAAGATAAAAACTATGAGCAAAACAATAAAAAAATTTAAAATACTCTGGTAAGTTTTATGTAATGTTTTAAATTTTTTGACTTTAAATGGCTATCAGTTCTGCAGGTGATGATGTTTCAATGTGAAACTGTGTATGAACTAGTTTGTAATTAAAATCTACCTTACTCTGTTCATCCACTATGGGGAATGGGACCAGTCCTGCGTGTGCCACAGGAACGGTCCCCTTTGTGCCAGAGACTGGTCCTCTGCTAAACCCTACCCTATGTAAACAACTGCCGATAATGTTTTAATAAACCCAAAAAAAAACATAAACATCGAAAAAAAAAACAAAATTAATAATTTTTATTTTAGTTAGTCTCTTTACAGGAAGAAGAAGAAGAAAACATTTTTATTGAAAAATTTTACGGACTCCAGACTGCCGCATTTTCGTCGCATCATAAAACGTGATAATTACTTGTGAAAAAGAGATAGGATTAAGAAGAAAAAGCATTCTAGTTGAGAAATGAATTGTGCATTGGTATTAGTTAATTCTCTCTCTTCTAATCGAAACAATACTTGTGTGTACGTAGTGTGACCAAACTCCACTTTAGCCACAGTCATCGCTGTGTCGACCGTGGCTCAACTCGTTAAGAGGTGAGATTACGATGCATAGCTTGCTGCTAAGGCAGTGAGTTTGAATCCCAGTACGACACCAAAAAAAGTTAAAAAACTTTTTCATATAGAGCAAATTAGTAATATAAAATACTTTGTCCAATTGACACATAAATGAACAACTGACGAGTCCCAGGAGTAGAAAAAACTGCATCTGGTGTATCCCTGGTGTGTCCGTAAAATTTTTCAATAAAATGTTTTCTTCTTCTTCTTCTTCCTGTAAAGAGACTAACAAAGGTAATATTCTACAGTAATTAATATAAAAAATAAAAATAAAATAAAAAAAATTAATTACGATTGTCATTATCTGATGGTTGCAAAACACTTTCTAACAATAATTTTTAGTTTAAAAAATAAACGAAAACAGCTTCCAATGGGTAAAATTCTGGCCAAGTGGCTTTTTCTTGTTAATAAGCATTCTGGTTAAGTGGTATGTCCTCCCTTTACCAGTCACAGGATTGGTAATTTTAGGGCAATTAACCCTCTAACCGGCCAGACCGTAAAAATGATCGGATCAAGCCAATATTTTTTTTTCAAGTAGATATAGTCAAAAGAAACTAAAGTTTTAATTTTCAGGTAAAAACAATATTCTGAACGAACGCTAGGTAAAAAATAGTGAAGACCGTCTATAGACGGTCTTGCCAGTTTGCGTGTAATAAAACATCACAGGTAAATTTTATATACAAAAAAAGTTTTATTGAAATAAAGGAGGAAAATTAGCTAAATTATTTATTATTTACGATGGTGGTAGTCCCAAAAACAATTCTTATGGACTTGACCGCATAAATGCAGGTTGCATTTGGAACAAACGACTTGGGTGTCAGATTTCTTGCAATGTTTACATTTTTTTTTGCATTTCTATCCATCCAAACATTAAAATGATGGACACCATCGAACCGAACATCAGCAACTTGATGAACAGCTCTTTTCCCAACACTTGATATACCAGGCTGTTGTGATAAAGGCTCATCGAGATTTTGAGCATATGATGGTCGCCCTACAGGCCCTACGAACTACCACATTTGATGTAGCTCCAAGGTCCGGTGTATCGGGTAAGATGATATTATCTCCGCGCCATTGTAGATTTCAAAACGGTAGGCGAAACCTTTTGAGTCACAAAGCACGAAAAATTTGGTCCCCCACTTATGCGGCTTATTGGGCATGTATTGGCGGAGATGGTGTTTTGTCTTTGTGCTGCACACCTGTTTCGACGCATAATCTAGCCGTTTTTGGTATTGAATCCAATCGGTCGTTTATTTTGTTGGGCAACGTGCGGATGCGGAACAATGGATCATAGCCCGGTTCACCTTTCTTCATTCGCTGTGATTCATCTTGAAATGATAGATATTTCTTGATAGAAAGAAATCGTTTGGACTTCATACACTTTTGTATCGGCAAGAAGGCATTTTTCCCCCAATAGCTTTCTAAATTAGGAAAGCGGTATAATGACATGTATAACATTATGCCGATATAATGTCTTATTTCTGTGGAATTTGTGCTAAACGTTGTGTTTATATTTTCATCCACAGCACAACGGTTTGTCTCTACAACAATCAATTCAATAATATCATCAGTGAAAAAGTAATTTAAAAATTCCATTGGTTTTGAGCTCTTCCAAGGCCAATAAAAGTGACGAATCGCCTCGAAAGGCTACCTCGTGTACATGTAAACACATCGAGCGTTTGCGCCATACCAATTTTGACATCTCTTTCGAGTTTTTAGATACTTATAAAATAAGCTAATTAGTGTCATACCTCCAAAGAACCCTCCAGGACATGGTTGAACTGATGGTCCAGTAGCTTCAGCTGTTGGCAATGGGGATCTGGCTCTTTTGCATTTGGTGGTTACTTTCGTTGCAGTTGATGCCGATGGTTCTTGTGTCGGAACAATTTCTACCGCTGCTTCATCTTCAACTAAAGTTGAATAAGCCGATGGTATGTCCATTGTGCTGAAATTCAGAGAAAAATTTATTCCCTCTGCAAATGTATCCGTGGTCTCAGCTACACCCATATTGTGAAAGCATTCTGCTATGGCCTGTTCTGTATTCTCTGGCAGTGTATCTTCCTCGATATTATCCAAAACATATGTGCGATCACCAACACTGTCATCGCTATCAAAACTTTCATCTGTGCTCTCTACAGAACTCTCTACAGAATTCATGAACTCGAGCAATTGCTCATCAGACATATCCTCCAAATTGATATTTTTCTTATAAGAACGTTTAGAAAGATCCATCTCTAATACGAGTTAAATAAAACGATAATTTGTTGACTTTTTGCACTTGTTGTTGGGGAGTATAACAAATGTAAAACAGTGTTGTCTAATGATATTTTTCACTTTTTTGGAGAGATAAAATTTATAGTAGAGCAGTGGAACCCAAAACCGGAAGACTGTCTTAAGACGGTCTTGCCTGTTAGAGGGTTAACACTGCTTAACCCACTTCAGTATAAAATTATACCAGTCCTGTGATAAGTTCTTCTTTAACCAGTTACTTCTAGGTCAATTGACTCCTCATTCCCCATAGGGTCGTTTCTCTAAATTTAAAAACCTTAAGAAATGAGAGGAATCTAAAGTCAGTATCAAAAGATGTCGAAAATGTTTGTAATAGCTCATATGCACTAGTTATTTACGTAGCAAATATACACATTAATTTGCATATCCTGTGAAACATATTAAGAAATATCTATCCGATTAATATTTGCAATGAAAAGTAGTTACAGAAGCGGCAGAGATAATATTATTTTTGCATTCAGTCATTAAATAAAGATGTAATGTAAATAAAATCAATACGCTTGAGGTTCTGAATAAATAAAATTTTTATTAATTGATTCATATTTCTTAATAAGTTCATAAAGTTAACAAGAGGTAATTATTAAGGAGTGAGATAATAAAAATATTTACACACATGTTTGCATATAACTTTGGTTTAAAGCTACTCATATTTTTTTTTTCGGCAGTTTGTGTTCTAAAAATATGTCATTTATTAAGTTAATTTACTTCATAAGTTTTAATTTTCAATTTTTTACACAATGGACGATGAAAGAAAAGTGCATTCAAAAATAATTAAATATTTTCAACAAAACCAAATATGGACATACAAAAAACTATGCCGACAAACAGTTTCAAAAGTGGTAAAAAGGTATCTGGAACACCTAACAATTGAAAGGAAGCCGGGAACAGGAACAACGAAAAAAGGAATAAGATTGAAAAAGCATATAAAGTTAAAAGCATCCTTAAGAGAGCTCCTAACACATCTGGCAGAAAACAGCTCGGTTAGTACAATGCTCGGACTTTTTTCTACGTAAAGTGAAACGTGAGGCAGGACTAAAGTAATACAAAGTTCAAAAAGTTGCCGATAGAAACGCTTTTAAAAATTTGGAGGCCAAAACCAGAGCTCGAAAATTGAAATCAAATTTTATACGGACGAAACGAATTTTATGTTTCCGATGTTCGAGGAAAAAGCAAACGAAATACCCTAAAAAACTCCTAGTATGGCAAGACATATGTAGCTGCGGCCAAAGAAGTTAGTCATTTGGACATCTGGCTCTATAAACAGCGAAATTTATATCAAGGAGTGTTTGCAGAAGAGACTTCTTCCATTCTTGAGTCAGCTTAATGTATCCATTTACTTTTTGCCAGACTTAGCATCTTGTCACTACGGCAAGAAAGCGCTGGAGTGGTATAAAGATAATAATGTGGTTTTTGTGCCAAGAGAGGCAAATCCACCAAACTGCCCGGAGCTCAGGCCAGTGAAGAGATATTGGGCTCTTGTTAAAAGAGAATTAAAGGGCACAAAAAAGGCCTCCCAGGACATACAAGATTTTAAACATAGATGGACCACCTGCTCTGAAAAGGTGACAAAAACTACCATAAAAGCCTTAATGAGAGGGTTTCCGGAAAAAGTGGATAACTTTGTTTGCAGTGGTTAGAATTTCATGCATTTTTTTTGTTTGATTTTGTATTAAATTTCGTTTAAATAACAATTTGGTTTGAAGTCTTAAAATTCAGCGGTCTATTTTTTATTTAACTTTATGTGTGTTAACATTTTTATGATCTCACTCCTTATAATCATTATTTGATATTTATACTTCATATTGGATTTTACTTCTTGATGCGTTTTATAATTACACATCAATTAAGAACGACAATAAGGTTATTGAAATATTTACTGGAAATGGGAAAGTATTCTGCATATTATTGTTAACGGATGTAAAACAATACTTTTACATTGTCCGGTGAATAAATATTGAAAATAAATACTTTTATAATTTAAGACATTATTATACAGTAAGCGAAATTTAAATAGTCGCATATAAACTTTGTGGAATAAATTATATTTAATATGGTAGTAAATATTTGATATTTTTATATAAAATTAACCATTGAAGGGAAAGTTTACACAATTTATGATATTTTAGTTATAAACCTCATTTAACGCTTATTTGTTTTTAATAAAACATAAAATTTAGAGCGAACTTTAAATAGGCGCAACTCTAAACTTTTATTTTTTTTTTTAATTTTTTTTGTTAAAGAGAAGCAACACTCAGGAAATTCTTCCTATTAATTAATGTGTTGCTTTCTTTGGAAAGGGGATAGTGGAGATATGAAAGGTTGTGAGAGATGAAGTCCTTCAAACATGGCAACACTGTAATTGCGCGAGATGATAAGTCCTAGAACAGTTGTTGCTCGCCACCTGATGTAGAGTTGGCCGAACTTATTGAAGTTTGAATTGTTATAGAAGTTGGAGCCAAACTAAAGTGCACACAGATAATAAATTAGTTGTAAATCGATGGAAAATATACAAAATTACATGCTTAACGTTTACAAAGTTTTCTTAATTATAGCATTTAAAATTTTCTTCCAATCAATGATTTTGTAATACAACCAAATGTATGCTGTATTAATTCAATAATTGATCGAAACAATCAATCCTGAACTAAAAAGCCAATTGTGGTAATGATCGGTAGACCCAAGTGTAACAAAATATACTATACTATACAACTATTTTAATCAACAAAGTTTAAAGCTGACAACTTCAAGAACTTGTAAGAAAAATATTAGTAACTCTCACGGAAAAGTAAGGTTAAAAACCCAACTGTGGAGAGAAAGGTATTAGCATCAGTACAAAGAAATCCTGGAGTGTCTGACCGTGATGGAGCCAAAAAATGTAAAACAAGCAGAAACAATGTCCAGCGAATACGTGAACGTAATGGATTGAAGGCCTACCGAGCAATTAAATACCCAAACCGGACATAAAAACAGGAATCTGTTGCCAAAACACGTGCTCGTCTGTTGTATACCAATATTTTAACGAAATTTAAAGGTTGCATTATGATGGATGATGAAACCTACGCAAAATGCGATTTTAAGCAATTACCTGGAAACAAATTTTATATTGCAAAGGAACGTGGAAATGTCAGCGCTAAATATAAGTATGCCAAGTTGGATAAATATGGCAAAAAATTCATGATATGGTAAGCGATTTGTAGTTGTGGGTTGAAGAGTGCTACTTTTGTGACATCCTCAAAAATGACGACTGAATTATACATAGAGAAATGTCTCCAAAAAAGAGTATTACCACTGATTAAAAAGCACAACAATTACGTCAAATTTTGGCCTCATCTAGCAACATGTCATTATTCGAAATTAACCAAAAAGTGGTATAAAGACAAAGGGGTAGATGTAATACCCAAACACATGAATCCTCCTAACTGCCCACAATTTCGACCAATCGAAAGATATTTGGCAAATGTAAAAAATAAATTGAAGAAGAGTAATAAAGAAGCAAAAAGTGAAGTTATAATGTTACAAAAATGGAACCAGAGTGCTACAAAAGTAAAGCCGAAGGATGTGCAAACATGAGTGGGGAGCATCAACAAACATGTCCGTTCTTTTATTCGTAACAAAGAACATTAATTTATTTGTATGAATTTCCTTAAAGCTGAATAAATTTCCTTTAATTTGGTGTATAATTTATAAAAATGTGTCTATTATTTACAAAGTTATAACTACTTTTGTGCGTCCAGATTATAACTGGGCCATTTATAAAAATGTTTGTATAAAATAAAACACTGTTTCTAAATTTCTTAAATTTTTATATATAAAAATAAAAGTACATAGATATAAAATGATATTAATATTAAAAAATACCAATTAAGAGAAAAACAACATAAATTACCTATATCTAAAAAAAAAACTCCAAGGACTTATTTTGATGGAACAAAATTCTGGATTCTCATAGATTGTCTTTCGGAGGTAGTCTTCCTGCTGATATCCAGGGGAGTTTTTTATGAAACATTCATGGAGTCATTCATATAAATACCTAGTGGTATTATATTTAACTCCATATGGGTTTGCTGTTGAGATTCGTTCAACTAAATAAAAAGACAAATCACTTTTGTTAGAAAGTTGAAATTTTACTTGTGCTTATAAACTTTATGAATTTGCTGAAAATCCGGCAGCCAAAAAGTGAATTAGTTGGACTTTTACCTAAATTTGAATTTCAAATAATATTTTTCATGCATTTTCTTACCAAACTTTTTGGTCGGACACTAATCATTTCCCTTAAAATGAAAGTACACAATTATTTATTTAATAAACATATTTGGATAGAATATATTAAAATTTGATGATAGTGTCATCATATAAAATGCTTATTTTTTCATAAAATCAAGCGTAAAATATTTTACCTAAAAACAAAAAATATATGAAAAATTTGTGTGACAAAAATACGAGTGAAATAAATAATCTGTGTATTTGATTAAAACGTTTTATGTTGTCAATATTATTGCAATACCTTAAAATAAAATATAACAACATGTTTTTGATAAAATTTTAAAAATTTCCACTGAACTATATAAATTTTTTCTGTGTATAGTTCAAAACATTTTCCAATGGGGAACCCCATGCTATTGCCTAATACCAGATATCAAATTTAATTTTTTTTTTTCTTTAGAAAAGTTCTAGGGCAAAACAATATTTAATTTAGGGAAGAGCTTAGGTTTAAATGATTTTTTCAGATTTCGAAGATACAATAGCTTGGTAAAGAAAACTCATAAAAAGACATTGGTGTCGAAATTGTGTGTAATTTTTTCTTAGAATGCACTTACATCTTCACCTCCAGCCCATATATTTACTGAAATTTTAGCTATTCACTAAATAAGCTTAAAAATAAAATGATTATGTTTTTTCGACCTTCAATTGTGGAAAATGTCGTTATAAAGAAATATAGAGAATGGCCTCAAACTTGGCTAGAGACGGAGGAGATTAGAAATATAAACAAAAATCTAAAAATAGAATATTTGTGTTGTTATTGTTAGTGTTGCCACTTCTGAGTATAATATACAATGACGGAAAAAGCTAATAGGAAATAAAACTGCAATTTAGCTGCATTAGATTCGAGGCCATACTTGGGTGTGATCGGTAAACGGTATTGTTACGATTGTAATGTAAGATGAGCGCAGGTTTGATTCTTACAGCCGCAGGTTGTTGAAAAATTTATCATATAGAGACAATGTGACAATTATAAGACACAAATAATAATACAATTTAAATGGAAAGTTACTGATGAGCCTGTCCATAAAAAGACAAAAACTAGTCTAGTCTGATTTAAAAATTATTAGTGTATATCATTTTAGAGAAAACGTGTAGTCTTCTTCCTAACCTCAACATTTCTAAATTTTCATTTTCATTGTACAATTAAAAGGCACAGTACGGTCTTAGTTTACTTCCTCTTACAACTTGTTTTAAAATACAACAAAACAAGTGTAAAAATAAAAAGGAGAGTAAAAACAAAAAGCGTATAGTGTATACCTACCAAAGGTGGAGCTTGCACAAAACGAACAAGTTTTCAATTTATTTTTGATCAATAGTGATAATCTTTATCTTCGAACTTATTTATTAGTTTTCATTTAGTGGGATGATATATGAAAGTGTGAGATTTGCATGGGGATGTGAACGTGTTCTGATGATGGGAACCTAGAAAATTTCTGAAACAGACCTACCAACACATTCGTGAAAGTGGTGAATTAATAAATTTGAAAACAGGAACTATATAGATAATTTGTAAGGACAATATCCTAATAAAAAAATACAGAGGATGGCCTCGAACTTGAATAATTTTCATTTTCATTACGCACAAAATATTTGTTGGATGTAATAGGTTATTAAAGCAGCAAAATCTTTTAAATTTTGAAAACTCTTTATTTCGCTTTTTCCGTCTCTTTTTTGCTTTTTTGCTTTTCTTTCCCATTTTCCTTTCCTTTTCCCCTTTTGCTTTCCTTTTTTCCCCAGTTTTTTTGGTTTGGTGGTGGGGGATATCCTAAATTCAGCAAAATGTTTGCTTAATTTACTAATTTTTTTGTTGATATTAGAAATATTTCTACAAGGATGCTCCAAGCAAAAAATGTTTCTGACTTTACAGACTTTTGTTTTTTTTTTTTTGGTGTACGGTTAGCAAAAATTTTAAGTTTTCTAATTTGGCTAACATTCTTACGTTTGTCTACTACTGCTCTTTATTTTGTCCGATAGTGTAGCTTACAAATTCCAATGTGAACTTATGTGACTGTTTTAAATAAATGAATTCCATAAAAGAAAATGTTAACTATAAGTTATGAGCAGCATTATCCTTTTAAAAACTATTGGCTTTAACCGAAAATTATCCACTTTTTAACAAAATATACACATACTTCAAAATAGTAAACACCCTCCATTGTAGTTTTTAGTTTTCATCTTTCTGTTTTTTTTTTTTTAACATACACCAGAATGTGAATAAGGGTAAGCAGTTTACCAATATTTTGTGAAAATACCAGAAAGTATTAATTTTAGATTAAAATAAATAATAAAATAATATAACATCTGTTTTCTACAACACGTCCGCTAGGTTGTCCCGTCCTTGAATGAGAAAAGTGTTTTTTCGAGCTACACTTTCGCAAGAGGTATCAAAATTTGCGTAATTTTACACAGATTACGATAAAAGAAATAAAAATCGAATTACGTGCCATCTTGAGGGCTCTACTTTTGAAAACGTTTTTACAAACCTAAACCGTATGCTTCAAATAATAAAAAAAAAACGAGATGCAAATTTATTTTATTAATATATTTTATACTTGCAATTAATGTAGAAGAAAATAAAACTGATAATAAATGACTAAAACTTAAAATTTAAACATAATTTTTGGGCCAAAATTTGGCATTTCAGCTCGTGATTTCAACCTGGTTCTAATAATTCCATCTCTAGAAGCAGTGTTAGTTACACTTTGAGAGGCCTCTGTTACCAGTTTAACACATCTTTCGACAGCTTGTGTGTGACAAGGAAAGTCAATAATTTCCAAGCTGTTATCTTTTGCCATGATTTGAAGGTCCTCATTAGAACGGGAGGTGCTGTAACCCTACACTCGCAGAACGGGAGGTGCTGTAACCCTACACTCGTGCCATATAATAATTTCGGTGTAATCTCCAGCATAGAAGTTAATTTTTGGTGGTTTAAATATTCTGTGTTTAGTGCTACTTTCAGCTTCTCTAGTTTTGATTATTCTTTGCAATGCCAGCTCCCGAATGTGGTCTCTATCATCAAACAGCATACTGACAAGTAGATTTTGCGGGTGAGCAAAAAAAGCATTTCTTTCGATAACAGAATCCACAACTGATAACATATTTTAGTTGATCGACCACATTTTTTGGCAAGTCAGGCAAATTTCCAGCCACCGCACCAAAAGACACCGTAGTTTCATTATCACAAGTAGCTAATTGTTTTCCAATAAGTCCAGAATATTCTCTAGGTCCCGAAGTGCAACCACCTAAAGTCAAAAATTAATGACGAAGGGGCAACTTATTGGCATGGAGCATACAAACACACCATTGTAGCGGTCTCTTCAAATACTCCTCCAAATATTGAATAACGCCACCCTTCCAACCGGTATTAGTAGCAGTTCCCTCACATCCAATGCAAATCACGTCATCTAAATTCCAACCTTTATCTTCTAATAAAGTTGTGATCGAAGTTAGAATGCCCTTTGCAGTGCCACGACTTGGCGTTGTGTGACCTAAATAAATTGATTCAGGTTTTGCTAAAATTGAGATATGTTCTTCTAAAACTTCTTTGCGATGGTAACGATCCCCTATTTTCTCACTTATCAGAGTCTTGTCTTTTCGTCCATCAAAGTAAATGCTTTTAATAACAATACCTCCAATGTCTTTTGAATTTTCTTTTCGGACTTTAGATACAGCTCTGTGTATTTTGTTTTTATCGATTACCAGACATTAATTTTCTGTAGAAATTAAGCCGGAGTCAGTCAAAACCGCAGAGCAACAGCAGCAGCAGAACGAGTCGATAAACCGTATCTATCACAGACCTTAGCAACTGTTGGCAACGGCAATGTATTCCGATTCGTCGTTGAATTGGAAGGTGTATCTGTCGAAAGTGTGTTAGTGGGAGATGCCTCCGTTATCGAATACGTTTCTAGGGAAGATTCACACAGTAAAACTTCATCACAATTTTCTGGGATAGAATCGATTTCTTGAGTAGAACGCGCCTTTTTTGCTGCCCTTATGGAATGTTCAGTTTGTCTCTGCTTTCATTTTATTAATCGATCTGTTTCTTTTTTATCAACTCCACATATAACCATTTTTTTCTTTCATTTCTTTCATTGATTGGAACTTTCTTAGGTTTTAAACAAGAACAAAATTCAAATGAAGTGCATTTGCAAGCAGCAACGTCGAAAAGCTTCCCAGTTGACTCCAAGAAACACTTTAGTTTGTCTTCGAAACCATTTTTTCGTTTGCTTTAGGGGTATCTTTTCAAATGGAGGTACTTTTCGAAATAGGATTTGAGTAACTGAATAACTCGTTCCTTTGTTACGATTGGAATCGAAGCTTTGGTCCAAATATTGTCAATCTCTTCAAAAACAATCGCATATATATCTGAATTTGATGGATCTTTGCCATTATACTTCAATTTCATGTTATACTTGATAAATAAAATATATTTAAGCACGTCTCTTATAGTTGGTAGCTGCCGATCACTAAGTTCCTTATATGGTCCCAATATAACACAAGTTGTCTTACTACGCCTCGAACTCATTTTTTTTTTTAAATCACAAACACCACTCTAAATAAAAAGGAACTTAAAAACTGGTTCGCTATAAACAAGTGTTCGCTATAACCGTAATAATTGGTATATAATTTGAAAGTGAATGTTTTGGGTAAGGAAAATTTTTTTTTCCGGAATTTTTTTGTTTTATAAAAAATTCGTTATAACTTGTGTACGTTATAAACGAACTCCACTGTGTCTAGCAAATTTGTAGTTGCCGGTAAAGTGTTGTTGTTATATATAGTCGTGGCATATTTAGTTTAGGTATCGAAATTAAGGATGGCGAAATATAATCATGAAAATAACTACTTTTCAAAACTTTGAAGATCGGTAGAACCCTAAAGATATAGTTTCATTTTATTTTTAAAGTCATTTTGGTAATCTACGATCAATTACGCAAATTCTAGGAGGTCTTGCGTTACTGAAATCCAAAAAAAAATTTTCGGGACAACCTAACGTCCGCCTCTACACGAACGGGTGACTACATGTATTTTGTTTTTGCATTGTATTTTGTTATTGTTTTTAGACGAACGTGAAGCAAAACTTGTTCTAGAAACAGGGCGTAAATATTTTACTATTAAATTAAAAAAAAAAACAGCAGTTTTTTTTTCGATCCTTTATCATAAATTTTGATGTGAACAAGATTCAAGATAATTTGTGTTTTGTTAAACAAAAAACCGTGCAATATTTATTTATTAATTAATTTGTGAAAGGTACGAGTATTTTTTCAATACCTTTCACACAACAAAAGTAAAGGACTTTTGAATGATGTCCCGACCTTTGTTTTTGCGATATTTCAAAGCTTCAGGGTTGCCACAGTTTTCAAAATAAAAAAATTGTTTTAGAAATATACATTCATTGTCAAACATACTCACCAAATAATATCAAAATTGAAGACCACCGAAAAGTTAATCGTTAAAATAAAATGGAAATATACTAAAAGATGAACTTACATGGCATCCTCTTTCTCTATTCTGTTATAATAATTTTAGCCACATTTCGCGTGTTAGCCATTAACAGCACTTTCGTTTTTTTTTTTTGTCTTTTTCACTCGAAATAATTGTTCAGATTTGCTTTTTATATGTGCACAAAAATTTTTTGATCCTTTTCGAAATGGAATGATAAATTGTACTAAAATGGTACAATATAGTAAAATCTGAAAAAGCGCTGATTTATTTGCATATTTATTAAACAAATTGGATACCCAAATGTTGTTGAAGGTCAGTAAAGGGTGTTTTTATAGAGTGACACAAGTTTAAATCATTATAAAATAAGGAAATATATTTTTAACATCAATGAAACGGGCTTTATTGGGCGCGTAGAAGGCGCATCTCTTCGAATGTTCCAGTTCCAATTGTTTGTTTATCGACGTAGACAAATGACTTAACATAACCTCAAAGAAAATGCAATGGGGTTAAATCACACGATCTTGGTGGCCAATTAATTGGGCCATTACGTAAAATTATTTTTTCATAAAAGTTTCTTTGAGTAAATCAATTGTATCGCCCTCTGTATGGCATGTAGCTCCGTCCTGTTGGAACCACATATCAGCAAGATTTTTGCCACGTAATTGAGGTACGAAACAATTTCGAATCATGTTCCTATACCGTTCATCATTGACATTCTGACCATCATCGTTTTTGAAGACATATGGGCCAAAGACTCCGCCAGCCAATAAAGCGCAGCAAACCGTAATTTTCTGTGGATGTAATGGTGTTTCGACAAAAGCTTGTGGATTCTCCTCACTCCAAATGCGACAATTCTGCTTATTTACTTACCTGCTTATTTACGAACGTTATTTAAGTAAATGGAAGAATTGCACGATGAGTTTGACGAATAGAACAATTATTTTGATTTAAAAATTTCAACAATTTGCACGCGTTGCTCTGGTGTAAGTCGATTCATAATGAAATTTCAAAGCAAACTTAACAAAAAGCAACTATGAGCTGTTAAATGGGTGGTCAAATAAATCAGTGATGCCAACTCAAAGGTGTGACACTCTAAAAAAAAATACGCTTTATTTAAAAAATTAAGAGAACATTTCTTATTTTTTAAATTTTATGTATTACAAACTTTGTCAAATTAAACATTGCAAAATTTTACGAAAAAGCTAGCTTTCAGCGTGGCCGAAATATTTTGTTTTTGATTTGAGGTGTAGATTTTGTAGCACTGTGTAGTTGGAACGGCTTTATTTCACCTTTTCGCGATACATTTTTAATTACATTTTTAATGTCAAATTTTCAATTTGCAAAAAAAAGATACTTTAATAACATCGAGAAACACCAAAATAGAGATGTTTTTAATAATGTTCCTGAAATACATGAAGTGTATCACTAACGTTGCGTCGATATAAAAAAAATTATTTCTTTTATGAAAAAAAAAAAACATTTTTGTTCTGTTTAACTTTAAACATTGTCTTAGTGAAAATACACACTTTTGTTAAATTTTGACCTACGCAAATGCATTTTTAAGAATTTTATGTTAATACAAGCTTTTTTACAAACAAATTTAGTAAACTTTCAAATTAGTTCTAAAATTTCATTTTGATTTCTTTAATTTCATTCATCACATTATGTGTGCACTAACCTAACCATAATGTGTGTATTTTTACATACACACAGACTAAACTTCTTAAATAATATATGGTTGGAGTCCAGTTTCATACTATTAGTTGGATAAAATGTGAATAACCGAATTTGATTTGAGTGTAATAAGCATAATGAACATTCCCATAAATGTTTCGCTCATTACCAGCCCATTATGAAAAGCCCTAATAGCAAATGCAACTGTTAATGCTGCTCTTGGCAAAATGCCACAATTGAACTAAATTATACAAATTTTGTTTTTGTGGTTCACAAAAAGGAATCTGTTGTTGGGATAGTCGCGTACTTTGACATCCGTTTTCATCATCAACAAAAAGTGATGTCATTTACTCAGCAGAGGAAGTCATGTGGATGTGGAAAGAAAGCGTTCATACATTTTGTATGCAAAAAAAAAAAACTCATTTTGGATGTTCTTGTACTTTCATATAAACTTTTAAAATGTATTCACGTATTTTTATTGAAAAAAAAAGAGGAGCGAATAGCTAGTTATGATGGTGAAAATGATGTGAAAGTTGATAGCAGCGAGAATAAGTGAATGTGTTTAATTGTCGTCGGACTCAAATCCTCTTCAACAAAAGTGGTATAAGAAGTTGTAGAAGAAATTTAAGATCTTAAAAAAGATTTAATATTTCAAGACTTTAAATTGCTCGTTAGATAACAATTTGTCTTATTATCGTTAGAGTATACAAAGAAAAATCATATACCCCACTTCAAGACTTACTTTGCTTGTGACTTGTGGTTGCCCTGTAAAATTTAATGAAAATCAATTTTCTAAAAATATATATTTTTTATTACAAAAAATTTGTAAATTGTTTTTATTTAAAATTTATTTTTATTGACCTTTGGTATTTCTTTTTATATTTTAGATTATAAAAATCTTCAAAAAAAACCAACCGTGCCAAAAAAATAATACTGGCAAGCCACTGATATTTTTGTAAAACCCACCGTTTTAAAAATAACCAAATAAACAACTAATATTATATTAAGAAAACGCTATTTGGCTTGCAAAGCATGTGTTTTACCTGTACCACCCACAAAATGTATTGCCAATATTGTTTTTACCAATATTACAGCAAATTAGAAGCTTTTTTTAATATTTCAAACATATAAATAAGATACCAAGACCAAACTGTGTTGCAGTTTTTTAGATGTGTTTTATTTTACATATTTCTCAAAACTAATTTAATTTAAGCTATTTTAAAAGCACAATATTTTTTAAATTGCCAACGTGGAAAGTTCGTTCAAACCAACGGTTGGCCACTGTTGTCTATCGGGTAAACGGACAATACTGGCGACATTGTTAATCTCATTTTCTTCCAACGCATAACCGACCGTTGCCGACGCTTTGCCAACACTGTGGTTATTGTATTTTCCTGCCTGGGATTCTATTTGAATTTACTTGCTATCTTAATATTGTATCCATTGCCAGCAATAACCAGTACAACATTTCATTATATTATAAAACTAAATTACTTAATTTTTAACACACATCAAATATATATCGTCCATTCCGGGGGTCACTTAAATTCCTTTATATTTTGTTCAGATATTCTCAGGGATGTCTATTAGTCACTGCCGTTTTCAGTTTTTTGCAAATTTTGTAAACTCGCGTTTTTATGCAGTTTCTTAATTTTTAATAAATCCAAAAAAATTTAAAAGTTGTGAGTTTTGAAAAGTCATATTTCCTGAATTATTTCAAAGACATACAAAGCATATGAAAGCTTCACGTGTAGTTAAAACACAACCAATTTTTGCGAAAATGCATTCATAATGCAATTGCAATTTTTGAATGCATTTCGCACTTTTCCCCGCCTTCGATTTTTGAAAAGTTATAATTTTTGAAAAGTTTATAATTTTTGGAATAAATAACAATTTCGATTTTGTTTTTTTTTTGGGCCAGAATTGTAACTATTTTTAATAATTTTTTCAAAAATAGTTTTTCCATATTTTTCCATATAAAAATATTTTTTTTGTTTATAATTTTATAATTTCTTTTTTGTATTATTGAAAAAAAAAAATCAGAACAGCACTGAATCTTGAAGAGCACTTTCTCCTAAAATAAATTCATTATTTCCATAATTTAAAAATCATTTAAAAGCCGTAGTTGTCTAGTTTACGATTTGCGGTTGAAAGTGAAAATGTAAGCAAATATTGCTTTTGCATCATCGCAAAGGCAGTGTTTGTTTTTTAATTCCAAGTCGTAAATTGCATAATTTCATCTTTCATATGCCTTTTAAATCTTTGAAATAGTCTTTCTACTTAGGGAAATTCAAAGTTTACTACTTTTAGCGTTTATTTAAATTTTTTTTTATAATATTAAATACGGAAATAAAACCGTTTGCACAATTTTAAGGAACCGAAAACAATAGTGAGTAATATATATCCTAGAGTATACGTATTAGGGCGGGTCGATTTAAAAATCTCTCAACGTTCAAGGAAAATCGTAAGAAGAAACTTTGCCGAAGGAACCATACCTCTAAAACGAATTCTGATGTCCCGACTTTTGACCCGTAAGTTGAAATTTTGAAAAATCCCACATTGATATTTCAGAAAATCGGAGGAATCTCTTCAAGATTATGGGAGCTACTTGTTCTCCGGGAGACGAGCTAGCAGATTACTGCATAAATCATCATTCTAGGCGCCCGTTAAGGTGTTAAAATTGAAGTTGAAAGAGGGCCTTTTTAGCAGTGTTTTTATAGCAAAACGGAC
Organism: Delia radicum; assembly: GCA_021234595.1. Taxonomy (NCBI): domain Eukaryota; kingdom Metazoa; phylum Arthropoda; class Insecta; order Diptera; family Anthomyiidae; genus Delia; species Delia radicum. The sequence goes on from CM037853.1 coordinate 64,707,340, forward strand.
AAATCTCTGGATTGAGATATTTCAAAAAGTAGGAGGAGTCTTTCAAAGATTAAGGTCTCTATTTCTTCTCCGGAAGACGCTCTAGCAGAGTAAGAGTTGGATTTTTCCAAATTTGACTCTACGGTCAAAAGTCGGGACATCAGAATTCGTTTTAGAGGTATGGTTCCTTCGGCAAAGTTTCTTATTTTGATCCCTAGAATACGGTTTTCGTTGAACGTTGAGCGATTTTTTTGCCTCTATACAAATCGACCCCGCCTAATACGTATGCTATATTTTAACAAAATCAAAGGGCTAGAGGTTAAAAAATTACCGTTTTGAAAAGTTTTGTCCTGGAATGGACGGATATTGATTTAAATTACCAAAAGCAAATCCTAAAGGGTTGTGCATATGTACATTATTTAAGTGTATCGATAGTACTTACAGATTTTCTTCAAACATTTTTGGCATTCAAATTAAGGTAACCAACCTATTACTTATGCTAACATTTCTCTTTTTCAAGTAGTTTTGCATTTAAAAACATCGTTTTTTCCAGGGACGTAAAAGTTATAACTACACTCAGGGAACTTCTGCTTTAAAAATATGTGGTTGTTTGGGTTTTAATACAGTTTCTTTATTTTTAAGGTAAATGTGAGCCATTTGTAGAACAAAACAAAATATTTACTTACCTTGTAGTTCATTTAAAAGAACGAACCACATCAAATGACTGTTTTATGATTTTACATTCATTTTTTACAGTTCTTTTTTGTTATTTTAAAAAATAAAAAAAATAAAAATGTTTGTTTATTTTTTACTACCTTATGGTTCATTTTTACTACAATTGTTAGTCATTTTTTCAACATTAAAAAACAAATGACAATGTTAGTTGAATTTACTGTAATGTAAGTTGTCATTTCTTTAAGTGAAATTCAATTTGTTTTTAACTACATTTGCTGTAGTCTTTACCTACATAGTATTCTAAATGTATGTCGTTTTCTTGTAAAAAATGAGCTTTGAAAAAGTTTAGAGTTATGACCCTTTTTTGGAACTAGTGACCGTTTTGTGCAAACAGTAATGTGAAAAATAATAAGTAGTTAAAAAAAAAAAAAAAAAATCTTGTTAAAAAATTACCAATATTATTTTTTGATAATTGTAAAACAACAACACTTCATTTTGTGTAACAATTTCAACTTTGTTGTTGTAATTTTAAATAATAACAACAAAATGTCGTTTAGATGTCCATATTCTAATGTAAAATAAAATACACTCAGAAAAAAGAGATCATGTTATGGTAGTTTAAGAGCATCATATTAGGATAACAATGTCTAACAATCATAATGTGATCATATCAATCATATTATGATTCTAAATCGTATTCCGTGACCATAATATGATCAGCCAGAATCATATCTATGATAATTCGGATCATAATATGATAATTTCGTGTCCGCAATCATGTTTAATCATACTTATTATCTGCGTGTAGGGATAATTGCAATTGCACGAAAGTTCAAATAATGGTGACTTTTTTTTGCTGAAAACTTTTTTTTTGTATCATAATTGCTTAAAGTTTAGAGCCAGGAATCAAAAAAGTCTCGGATATGGAAAATCGGAAAAAATTGCGAAATATATGGAATTTTTAGTAGTTTGTTATTCCAAATATTTTTTTTTAGCTATTTTTCAATTCTAAGACAAATATAAGAAGAATTTACCACTGATGAATCTTTAGAAAGCAGACGTTCCTACTCAAATCGTAATCCTACTCAAATCGTATATTATATGGGAATTTTGAGGGGCATCCAAGTTTATTTTGATTATTAGGGATTTTCAAGCAATATCGGGATTTTTAGAGGATCATTTAAACGACTTTTTGTTGTTGTATGATTTATAATTTTAAATCGAACAAAAAACATGACTTACTTTTTTCAATAATTAAAAAAAAAAAAATATTCTCTAATTTTTTTAAAATTTAGTGAATAACGATTATAAATGGAAATAAAAAGCTAAATACAGCAGATCAAGTATACTACTATAGCCAATTAGTTATTAACTCGGATTCGCTATTAATTAAACGAAAATTAACCCACATATTTCATCAACATATGGAACATAACACAGGTCTTTTTGAATTTTTATTTTATAAACAATTTGAAAAGGTTATAATTTGATTGTTTAAAAAAAAAATCAATATACAACTTTTATAAATTATATCATAATAAAAATAAAAAACATAACTAGGAATTTTATGAGAAAATCAAAGCAAAAAAAAAAATTTAATCTTTGCAATAATTTATAACTTTTGTATTAAATATCTTTGTTAATATTATTGTTCATTATATAAAAGTAAGAATTTTTTAACATACTTTTGAGAGTTTTTAAACATATAACAGTTATTGTAGGTCTCTGGTTTTCATCCAACCGGAAATTACTTGGCTTTTGTTAAAACATTATCTTTTACTTAAAATCTACTTGATGTTAAACTTTAATATAAAAAAATACGCCAAAACTGTTTCATTTATTCGTTAAGATTTTGTTGATAAACAGTTTGTAGATTTTCCATTCGTTATAAATAGAAGGTTTTTTTTTATAAACGATGATGTTGAAAAAGTGCACAAATTGAATAACAAGTACTTAAGGTGCTAAAGTTCGTGCTAAAGTTCGTGCTATACATAATATTTTATCAACATTTCTTTCTTTTCTTTATCCATGGTTTTAATATTTACTAAAGAATTTTCTTATGGTGACACATACCTTTCATACTTATTATAGCCCTCCTGCTCATTAACAGCATCGTCATCAGCTTCATTCCTCTACTCAACATCATTTTCTGTGGTGGCACCTTAAGCGCTGCTGTGAATTCCAGGTAACAGAAAATACTACATTGCATGTCATTTCTGCTGCATATGAGGCTTTTCAAAAGATAACCCGATAAAAAAAATATATATATATAAAAAATATATATACAAAATAGTTCCAATTTGTATAATATATGCCAATAAATGCACAGATAAATAATATATATAAAGACTAGGCCCGGTCGATTTGTATGGAGGTAAAAAATCGCTCAACGTTCAAAGAAAATCGTACTATAGGGATCAAAATAAGAAACTTTGCCGAAGGAACCATACCTCTAAAACGAATTCTGATGTCCCGACTTTTGACCCGTAGGGTCAAATGTAGAAAAATCCCACTTTGACCCATTTAGAGTGCCCCAATCAAATCCAACCCAATCAAATATATATAATACATTCATCTGCTAGATCGTCTTCCGGAGAAGAAAAAGAGACACTAATCTTGGAAAGATTCTTCCTACTTTCTGAAATATCTCTATCCCGAGATTTGTACATTTTGCTATAAAATCACGGCTAAAAAGGCCCTCTTTCAACTTAAATTTTAACCCTTTAACGGTCACCTAGAATGATGATTTATGCATTAATCTGCTAGCGCGTCTCCCGTAGAAAACGTAGCTCCCAAAATCTTGGAGAGATTTCTAGTACTTTCTGAAATATAAAAGTGGGCTTTTGCCAAATTTAACCCTACGGGTCAAAAGTCGGGACATCAGAATTCGTTTTAGAGGTATGGTTCCTTCGGCAAAGTTTCTTATTTTGATCCCTAGAATACGATTTTCCTTGAACGTTGAGCGATTTTTAAATCGACCCGCCCTAGTAAAGACTGTGTGTTTGAAATTTATACGTTACGCCATTGCACAGTGTCACATTTCAAAAATTTAGAACGACAATAATTTGATTTTAATGATATTGACCTGAAATTTTGTATGTATGCCTACGGGACTACTTGTAGGACCGTGAATGCGACCAGAGGGTGTCCTCAGGGTGGCGATTTTGTCGCCTTTACTATGGACACTGGTCATTGATGAATTACTCGAGGGTCTGAACAACTTGGGTTTCAGGACCTATGGATACGCCGATGATCTTATCATTTCCGTTGTGAGCTGGGATGACAGGACCATCTCCGAGCGTTGCAACAGGCTCTGAACTTCACTCTTTCGTTGTGCCGGGAAAAGGGGTTGTCTGTCAATCCGTCGAAGACAATCCTGGTACCATTCACGAGAAGGAGAAAACTTAACCTGTCTATGCCGGTCGTTGAGGGCGTAACGGTTGGCTTCTCTAGCAGTGTTAAGTATCTTGGAGTGACTCTTGATAGCTCCCTTACCTGGAACGAACATCTTGACCACGTCTCCAAGAAGGCCCCCAGGGCATATTATGCCTGCCAGAGGCTTTTTGGTAGAACATGGGGCCTAATGCCACAAATGGTCTACTGGTCGTTCAATACTATTGTTAAACCGATGATCACCTATGCTGCCCTTGCATGGTGGCCAAAAGTTGAACAGAGCAAGGCAAGGGCTGCTCTTAAGAGAATCTACCGTCTTCCGTGTGTTGGCATTACAGGGGCCGGCGGAACTTGCCCGACGGATGCCTTGGGGGTTATGCATTTTTCTGTAATGGAGGTTGCCAGTATGGGTTCCTCTAGACTTAGTGAATTCGGTGGCATGAGAGGGGGCAACCTAAGGGGTCACATGAGGATCGCGCGAATGCTAATAGATGACCCGATTTCTAAGGTTGTGGACAAAGTGTCACCGGAGTGGATCTTTGACAGATATTTTGATGTGCATTTGTTTTTCAGAGACATGTGGACCAATCAATCCTGGGAACCGGAAGATGGTTCTCAGGTGTGGTTCACTGATGGCTCTAAGCAGTCGAATGGGAACACGGGTGCGGGCGTCTTTGAACCAGGCTTCCAGCGTGCCTTACCTATGGGAAAATATCCGTCCATTTTTCAGGCGGAGATTTCGGCCATCTGTGTCAGTGCAGGGGAATGCCTGCGAAGGGGAACTCTCAGATCTCGCATCTACAGTCTTTCTAACAGTCAGGCTGCTGAGGGCCTTAATGGCTTATAACGTGTCGTCCCGGTTGGTCATGGAATGCATTCAGACTCTCAATAGGCTCGGTAGAGGCAACTCTCTAACCTTGGGGTGGATTCCTGGTCATGAGGGACATGAGAGGGCAGATTGTCTTGCCAACCGCGGGGCCCGAAAGCCCTTTATTGGTCCTGAACCATTCTGTGGAATACCTGCGGGGTATGTTAGGGAAAGGCTCAGGGCATGGAGAGAGTCTGAATTCTCTAGTTACTGGGAAAACTCTCCTGGTCAGCGCCAGGCTAAAAGATTGATCTCTTTTTCCAGTAGGGTTCGAAGCGACTCTTGTCGCTTGAAAGGGGGGTTTGAGGACCCTGGCGTCGAACTTAACTGGACACCGTAATCTCAGATACCATCTGCACAATAAGGGTCAATCGGACACGGATTTGTGTAGGTTTTGCGAGATGGTGTCTGAGACCTCGGAGCATGTTCTCTGCGAATGTCCCAGGCTTTGTGATAGGAGACTTAGGTTTCTAGGTGATCGCTTCATTCCGCCTTCCGACATCGCGAACATTTTGCGTAATAGGATAATTGGCTTTATAGGTAGCTTGAATCTGTAGGTAACCTTAAGTAGCACAAAAGACCTACATTGGTCGCGGTGCATAGTGCTTTCTGATATAATCTATAATCTAATGTATGTCTATTGCAAAAAAAAAAAAAATTTTTTTTATTAATTAATAATCATATAGTTACAATTTATATACTATTACCCTAGCCGAGCACTAGCTACTATTTCCTTCGGCGCGTTGTAGCGAAAACAGACCAGTGCCTCTGGTGGGAATACTACCTACGACCCCCGCACTGATAAGCCAGCACGCTACAAGGCTACCAGGGCGCACAAAAAGAAAAATAAATAAATTAAAATATATATCCATAAAGTAATTTCAATGTAGTTCAATGCAAAATATATTGTGTCACTATCTAAATTATTAATTAAAATATACGACTGGTATATCTCTTAAAATATATTACACACAAGTCTAATTTTTATCAGTACCTACGATTAAACTCGAGTAGCAAGTGTACACCATGAAAGTTTACTTTACTACTTTGTTCATTTAAACTCAAGTAAAAATTTGAATATTAAAAATGTAAATTTCCAAGGAATATTCACCGCAAATTAATATTGTGTGCTGGGCCACATAAAAAAATCATGAGCACTTTACAATAAAATTAATTTTATATATTTTTATTTTTTTAATTTAGCATTTTTTTGAATTGAATATATTCATACATAGCTCATTTTAAATTTAAAAGTGTTCCGATCACAACCTTGCCGTCGGCGAACAACTACTAGACAAAACTCGACCATATCCATACAAAATTGTAGAAATGTGTTATTTTAAAAAGTGTGATGCTATAAAAAAAATTAAAAAACTTGGAACAAACTTACATATTTTAAAGTCAGATACTTTAGCAGTATCTTTGTTTTAAATTTCGCTGCCATCAGATGAATATTGTAGGACAGGCCAACTACTTCTCGAAAAAAACTCGAACACTTCTATACAAATGTGTAAAAATAAGCAAAGTTAAAACATTTGATTTAATTTTACACAAACTTTTTAAGAAAATCTTGGTACATTCTTTTATTTTTTGGACTCGCCTACAGTAACAGATTCCCTGTTCAAAAATTTAATGAAATCTGACAAAAAAAAAAAAAAAACTCGAGAAAACTCGACTACTTCCATGCAAAAGTGTAAAAAAAAAGCAAATTTCAGAAATTTGATGTAATTTTACAGAAATTTTTTGAGAAAAACTTGGTACAGACTTTTATTTTTGGAATTATCTGCATTAACAGATTTAATAAGCAAATATTCAAAGCAATCTTTTGAAAAATGTGGCCTAGGCAAACCACTACTAACTAGCATTGACTTAAATTTATTGCTTTAGCCCTTAGCTAAAAGTTCTTTCAGACTATAAAAATTTCCATATTATTTTTAACTAACTGATCAATGCCAAATTTGACTAAAACAAAAAAAAAAAAAAAAAACTGGGTGGGCACATATGAAAAAAAAAATTCGTGGATACGTCCCTGTCCCGATTTTGCATGTGTTGTTTTTGTTTTGTTTAAGCAACGCTCAGGAATTTGTTCCTATTTATTAATGTGTTGCTTTCTTTGGAAAGGAGTTAGAAGAGATATGAAAGGTGTGGAAAGATGAAGGACTTCAATAATGGCAACACTGTTATTGCGCGAGATGTCTTAGAGCAGTTTTTGCTTGCCACCTGATGGAGAGTTGACGAACTTATTGAAGCATTTTGATTTATAGCCCTGATACATTATTTTACTTTGGTATAGTTAAGTGCTATGGGAACCCCGAAAGTATACTCAGTGATATGTACGAGGCATAGAAAACTCATACATATTATTTTTCTAAATTGATGTTGTCGACGCCTTGGATCGAACACGGGACCATCTGTGTTTCAGTCCAACTCGCAAAACATTACACCACAACGCCCATTATATTAGATAGAATGTTATTTATAAAACACTAAGAAACTGGACTAGTTAATAAGAAAACTTCTATTTTCTGATTTTTGTTATTCTAAATTGGGAACATGTGATACTGTGCATTGTGTAGTTGGACATTTGGTATTAAAAGACATATATGAGAATGTATAGATATGTCTTTGTCACTAAATTGCTTTTGAAGTGTCATTGTAATACTCAAGGCATTTTTATTCATATTTTGCATTTTTACAATGTTTTACTATATAATTTTCTTTAATTTTCCGTTTTTTTTTTTTTTGCAATAATTTAACAAGAAGAAATAATTTACTGATGTTAGTTGAACATGTTCATTTTCATGAAATTACTAACTTTTTAATAAGAATTTCATATAGAACGTTCTTTGCGAAAAGTATAAAAAGACTAAATTACTAATGCGAAAGAATTTTATATGGCAACTTATTAAATAAAAGAAAAAACAATTTTTTTATTACATCTTTAATTTTGAATATGCGATGTTGTTTACACTATTACGATTTTGATTTCTTTCTTAAATTATGAAATGTTTTCCTTAAACAACAATTGAAAAATTGCAACATATGTGGAGAAAATATAAAAAATGGATCTATGAAACAAGATCCCAATGAAATAAGTCCCCAAACCAAAAATGAAATAACGCCCCATTTTTTGGGGCTTTATTTCATTATGAAGCAATACCCAAAAAAAAATGCAATAAACCCCCAACCAAATGAAACGAAACCCCAAAATAAAATGAAATAACACCGCAATTTTGAGGCTTTATTTCATAATGCAGTAAAGCCCCATTTCGAAAATGAAATAAGGCCCCAATTAAAAAAAAAAAACAAAATTATATATTACTTTGAAATATTTCTTTATTCCTAATTAATACATAGTAAAAAGGCACAAAAAAAAATCGCGCGATTTTTTTTCAGCCTTTTTAAAATAAAAAGACTAATAATATATAGTATATCAATACAGTTTTTTTTAATATTTTTTAGTAGTATATCACAAAATAAAACTAAATTTATAAATCGTATAATCGCACTCAAATAAAACTTTATTTCGCGAAGCCGCCTGCCGCGTTCTACGGAGGTAAAGAACCCTTAAGAGCGGCCGAAGGCTGCCACACAGAAAAACTTGTTTTTAACAATTACTTGATATCTTAAAAATATAAGATTTCAACGGATTCGACATCTGATTTGAAAAACAAATTGTTCTGGGTGGCGGCCTTCGGCCGGGGTTTTTTTTCTTCCGTAGAACGCGGCAGGCGGCTTCGCGAAATAAAGTTTTTTTTCTGCGTGCGACATAAAACACACTTCAAAATTACTTCACAGTATAATCTCACTAACTAATAGCAAATAACTATTTACATTAATAACTTGATAATTCACGCAGTAATTATAACGGTTATTTGCTTATATTACTTAAAAATTGTGCTTTTTAAGAAAATGAAATAACACCCCAAAAATATTATTTGGGGACTTATTTCATTTCTCATATTGGGGCCTTATTTCATTATAAAATAAAGTCCCAAAAAACAAATTAAATAAAGCGCCAAAAAATGAAATAAGACCCCAATTTTTTAATTAGAAATTTTTGGGACCTTATTTCATTTTTGGTTTGGGAACTTATTTCATTGGGGTCTTGTTTCATAGAGCCATAACAAATTTTCCCCACCAAATTAAGGCAAAAAAATAAATATAAAATAAAAATGTGTAAAAGCGAAGTAAATGAGATAGCCCATATAGAATCAGAATTTAGAATTAGAATTTTTCGTTATTTATAAAATGTCTTAAAGATTAATTTACACGTTTAATTCAATTATACATTAATGCATATGAATAAGAAAATTAAATAAAATATTAACGACGTGTTTTTTAAAAACGTCTGTCGAACGATCACAATTAATTTGGGAGCGAGCATCTTTTCAAAAAATGTTTATTGCAGTAGATTATCCCACTACAAAATGACATTACCCATTTCAAATATACATTTTTGGAACAAAATAAGATTAATCCAGAAGTTTATTAAAAATAAATAGAAAATACTGTGAAATTTTTTTTTTTTTTTATTTATTAAAGATGAACCTAAGGTTATTTTAATTCAACATAAGATATCTTATACCTAATTAGTTTCAGCAGAAACAAGATTAATCCGCATTGGTTTGAATCAAACCATGATCATTCCAATCAGCCGCGTCAAAACTAGATTATTCCATTTGAAATCTTGCATTTATTCCAAACATGTTACTGCTAAATTTTTGAATCATATACAAAGCAATGACTAATCTTATAGTCTACAATAATGATTTCGGGTTAAATACATAGGGGCATACCTAAAAAACTATTTTCTCAATTTGTGTGTAAACACAAAAAGTGGAATAGTCATGTTTTGAAAAGATACTCCTCAGTTATCAGCATTTTTTGGTAAAAAAAAGTTATAATTATTATTATAAATTTAATTTAATTAAATTCAGTTAACAAAAAATTTCTGTCAAGGAACATTTTAAATATTTCACTAAGTTTAACCAGTCTTCTTCATTTCTACCATTTAATATATTAATTATGTCTTCTTTCTTTAAGTTAGCACTGGACAGACCCCAAGAAAATGTTGAAAGTTTCCAATTCATGCAGATAGCCCATATAGGAAAATATGGTTTCTTTATTTATTTAATGATAAATTCGATATTAAAATTCGGACCATGTGAATAGCATTGGTCAGTTATTTTATTTACTTTTTAGTCCCAAGGTCTTTCACTTCGGGGACCAATTATGCTGCCACCAGTTGTTGAAACTGAAATTTACTTAAACACCTCTACTAGTAATATCTTTAACTTTATGAAAATTCAACAAATCATTAACAAACAAACTTTGTCATATCTATTTTAAACAACACATATCACTCGATTAACATGATACATGCATACTTCTTGAAACCGTGTAACATGTAATAATGGTAACAATTTTTAGAAACATTTAAAATTTTTTTTATTAATTAAAGTATTTTCAATTCCCTTGAATATTTTGAGATTTGAAAAAGATTGTGAAAACATAAAATCGTGTAAGTCGAGGTAAAGGTGTATCTGCTATTCGTTTTGTTCATTAGGTTCAAAGTGTAAACATTTTCCACCAAAGACTTTGAAGTATTTTTATTAAAAACAAAATGTGTAACAATAATTCTAGCGTCTTATTAAGTAATTTTAGTTCTATTAAGCTAAAAAGTATGCATACACTCAAAAAAAAGTTAATAGAGAAGTAAGTAAAACTTCTTGTGAATCAGGCATACTATTTTTCAGCAAATTTTTTGCTAAAATTATGTTTTCAGCTAAAATTTCAGTTATACTTATTCCGCACTTGACTGTTTTCAACTAATACTTTACTAATATTATACTAATGTTTTACTAATTTATTTGTCTAAGAAATGAGTGCCGATAAGCACATTAATTGTGCGAATTGAAAGATATACGCAGACTTTACTAGATGTTGCGCCATGTCTAGGCGCAGTCGTGACAAGGAAAATGATGCTAAAAAGTACAACTCTCAACTAAGACATATAAAAATCAACCATGGAAGATTTTTTGTAGCTGTTTCTTATACATAAAACAAAATTGTGGTTTAAAACAACTTAAATTTTGCGTTCTCATCTCACAAGCCGGCATAATTGTCTATTTATTAAATAAAAGAGAAAATAAAATATTTAAATTTAATAAAGATTAACAGCCGTATTTATAAAAAAGTCTTATTGTGAGTTTACAGAGTGCAATAGCTATTATAGACTTTTTGTCTTATTAATCACTCATAAAAGTTTTAATTCATAAAGAAACAATAACAGCTCCATAACTATTGAGCGTTTGTAGTAATTTTCTCTCTCTCTCTTTTTATTTACTTTCCATTTAGTTGTTAGTGACGCTTTAAACCACTGATTAATAAACCCGATAATCAATTATATGTTTATTTGTCCATAATTTTTTTTCAACATTCGACTTAAAAAGTATGTTTTAAAAATAAAAAACGTATAAAATGAGTTCTGAAAAAAATTTCAACAAAAATATTGCAAAACTGTTTTGAGTTTTCTATTTTAGTAGTATATGGTAACAAAAATAATCGAATAAAGAGTTTGTTTACATCTGATTTACATCACTAACATATTTTGTCAGGTTTTTATTTTATTTCTGTGATTTTTTTTACCAAAAATAGACTGATTTGTGCAAAAAAAAATAAAAAATGGATTTAGATTTCCAAAAACAAATAAAACCAATAAAAGAAGTGGAAAACAAGGTATGTGTGTTAATAAATACTATGAATGGACATACCAAAATAATTTTAATTGTATATTTTCTATTTTTTGAAGGAAACAAAAAAGAGGCTAAGGTCTGAAAACTGGTGTGAAGAGGATAAGGTAAGAGCTTCGTGAGCTGGTTCTAAAAGATCATTCAACATATTTAAAATTGTCTATTACACATACTTATAATTTTTTTCATTTTACAATTTCTTATAGGAGCTGTTAAAGGATTTAATAAAAAAAGAGTTCAGGATATAGAAAATAAAATTATTCACTTTAATCACTTTCTATTAATATTTTTCAAAAATGTTCTGCAGAAATATTTTTATAAAAGGTAAACAATAGTCGTATGTAGATTTAAACAAAATGTCTAAATGCAAAATGTCTTCTTATTTTTGGTTTAAAGAAGGGTAAATCCAACAATAAAATTTCTTACTTTATGAATGGTTTATTAAAGGTTTAATAGACTATTTTTCGTTTATAAATACAACTATAGCAAATTTTGGTTAAAAACGGTTAATAAATCAAAAATACATTTTTATAAATACGGCTGTAAATGTATATTTAGAAACTAAATGTTTAAAGAGATTAATAATCTACAGACAGTTAGACAGACTAAAGCGAAAGACAAAGACACACATTTTAAGTTGATTTTTATGTTTCCTTTTTCTTATTGCAAAAAAGGGTTGTATATGTCATATTTTGTTTCAATTCTAATTCAATTTCTAATTTCAAAGATTTTGCTGACATTAGCAATTTTTTGCAAGCACCCCCCCTGACTAAAATTTTGCTGACTGAGCAAAATTTTTTGCTGACTTTGTGAATTTTTAATTTAGCCCTTTAACTGGCAAACGATATTTCGCGACGAGATTCATACCATGTGCTCCACTCGAAAAACAAATAATTAGTACTTTCAGCAAAATTGATTATCGTTGCCTAATTTAGGCGATATGAGCCAATATATTTTAGGGTGCATTTTGAAAATTAAAGCATTTATCGCTATTTTCGGAAAAGCGAAATTAGGCGAAAAAGTTTATAAACATCGACTTATATCGTTCAAACTTCAACGCTTTGCTATTAATACTTAATGTCTTCTTTCTGCAAAATTTCATAAAAATCCGTCTATTAGTTTACAAGTTAAGACGATGTCCTTTAGAGGAAGCCTGATAAAATCCCGTGAGTCCTTGGACTAAAGTAAGGACTTATTATTAAAGACAAAGCTTCAAAATTACTTATATTTTATTATAAAGAGTTTCCGATACTTGAAACCGTTTGGTCTTTTTGCGACTTCCCGAATAGCTTTTTCCCCCTATATTTCAAATAATTAAAAAATGTATTAACTCTAAGCAAATTGTATCGAAATTTGTGATTTCTTGAGGACTTTAACCCTGCGTACAAATAAGACTAGTTTTCGTAAATTAAAGATAAGTTTTAATGCAACAACATATTAATTTTTAACCTACTTTGTAACACTTAAACGCGAGATAAAATATATACGTATCTCTATTTTGCTCCTTTACAACATATCCAAAGTTTATTAAAATCTGCTAGTTCGGGTCGGGATGACTCCCTTGTTTGCCTTATTTTCACAATGTCCCGTTAGCTACTAACTGGAGCTTTAACTGTTTGTTAAATTTTAACTAGACATTCTATAATCGGGCCTCAATGTTCTTAAATTCTAATAAGAACATATAGCAATCGGGTTGTATTGCAATAACTAAACTTGCCATAAATCCACCATGTAGATTCAATTTTTATTTAAAAATATTTTAAATTTTTCGACATAGTTTTTATACATATTTTCTAAAAAACAATTTTTATTTTGCCATAAAGCAAATATACACACAAGTATTTTGCATCATAAAACAAATTTATCATATTTTTGAAAATATCACACTTCCGCGTTTTTTTTTTTTTTTGTTTCCTATTCCTGTGCCAACACAGAATAAGGCGTCTCGTAACTAGCGTATGAATATAATCCTAGTTTTAGTACCCGTAGTAAAAAAAATATTTTTACAATTTTCTTATTTTATATGATTATATCCGAAAAATGAGAACATCTATTTGTGTCATATAAGATCTTGTGTCACAATTAGGCATCATTTAATACAATTAGATCTAATTTGATGAAATTAGATATAGTTGGAAACAATTGTATCCAAATTTCATCCATATCCAAATTGATCAAATTATATATAATGTAATATAGATATAATTATAAATTTTTACATATTGCACTTCATATAGAATTGTAATGTAAAGGAAGATATAATTATATATTTGAGATATGATTTTATATGAATACAAATTTTGCAATATATCATTATAAATGACCTATAAGGTAATATATCAAAACTTTTTTACTTGGGTAAATATTTTTTGTGTCCATTTTTTCTATACAAACAAATACTGATGCTGTTTTAGCAAAATGTTTGCAAAAGATATAAAAAAAAGCACAGATATATAAAAGCCATAAATTTGTCACTTTTGCGTGACATAAGAGGCAACATCAAAACATTTTAAATAACTAAATATTTTAAAACGATGATAATTTTCATGTTCTCTTGAATAAAATAAAGATTTTTCTTTTGCAAGTGTTAATGTATCATAAAATTTATATAAATGTCTGTTATAAAAACTTTGCAGAAATGAAAGAATAGCTTATGTCGCTATAGGCGATAGTAAATAGTGAATGTTTATCCCGGTTCTAAATCTATGTTATGAAGAGTATACAGGGTTCGTTATATTAAATTTAATTACCTCTACATTCAGAAAACAGTTTCAGTTGTGGCCACCGAGTTTATTGCCAATCGATTTCTGGCGGTTAGGCCAACTATCGTAGTGTTATATTATATTTTTACTCATGAAAGCTAATATTCAGCTGCCTAACCCAATATTACGAGGGCGGATCAGTAAGTCCGTGACTTTTTGAATGATGCATAGTTGTTTTGGAAAAAAAAATTATTTTTCAACATAATCTCCTATTAGCTCAATACACTTAGTCCAACGTTTCTCCAATTTTTGTATCCCTTCCAAAAAACATGTCCATAAAATAGGCATTTGTTTGATCAATAATTTTATCGTTGGAGCTAAATCTCTTTCCACCGAGTCATTTTTTTAGGTTTGGAAATAGGAAATAGTCACTGGGGGCTAAATCCGGAGAATATGGTGGATCAGGTAAAAATTCGTAGCCCAATTCATGGAATTTTGAAATTGAGACTGCACCCGTGCATTATCTTGACGAAAAAGAACTTTTTTCTTTTCCATAATGTGTCGTTTTTTTTTTAATCTTCGTTAAATAGGTCCAATAAGTTGGCATAATATTCGCCGTTTATTATTTTTTCCTTTTGAAGGTAATCAATGTGGATTATACCGCGTGCATCCCTAAAATTATTGCCATCACCTTATTGGCCGACAAACTTACTTTGACCTTCTTCGGAGCTGGTTCACCCGGAGAAATCCATTGCTTAGTCCCTTAGGTCGAAAGTGCGGGTACTGCCTCTAGCGCAGATGCTCACAAGATTTTTATCATCTTATCTTACATTTATTAACAATTAGTGTTTTATATTTGTAATAGAAACATTTAGTTATGATCTTAAACCTAACAATTCAAAATGAAGTGCAGTTTTAAAAGATCAGCAATACATATAAATTCTCAAATTCTTTATATTAATAAAATTTCTTGGTAATGATGAAATTGTTCATTGAATCAACGAAAAACAATTCTATGAAGTTGTTTCATAAATATCATGAAGGATAATTTTTCAGTGTACTTACATCAGTGGTTGCCTAAATGACGGCATATTTTAAAGTAAGACAAATGCAGTGATTCTTGAAACGAAACAAAAAAAATAACAAAATATGACATACATATACAATAGACCGCCTTGTAAGAGTGTAAAAAAGTGCCCCTCTGAAAATGTGAATTAGCTTGACTATTCCCAAAATATTTTTGGTCTAGAGGCCGCCGTTCATGAGCTGGCTCGTTTTTAAAAATAGGTTTTTTTTTTGATTTTTTTGAAAATTTTCGACTTTAACTTACTACACTATACAGGTTATGTACATCATATGAAAGCTTTTTGAAGACTCGTCTAACGACGTATATGACGTGAAGAAGCATGCACTTTATACATGCGGAATTCAGTGAAATATAATTTTTTTTAAGGTTTTTGCACAAAATACAATCATTTTGCTGTCACATCAATATATTTAAATCACTATTTGACATAAAATAAGTTATAAAATACTCTTTTTTTGACTTTTTGTTTTAGGTAGCGATTTACCAAAAATTGGCGGATGTTTTAGTATGGGCAATATGGGTATCAACATTTTTCTTTGGCGAAGACTCGTCCAACGGGGTATAAAACATTAGTGAGCATGAACATTACACGTGTAAATTCCGTGAAATGTTTTTTTTTTTTGCAGATTTTTGAATAAAAATATAATAATTTTGCAATAACATCAATATATTTTAATCACTTTTTAACATAAAAAGTAAGTAAACACTTTTTTTCATATTCGCTTAAGTTCGTGATTTACCAAAATTTGGCGGATGTTTTTAATATGGCCAATATGGATTCCAAAATTTTCTTTCGCGAAGACTCATGCAACGGCGTATATGATATATATGGACGAGCCTTCGCAAAAAAAAATGTTAATACCCATATTGCCCATATTAAAAACATCCGCCAAATTTTGGTAAATCGCGACCTAAAACAAATTTAGAGGGGCACTTTTTTAACTTTTTTATCCGACTCGCTCTAATATACAACCCTGTTTTGCAATAAGAAAAATTAAACATATAATATCACCTAAGATGTGTGTCCTTGCATTTCGCTTTAGTCAGTCTACCTGTACGTATATTTGTTTTGAATTTGAATTTATGCTAATAAACATTTCATAAAGAGGTTCAATTAGTTTCATTAATTTTTTTAAACGTTTAATAAACTTCTATAAAATGTTTCATAAATATAATGCAATGTTTCATAAACATATTTCAAAAAATTGTATTTAAAATTAAGAACACATCAAATTATATATAATAGATGATTCAGATTCTTATAATTTCTGGAAGTTTTGAAGTTTTAAAAAGTCTAAAGGCTGAAATATAATTAGATTAAGTGACTAAAGCCAGCTGTTTGTATATAATGAATATTACATTTCTTTAAAGTGTGAACAATTGTATTTTCGAATTTTTGTTTCATACCAACACCTGACTTAAATCACTTATGCCAATTATATTTCATATTTATGATAAATTCATAAATATGATGAATAATTGATGACACAATTTTTATGAAACAATATCATCAATATGATGAAATTTTTTCTCTGAGTGTATATATTGTATTCGTATAAACTCTTCTGCTTTTGGAAAAAGTCCACACTTTGTGCCAAAAAACACTGACTAAAATATTATTTTTTCTATTTTTACTCGGTTTTTTAAAACAAAATTTTGCAATTAAATCTATAAAATGTCAATTTATCATCTCAATTAAAATGTTTAATAATTTGTATAACTTTTGGAGCAGTGAAGTATATATTTTTATTTAAATAACTGTGCCGAACCTTTTGTCGGGCACAGTATATACAAATCGACATAAGCTGTTATTTTATGTTAGCACTGTATATGAATTTAAAAACATATTTTTTTTTTGTTGAAGCTACATTTTGAAAAATGCTGGAAACAGCACTTTATTCTAAGTGGCTAATACTTTATACTTGGAAAAAACGTCTGTAATAAAATATTGTTAATTCAATGAAATAATAAAAAAAAAATTAAATGCAATGGATTTTAAACTCACTAAATAAATAAAACTTTTAAATTCGCCTGTGTCGCATTTTTACATCATCCTTTATGCAAATGAAAAAATTCGCAACAATCAAAATTTTTCGGTTTTTTTAAGCAAAAAAAAAATGTTTTAAATTTTTTCGATACACACAGAGAAAAATTTCGCCATTTGCCAACTGAAATTCGGTTGCTACAACAGAAATCGGTGGGTACAACACAATATTCATTACGACAACAAAATTCGTTTAATACAACGGAATGTTAGTTGCTCCAACCAAAATATTCTCAATATTCACAGTTGAATATGGTTGTACCAACCGAAATTATTGGTTGTATCCACCAAAATACATTTTTGAATTCGGTTGGAACTTTATTTTTCTGTGTGTAGGTGATAATCCTTCGGGCTGCCACATATTGTAGAAATTGTTAATTTCAGAAGTAAGGGACTGTTCGCTAATATGGCCTGTTTGCATAAGAGGACCTCTCATTTTTCCGCGTTTTTGCATGAAAATGTCAATTTTATGTTGGATTTTTGCAAACGGTATGATTTTTTTTTGGAATTTTATTAAAACTTACTGTTTTCATAAAAAATATTTCACTACCTTTGTGCAAATTTAAAAAATATAAGTACAGTGAAACTTCGATATTACGAACTTCGTTATAACGAAAAACTCAATATAACGAATTTTTAGCTGAGTCCCTTGAAAAAACCTTTTTATTGCAAAGTTTTTCATAGAAAAATGGTCTATAGCTATAACGAAGAAATTCTGAGCTATAAAGCCTCTATATAGCGAAGTATTTTTTCAAAAGCCTTTATACAACGAAATTATAATTGAGAAATACACACATAACATTTTAATGTACATACATATAACATTTTAAGTGTGTAAGTCATTAAAATCCCGTTATAAAAAGCCTATACATAACGAAGTCTTGACCTATAGCCTCCATACAACGAAGTCTGAATAAAGCAAAATTAAATTTTAAGCAAAACGGGGAAGTCCCTTTTAAAAACAAAGAAAGGTAAATGTCTTTGCAGGTGCATATGTAAAGCGCCGCAAACGTAGTCAGTTCTGGTTTGATTCTTTGCCAAAATGAGTGTATTAAAACGTAAATCAATTTCTATACGAGAAAAAATTTCTATAATTGATGCTGTTGATTGTGGTGACAAATCTAAGCAAGAAATTGCTAAACAATTTAATATACCGCCGAGTACTCTTTC
Source organism: Delia radicum (assembly GCA_021234595.1). Taxonomy (NCBI): domain Eukaryota; kingdom Metazoa; phylum Arthropoda; class Insecta; order Diptera; family Anthomyiidae; genus Delia; species Delia radicum. The sequence continues at coordinate 64,726,013 of CM037853.1, forward strand.
TACAATTTTTAAAAATCGGGAGATTATTTGCAACACTAAACCTTTAAAGTGCAAAAGATTGCGCCTTGCAGAATATGAAGACGTTGAGCAATGTTTAACTAAATGGTTTACACAATAAAATTACACAATATTTTACTAAAATGTAATAAAATAAAAAAATAATAAAAACATAATTTTTTATTTACTTAAGAGGAAGATAGTGAATTTTTATTACATACATAGTATTTTCGTGTAAAATAAAATTTGGACAAAAAAAAAACTGTAGTTATAACGAACTTTTTCGTATTTCTTTAAATTTCGTTATGCCAAGGTTTCACAATGCTATGTATAACGAATCAATAGCTATAACGAAGTATTTTTCAATCCCCTCTAGATTCGTTATATCGAAGTTTCACTGTAATATGATAATGCTGTTAAACTTTTTGTTTTACAAGTTTGATATAATTTTTATTAAAAATAAAAATTTTCTTTTTTCGACATTAAATTATGCAATGAAAATGAAAATTATTCAAGTTCGAAGCCATACTCTATATTTCTTTATTAGGATATTGTCCTTACAAATAAACTATAGATTTTTTGTTTTCAAATTTATTAATTGACCACTTTCAGGAATGTGTTAATAGATCTATATCGGGAATTTTTTAGGTTCCTATCTTCAGAACATATAAGTGACAATCCAATGCAAACATCAACCATTCATATAACCTAGTTATCCCACTAAATGAGAACTAATATATGACCTCGAAATTAAAGATTATCACCCTTGATCAAAAATGTATTGAAAACGTGTTCGTTATGTGTATATATACAATACACGCTTTTTGTTTTTATTCTCCTTTTTATTTTTACATTTGTTTTGTTTTATTTAAAAACAAGATCTAAAGAGGAAATAATAACGTATATTACGATAACATTTTAAATGGAAACTTTTTTGCTTAAAGTTTTGCAAGATTATCTTTAGATGTGCCCACATATTACACAAAAGGTATGGCTCTGTGCTCAACTTGGAAAGATATGCTGCCATATACATTTTTTTTTTAAATCGTGAATATGTAGTATAAGCTGCTGTATCCAAACACATTTTTTTTATTAAAATATTTCCCATTAAATACCTCTTATATAAAAATCTGATACTTATTCAGTTCATTCGCTGAAAATGTAAAAAATAGTAAAACCTATATAAATCGTGAAACAGTGTTTTAAATGTAAAGTTTTGCTTATTCAATATAAACTATGAAATATGAATACTGGTCTTGTTATTTAATTGCACAAAAGAAAAGCAGCATGATTACTTTCAAAAAGTTTTAAATGCAAAAAAACTAAATGTAAAACTTTAAAGACATTTTTCTCGAAATCAGTACCATTGATCAATAAATTGAGAACATCATTAAAATCAGCTTGTATGATATATGTATAATTGATGGTCAGATCTTCATTAATTTTAAAAAAGTTATATTTTCTTCTCCTGTGTTATTTTCTAGTTTGTTTGGTAATGGGTTCCAAGGACCGAAAGGTAAAGAATTAAATATCAAATTGACCAAAATAACGTTTAAGTGTAGGGCCAAATATGTAATGGATCGAGGATGCTTCTCATGATATGGAGTTTCTTCGATACATCGTATGGAAGCCATTTAAAATGCAACGGCACACAGAGATATATCTCAAAATGTAATAATACCACATGCTTAAGTAGAAATTTTTCACAACTGGGTCTTTCTGCAAGATAATCACATGACTTGGATCCAATCGAAAACTTGTCGAGTAAGTTCAAGTAAAGGCTGTCATCTTATGTTTTCAAAAATAAAAATGGTTTATGGAATAATTTACAAAAAACTTGTTGCGGGATTCCACAAAAAAACTTACCAGAAAATAATATCAAGTTTACATAGAAAAGTACGGAAAGTTGTTTAAAACAAAGGCAAAAGCAAGGTACAATATACAAGACCTATTTTAATAATCAGAAATTGTTATAAGAAAAAATTATGTTCACCCAGAAAACAGACTCCGTACACTGTGAGAATTCTTTGCAAGATATCAATGAATTTTTGCATTAGATCTATGAAATGTCACTGGCACTTGTAAAATGAAACTTTTCATTAAATTAATGCAGCCTTTTTTATGAAACATTTTATTTTATTTATTAAAAATTTCATACAACTAATGACAAAGTTTCATTAAGAATAAGAAATAAAGTTTAAGAAATTTTTCATTCACATTGTGAAGAAAACTTCATCAGTTTAGTGAAAAGTTACATTAAAACTAGTCCAAGAAATTTTCTCTGTGTAGTACGAAACGTATTTATTGCTAATCGAGTGCTTCGGTTGTTGAGACAACAGTCATTCGATTGAAACTACAGAAATTCTGTTACGACAATAGAATTTCTATTGCCGCAACAGAAATTCGGTGATAACTACCAAAACATTAAATAGCTACAACCGAACCATTCTATTGGTGACAAATACATTCAGTAAAAAACTTCTTTTTCATAAATATGAAGAAAAATTTCATTGATTTTCGTGCAATGTAACACTTTATAAATATGATGAAGCTGTTGCATAAAAAAGCAAATTAATGAGACGCTTCTTTATATTTATGAAATGTTTCATAAATATGATGATCGGGTTTCAAACTTTTTAGGAAATGCTTAATAAATGTTATTATATATTTATGTAATGTTTCATAAATGTTAATAAATGTTTCATAAAATGTTTAAAAAAATTTATTTAATATTAAGAACACATCAAATAATATATCGAGCCCCAAGCGACAAAAGACGTAAGCGCCAAAATCATTATTTAACAGAAGTTTTTTACTTTTTTTAAAGGTTCATTATTTAACAGAAGCTTTTTTACTTATTTTTTTAAAAAGTTCTTTTGTTTATGCAATTGCTTTGGAATATTGAATATGTTTAAATTCCATAGCAAGTCGATAAAACAAAAAATAATAAAAAAAATCATCTATTGATAAATTAGGATTTGGCTATTACATGTTACATTAGGGGAAATAATATAATTCCTTTGTAATACCGAGCTCTTGTTTCATTTTGGCATTTTTTCATCGGAACTATAAGACTTTGGAACTCATTACCTCATAACACTACACTCAGCAAAATAGTAACTCATTCAAGTTTAAAAAAGAAATATTTAACTCGTATACTACAACATAACTTTGTTTGTTATTATTATTTATCACATTTTCAATGTCTTTTTTCTTAGAAAAATCTTTTTTTTTCATTTAATTTTTTGTATTTCATTTGTCATATGAATAAAAATCTAAAAATTAAAGTTAATTAATTTATAAGTATTTATATGTTAACTGTTTGAATTAATTTATAATCAACATGTTAAATTTAAAATTAAATTCCTATGCTGTAGTAATAAGATCTAATCTTGTTGCATAGGAAAGTCGTAAATAAATAAATCTACATCTAATCTATAAATGATGTTTCACAGTTTAAATAATTTCTGGCAGTTTTTAAGTTTTAAAAAGCATAAATGATATCTTATATATTGTAAATGAAAATTTCAATCAAAAAATCTATGAAACTTTTTTATGAAATGATGAAGTTCTATGAAACATTTGTCATACATTTTTATAAAACCTTTCATCATATTTATGCTTGATGACAAACGATTTATGAAACAATATTATCGATATTATGAAACCTTATTCGTGAGTATACCGAGTCTCTTTTCTAGGTGTTCGTTTGTTTTATTTAACTTTTTCCTAAGTGTATCCATTGAAAGTCCATATATTACTTATTTCCCTTAATATTTTTAGTTGAGTACGTGGACGGATCAATAAGTCCGTGACTTTTTGAATGAAACACAGTTTTTTTTTTTGCAAAAAAAAAATATATATTTTTCAAAATAATCTCCTTTTAGCTCAATACACTTAGTCCAACGTTTCTCCAATTTTTGTATCCCTTCCAAAAAATAAGATTTTTCGAGGTCCATAAAATAGGCATTTGTTTGATCAATAATTTCATCGTTGGAGCTAAATCTCTTTCCACCGAGCCATTTCTTTGGTTTGGCAATAGGAAATAGTCACTGTGTCCGGAGAATATGGCTGCTGAGGTACCAATTCGTATCCCAATTCATGGAATTTTACCATTGATATTGCACACGTGTACACCTGTGCATTGTCTTGATGAAAAATAACTTTTTTCTTGGCCATATGGGGCTCGTTTTTTTTTTAAAAAACCTCGTTAAATCGGTCGAATAAGTTGGCATAATATTCGCCGTTTATTGTTTTTTCCTTTTAAAGGTAATCGATGTGGATTATCCCGCATCCCAAAAAACTGTTGCCATCACCTTATTGGCCGACAAACTTACCTTGGCCTTCTTCGGAGCCAGTTCAACCAGAGAAACAAATTGTTTTGACTGCTGCTTGGTCTCCGGAGTGTTGTAATGGATCCATGTTTCATGTTACAAAACGCCGCAAAAACTGATTCGAATTGCGGTTAAACAACTCCAAACAATCGTTTGAAGTTGTCACACGATTACGTTTATGGTCAATTGAGAGCAAACGCAGCCCCCCTTTTGCAGACAGCTTTCTTAAACCCAACTGACCATTAAAAATCGGAACCACGCTGCCTTATGAAATTCCTATGGCATCAACAATCTCACGCACTTTTACTCTTCGATTGGCCAACACCATATCGTGGATTTTTTCGACATTTTCGTGTATTGACCTCAATTGGCCGTGCAGAACGTTCGGCGTCATTTGTACTTGTGCGAACACAACGAAAGTCAGTAAACCACTTTTTTACCATTGAAATCGATGGTGCAGAGTGCCCGTAGTATTTATCAAGCTTTTCCTTGGTTTGATTGACGGTTTTTTTCGCAAAAAATAATGTTTAATGAGCACTCGAAATTCTCTTTTTCCATTTTTAAAAATATGCACGAGGTTGTATGTTTTGAACAGCTGTTAAACGCAAAGTAAATGACGGAACTTGCACAAAATTTGACAATAGTCTATTAACGGGTGGTACTTGATGGGATCAGTATTGCATTTCATATAACTATGAGGGTAGCTCAAAAAGTTACGGACTTATTGATCCGCCCTAGTATAATTTATATGAATGCTTAACATATTTACTTTATTTTGTTATTGTTAATAAAAACTGAACTGCATTTTGCAATTTTAATTTATGAAATATAGAATTTTTATTAGTTTGTTAAAAATATATTTAAATGTATCCATTAATATGATCATGTGTTTTTGAGCTTATACAAATTTTAGTATTTTTCCTAAGCCAATTTACTCTGATAAATGCGCAATCGAAAAATCAGAGTTTTCTGCGTATTTTAGCGGGGAGTCTTTTAAACGAAAACTCGGATAAATGTGCAGTTAAGTATTTAGGAAAAAATCGTATAAAGGCGTAAAAAACGCTTTTACTTAAATTATTTTTCTGTAAATAAAAATTTGTTTTTGATTTAAAAAGATTATTTCTTTACTTTAAAGAGCATTTTTGAATCATTTAACTGAGTTTTAGTTAAAAAAAAGTTAAGTTTTAACATAATTTTGTGTTAAACAAGTAAATTTATAAAAATTATTTATGTATTTTTGGATTGCTTTTAATTCAACTCATGTTTTCAATGACGCATTTCAAGGTGAACTTTTGTTCTTAATTTACTAAGTTATATTTATAATTTTGTTGGCGTTGTGGTGTAATGGTTAGCGCGTTGGACTGTTACACAGATGGTCCCGGGTTCGATTCCCGGTGACGACAACATCAATTTAGATAAATAATATATTTGAGTTTTCTATCACTTATATGTATCGCTGCGCCCACTTTCGGTGTTCCCATAGCACTTAACCCCACCGAAGTAAAATAATGAATCTGGGCTATGAAACAAAAAGCTTCAATAAATTCGCCAACTCTACATCAGGTGGCGAGCAACAACTGTTCTAAAACTTATCTACTCGCGCAATTACAATGTTGACATATTTGAAGCCCTTCATCATTCACCACCTTTCATCTCTCCACTATCCCCTTTCCAAAGAAAGCAACACATTAATTAATAGGAAGAATTTCCAGAGTGTTGCTTCTCTTTAAAAAAAAAAAAAAGGCGAAGAACGCACTAAAGTGGGACGCATTTAAGCTGGAACTAATGTATTAATATTATGCCTCGAAAAAAGTCCATCATCTTTTAGCGTCTTGGAGTGCAGCGTGGAGTGTAAAACAAGTCTTTTGAAAATAATTCAGCCATTTCTTATTAGCTGGCCGGATTGCCATAAAACTTTACACACCCATAACCAACGTAATTCAAACATAAAATTTCAAAGAAGAGCCTACTTAATTCATCAGAAGCTCATAAGTTAGACTCCAAAGTAGGACACCTCGTGTATTCACAAATTTTGAAAGCTTTCCAATTTTATATTTATCAACCGATATTCAAAAGTGAAACATTTCTCTAGTCTGCTTGTAATTTCCTATAACAAATATATATTAATGTGTCTATCTCTTAAATTGCTAAAGTTATTCGCATTTTTGCAATAACCTGGTCCGGTTTTTTTGTCAATGAAGAAGGCAAATCAAGTCCGATTGCTTTGATAACTTCGGAAATAACTAAACCTGAGTCGGACCAAATTTCAAATTTCACATTTTCAAATGGGAATATCTCGGGAACTATTACAGATAGAGATAAATTTGAAAAATCGGATTAGAAACAAAAAAAAAATAATTTCCAGCACTCCAAATTTTATATGCAAAAAGTTCCCTTTTTGGGTGGTCATATTGCCGCGGCGGGTGGGTCTGGAATGTTGAAAATCAAAAGTTTAGCTCCATATTACGACGCTTATTCCTGCTCCAAATTTAATTTAAATCGAAAAACTAAGTGAGAAATGGCCGAATTATTTACAAAAATTTTGTGATGTATCCCACTGTGCTGTGCGATTAATGGCTTCTTGTAAATTGATTGATGGGAATTTATGAGCTTAATATCAAAAAAAAAAGGCATAACAATTTACATTTGCTGATTTATAATAATATATAATATAACTAAAACACCCATCCTTTAGTAATATGACTTCAATTATTACTATCGGGATACCCTTATATTAATTTTCATATGATGTCAATATAACAAAAAGCTCACAATCTTGTTTCATCAATATGGCCACTAATATTACGTTTCTTTTAATACAAATTTTTCAATAAAAAAATATTACCCCATTATCTACCAAGATAGCGCAAAAGTTTCTTTTGTATATTATTCAAATTCCATCATTCCTTGTCAATACAGGAAGCGCCACCGTTGCGTATAAGTCATATGTTATTTGTATTAATATCGCTTATACGCTATGGTGGCATTAAAGTGGATTACTATTATTATCATTAGAGTAAGGAATTTCATGCGACTAAAAATGAAAAGTATTCCTTAAAAATATGCAGTAAAGAATCCAAAATATGCGTTTAAAATATGCATTTAAATGTCTAATTTTATTATGTATTTAGGACTCCTAAAGACGCAAATCGCATTAAAATTTTTCATGGATTATTTTTGTTTTTGTTTAATTTCATTATTTTGTCTATATCGCGATTTAGGACCAAGCTAATTTGGTTCATTAAATTGAAAAACATATATAATTTATAGTGTTTCCAAAACTTTAATCGGTTAACCGAAAAACCGGGTTTTGGTCAAAATTCTGGTTTTAGGCAAACATATTTTTTCTGTCAGTTAACCGGTTTTAATATTAACTTTTATTTAAATCATTTAGGAATATTACGTTTCTTTTAATACAAATTTTTCAATAAAAAAATATTACCCCATTGTGTTTTTTCTAGAGTGACACAAGTGTTTTTTCTAGAGTGACACAAGTTTAAATCATAGTAAAACAAGGAAATATATTTTTAATATCAATGAAACGGGCTTTATTGGAAAGAAAATTTTATGAAATTAATGTTTAAATTGATTTCTGCCATGTGACCGCCACGGCTGGCACGTAGAAGGTGCAATCTGGAACACCAATTTTCAGCAACTGTTCGCAGCATTTGCGGCCGTATTTCGCCGATAACTATTCGAATGTTGATTTCCAGGTGTTCAATTGTTTGTGGTTTATCGACGTAGACAAGTGACTTAACATTACCGCAAAGAAAATAATCCAATAGGGTTAAATCATCGGAAAATAAAATTTTGAATTGAAATTCAAAATCAATGTCAATTTGTGCTTCTGCCCATTCGCCGAATTGGCGGTGCATACGATGGTCGTTTGGCTTTAAATCCTGCACAAGACCCTTTCGTAAAATCTTCCATAAAGTGAAAGGACACAACCCCAGTTCCTGAGATCGGCGACAAATTGATTGATTAGGATCATATTCAACGCTTTAATGTACAGCGGCTACAGCTTCTTCAGTGCGTACTGTTCGGCGTCTCACGGGATGCACATTATCAGTAACAGTAAACTTGATCCGAAAACGATATATTGTTCTTCGAATTAGCCGCTCTGAAGGACGATTATGAACGCCATAAAATGTAAGAAGTGCGCGATCAGTTTGACGAATAGAACAATTGTTTTGATTTAAAATTTCAACAATTTGCACGCGTTGCTCTGGCGTAAGTCGATTTATAATGAAATTTCAAAGCAAACTAAGCAAAAAGCAACTATCAGCTGTTAAATGGGTGCTCAAATAGAGCACCGATGCCAACTCAAAGTTGTGACACTCTAAAAAAAACACGCTTTATATTTTGAAGAAAACGAGTTTAAAGTTTTCAATTTACTTCCACCTTGAAGAATAAAATAACGACATAGTTTCTGTCAAGAGTTGAGTATACAAGTTATCACTACGAAAAACTAACGAAAAATTCTGCGCCATTAACTCAAAAATCATGTTTTTTGAGTTGTGACGTTCTTGCAGTAAATGAGCGATATAATTGTTTACGGATTATAAATGTCTTTTCACGTCAAATTCAACTAATTAACTATATTGAGCAATTCCATATGAAAACGATCAAAATTGGCAAATTTTTGGACGACCCCTCTCCGATTTTAAAATAAATAGTCTCAATCGATTGCCCAGCAAAAAATAATGTACCTACATATTTTTTTTTTTTTATAGTGACTGGTTTAGTGGTGGTGTGCACCACTGTCATGTGACAAAATTGAAGAATTCTTCATAAGGGACCTCATTGAAAGTTGTTTAAAAAAAAACTACTAAAGCGATCGCAACGAGTGATAGCTTGTTGGAAAGGTATTGAATCAGGCTTTAATTGAAAAATAAAATTTTAAAACAACTTTCAATGAGGTCCCTTATGAAGAATTCTTCAATTTTGTCACATGACAGTGGTGCACACCACCACTAAACCAGTCCCTATAGAGCAATTCAATATGACATGTGACAAAATTGAAGAATTCTTCATAAGGGACCTCATTGAAAGTTGTTTAAAAAAAACTACTAAAGCGATCGCAACAAGTGATAGCTCGTTGGAAAGGTATTGAATCAGGCTTTAATTGAAAAATAAAATTTTCCTAATTTTTCTTGTTAAATAATTAAAAATAATTCAATTATAAAAAATATAAAAACAATTAGAACAAGGTGGTCTCTTAAATGCTCTTCTCCTGTTCAAAAAAGGAGTCGGGGCCCATTGTTTTATTGCTGATTCTTAAAGCAAAAATTATGAGGAATCCAAAAAAAATAAAATTAGCCGGAAAATTTAGGAGCTTTTGTGGAAAATCGGAAAATTTAATTTTCATGGGAAAATTTAATTTTCATGGGAAAAAAGGTAAATTTCTGAGAAAAATTAGGAAAATTTTATTTTTCAATTAAAGCCTGATTCAATACCTTTCCAACGAGCTATCACTCGTTGCGATCGCTTTTGTAGTTTTTTTAAAACAACTTTCAATGAGGTCCCTTATGAAGAATTCTTCAATTTTGTCACATGACAGTGGTGCACACCACCACTAAACCAGTCACTATAAAAAAAAAAAAAAATATGTAGGTACATTATTTTTTGCTGGGCAATCGATTGAGACTATTTATTTTAAAATCGGAGAGGGGTCGTCCAAAAGGTGATCGCTTTCATATGGAATTGCTCTATTTTAACAATAGCATATATGCAAAATAAAAAAATTAAAAAAGTGTTGGTCCCAACTGCTTTGAATGCGCAAAACATTAGTAATTTATAAAAAGATACATATTATTTCATAACAAATTTTAAAACTAAAATATAAAAAATAAGATATCATATCGGAACTAACATATTTGCGTCATTTTAGCTAATTTGTTAAGTCGAATTTTGTAGTTTTGAGATATTACCTAAATTTTCTTAAATTTTTACGATTTGACTTTTGTAAAAATAAAATTATATACCGTACCATACACAGAAAAATCACTCGTCAAATGACGTAGTTAATATAGGTTGTAAGTCTAGCAGAGTGTATCACAAAACAGGTTCGTGAAGTTGAAAGAAACCCTCAAATTTTCGATATAACGGTAAAAGAATATTTTTTGCGACTGGCATATTTAAACATTTGTTAATCAGTAATCTATTATTCGATTTTAAATTTTAAAAAGCTATTTTAAAGAAAATTACCTGTTCTTTACGAAAATATATACTTTCTTTTTTTTTGTTCATACACTCAAAAAAATAAGTTATTAGAAACGTTAGTAAGTCGACTTGCAAATCAGGTATACTATTTTCCAGCAAATTTTTTGCTCAAACTTTAGTTATACTTATTCAGCACTTAACTGTTTGCACTTATGTTTTACTAATATTATACTAATATTTTACTCATTTATTTTGCTAAAAAAAATTGTGTTGATTAGCACATTAATAGTGTGAACAGCAACCAGTTTGAAGAATATACGGCATGACAAGATATCGGAGAGATAAGGAAAATGATACTAAAAAGTATATGACTATAAGAAGTATATATAAAAGTAAATATATAATAAAATCAATCATGGAAGATTTTTGCATCTGTTATAAAGGGTCCGCCATCTAACGTTTTTTTTCCGATGCCGATTTTGCCAAAAGAATCATCTTTTTAGATGAAGCTCATACTGCATGGCCAGCCGAGGCAGCCATTTGGATGAAATTATTTTCCATTATTAACCGGAAGGATTGTACTTTCAAATATTTGAGAAAACATTCAGTAGTTTTTTTATAGCATTTTTAAAAATAAAAAAGTTATTTTGCGGACCCTTTACATAAAACAAATAAAACAAATCACCGGATTGTGAAAGTAATTGTCTATTGAAAATGAAAATTATTTTATTTCGTAGACAATCTCTTTAATTTTTTATTAGGATATTGTCCAAACAAATAATCTGTAAAGTTTTTTATTGCACAATTAATGGTCGAAAAAACATAATTTTTAATTTAAAAAAAAAATATATCAAACTTGCAATTGTCTATTAATTAAATAAAAGATAAAATAAAAAATTTAATTTAATAAAGGTTAATTTCTAAACTAAATCTTTATAGAGATCAATGTAGTGTGGTAAAATTGCAAACAAATATACACTCAGGTATACAGACGAAAGCGAAAGACAAAGACACACATCTTATGTAGATTTTTATGTTTCATTTTTCTTATTGCAAAAAAGGGTTATATATGTCGTATTTTGTTGTTTTCCCCTTTCGTTTCAATAATTATCTGGATCATTTGTGTTTCTTTAAAATATAGCATCATTTAGACAACCACTGATGTAAGTAGCTTAAAGATAATTTTGTTTATGTTATATATAATTATTTATGTGTTTTTTAGATATTACATTAATTCATATCGTTAGTTTGGGATTATGAACATTTTTATATTTTGTAACGTTTTGTAACGTATTGTAAATTATTTTTATTTTCACAAAAATATGTTTTATGACTTTCAGCAAATAATTTAACTAAGTATAATATTTCTACAAATTTTTTGAGTTTACTAATATCCAGCAAAAATTTTATTAATTTTAAGCAAGGGTTTTTTAATTTCTAATCCACTAAGTGTTAGCAAAACTTTTGCTGAATCTAATAATTTTGTTGCTTAAAATCAGCGCGTTAATTTCCGGCAAAAGATTTTGCTGACATTAGTAATTTTTTTTGCAAGCACCCTCCTGACTAAAATTTTTCTGACTTAGCAAAATTTTTTGGTGACTTTACAAACAAAATTGACAAAGTTATGGTGCTTTTTCCAAATATATAATACTTCAAATTTTCAGTCATCCTATGTTTTCCTCAAAAATGAGCCTTCATTTATCATTAAAAATTGACAAAGTTATGGTACTTTTTCTACACATACACAATTTTGTTATTTCCTCCTTCGCATAAATGCATTAGATAAAACAAAATTCACTCTGTATGAATAGAAAAGAACTTTACTCAGGTTAACACTAACTTTAAGAATATTGTTTCTTTAAAAGAAAAGTCGTCGAAACCTCGTAGAAGTTAAAAAAGTTAAAAAAAAAGGGAATTTCAATTATTATATACAGTGGGAAGCACTTGGGAGTACATGTAAGTTCTTTTTACACCTAAAGACTCAGGTCTAAAAATGTTTGACACTAGAACTAAATTGTACTTTTCTAGAGGCACAAGGTACGCTGAATCCAAATCTGGCCTTAGATTCAGTCTCCGACATTAGGCGTTCGAGCTGTATTAACGAGAAAAGTGTATTTTATGATCAAAATGCTCCGATTTTTCACGTTACTGGAAATGTTTTTTCATAATACTTGTAACGCCAACTGAACACACTACTCTTACCATTTTTTCCAGTTTTTCACATTTTAAGATAATTTATTTCCTTACGACATTATCGTCGGTTGAACTTGATAATAAATTTGAATTTTTTAAAATGTAGCATTGCGGGACTTTTTAATTTGCTGTTACAACCTCAATTTCAATTTACAATAATGTCGTTAGGAAATAAGTTGTCTTAAAAATTGAAAAACTGAAAAATAAATGGTAAGAGTAGTGTGTTCAGGAAATTAAAATTGATAAAAAATCTATTTTTAAAAAAATTTTACGTGGTATAGACATTTCCAAGAGTCAGCCTGCACAAATTCAGCTCGATTGGATCACGAAAAAAGGGTTAAAAATCGATCCAAAGTCTTTCACACAGGCGAACAGACGGACGGCTTTATACTTTATACATAAAAAAAAAAAAAAATTGACGTGTACATGAAAATCGCCGATACACGTGTATTTTTATTTTTTCTCCCCTTTCCGAAAAAGTATATTTGGTTCATAGGACAGAATGTGTGTAACGCGGTGTTATCACCATTTATCAAAAAATAAATTGGAAACTTGTTTTTTGTGTGTATGTCTACATTTGGTAAAATATTCAATAAACGTTTTTGGTCTTTTTTCTCTTTTTGTTGGTACATTTGTTTTTAAAACCAAAATGTGCAGGGGGAGTAGTAAACAAGACCTTTAGTTGTACACTGAAAATGAAAATGATTCAAGTTCGAGGCCATACTCTATATTTCTTTATTATGATATTGCACAATTAAATGTCGAAAAATCACTATTTTTAATAAAAATTATATCAAACTTGTAATAATTTCATTATTTTACATATTTTCTGAAGACATAATTAAGTTATTTATATTTTAGAACTAATACAGATAACACGCTACATTAAATCCGTCAATACTTTCTTAAAAATGTTATCATACCTTTTACAAGACCCAAAGTTTTTTGATGCAGAAGTATCCATTCATATAGAATGCCACTACTTTTACGATAGCCAAATATAAAATTTATATTATACAATTAAAAAATAAAAATCATGTAAACTAAGGTAATTTAATTATCTCTCGATTTACACGAGAAATAAAAAATTGTTTTAGTCACTGGTATTCTTTCCGAAGTTCAAAGCTGGCAATACAATTCTATCTTCTCACTTTTTGTATAATGGCTGCTACTCAAAACTCCAGATATATTGAGAAAAACGACAGACCATTTTCAAAAGAAAAAGGATAAGACACTCACTCGCCTTCCCAAATTGACTCTTAAGGAGAACCATCATCTGGTATATTCTCTTTTTTTCTTTTTAAACAAATACTCTTTAAATAATCTTTAGTTTTTATTATTATCTCTAACTTTACATAAATCAATTTCTAGCACGTTAATCTATATTTCATTTTTTTTTATATATTTGAATAATAAATATAAATGTTTGAACTTTGCTAGTAAATTTTATTTTTATTGATAATGATAAATTTTTGCAAACAAAAAATAGCTTTAGTCGATTTTATTCATTAGTCGCCAATTTTGACAAGTAGAAAATACTCTAAGCAAATTTTTATAAAATGTCGAATTGTGGCATCTACTGCAACCTACACAATTACTATTTGTCATCGTTTTGTTAGTTTGGTTCTGGTAAATTACAAAAAAAAAAAAGAAAAAAAAGAACACGAGAAAGAAAAATCAATTTCGTATCAGCAAACATTTACCCCCAAAATGTCCACAAAAAAAAAAAACTTTTGTAAATATAACAGAATATAACGAAAACTTGTAAATATTTTGTTTTGTGATTTTAACTATTACAAGCAGTAGCGGATCATTAAATAGTTTATATATTTAGAATAGATAAACTTTTATATTTATATCCCCAGCTTATATATGCGGACCTGAACTTGCGTATATGCACTATAGAAATATTTTTGTTGATTTTTGCCAATTGGGTCAAGTGGCAACGACAACAATATTTGCCAGAAAATAGCAAACAAACAAAAAAACGAAAAACTAAATACAGTGAAAACTTTACTATAACACAGGTCAACAGCAAAAAAAGGCTTGACTAACCACTATATAGATTTGATGCATCATGGCTGCCTAAGTACAAAAATGGTAAAATTTTTCAATTCTATGGATAATTTTTTTTAAAAATTTTTTTTTTAAAATTGACAATATTTTGAGCCATTTCTCCACTTATGTTGTCATAACTCAAAAACAACTAGTCCGATTTTGTCAAATTAAATTTACAAAAATTAAGGTTTACAATATCTTTAAAGAACTGTACAAATTTTTTTAATGCGATCAATAGTTTCAAAGTTATGAAACAAATTGTTAGCAAAAAAAAAAAAATGCTAAAAAAAAAAAAAAATTTGAAAAACAAAAATCTGGAAAAAATCGAAAACTGCAAAAAATATAACTTTTTATTTTTTTGTAGTAAAGCTACATATCATGCGAATTAAACTAGATATGGATCATAAAAATCGATGCATGCTTTACATTTTTATTTACAATTAATTGAAGGTATCGCATATTTACAAGCACTGTAGAAAATTGTACCTACATAATGAAAATGCAGAACATAAAAACTCAGGTGCATTTTACGACACGCATTTTGGCAAAACCCCTTTGGGAAAAACCTCTATGACATTTTTATGATTCTAATAATTAAAAAAAAATAAGTAATAAACAAAAGATTGTTTAATTTTTACGATTGCGGTAGGATAGTAATAAAACGCTCATAAATGTGCGTGTACGCTGAAGTGCTCTTATTTTCCGTTAGCTACCTGTAACGGATAATTTTTTTTTTTTCATAAAAGTCCTTAATGTTTTTTAGGATTCTTGGGAATAATAAAAAATTTGCAGCACACACAAACTGTATCCACACAAAGGGTTATCCCAAATTATAGTATCAGTATTTATAAGATCTCCTTGACCCTTTTTATTTCATTCAAGAAGTGTTTGCGATAACGCAAACATCATTTAATACCTACACAAAAATTAGAGTCATACAGCTTAGAAGTTAAAAACAA
This sequence comes from Delia radicum, assembly GCA_021234595.1. Classification (NCBI taxonomy): domain Eukaryota; kingdom Metazoa; phylum Arthropoda; class Insecta; order Diptera; family Anthomyiidae; genus Delia; species Delia radicum. The sequence goes on from CM037853.1 coordinate 64,741,716, forward strand.
TTTTCAAATATTAATAAAATGAGCCAGAAAGCCAGAACATTTTCATGTAAAAACGATCCAGATTTATTTTGTTATGTGTGCGGCCAATATATCACCGGGAAAAAACGGAAGTGGTTCTTAACTTCATTGCAAAAGTCATATCAAGATTGCTATAATATCTATCCGCACAATTTGAACCAGCATTGGACACCGAGTACTATATGCATTCCATGTCGATTGAATTTATCTATGAAGTCTTCTAACGTAAAGTAAGTATAAATTAATAGATTTGGAATATTTTATAATTACAATATTTCTTAATTAAAATTTGAATTCTTCATATTCCTGATTTTAATTTTTTTTTTCATTTTACAGACGACACTTGGAAATTTTGAAGCCTATGCTATGGAGAGAAACAGCGAACCACGCATCCGAGTGTTATTTTTGTTTAAGTACAAAAAGCATATTTGATGGCCCACAAATTCGCAAATTGGTGAACGATACTGAATTTGGCAGTTCAATGTCAGAAATTGAGAAGAATGCATGGGATTCGTTTGTATGGGTTATTCAAAATTTCTTAGGAAATAACAAGGGTGATGATTACGTTGCGCACGTTGAAGAGATGTTAACTCACTTCCAGAATCTTGGATGCAACATGAGCATCAAATTACACTACCTGCACAGTCACTTAGATCGTTTTCCTGAAAATCTAGGAGACTTGAGTGAAGAACAGGGCGAACGATTCCACCAAGATATCCGGACAATGGAGGAACGATACCAGGGTCGCTGGGATGCACACATGATGGCTGATTTTTGCTGGAGTATTCAGAGTAACACTTCGTTATTCAACAATAGTAGAAAATCGACTAAAAGAAAATTTCAGAGTTTGTAGTTTATAATACATATTTATTTGTTTTCTTGTTTTATTTATTATAATAAATGTGAATAATAAAATATAAATTTTCTACTATATAATTTATTTATTTATTTACATTTAAGCTCATCCAACACAAATGTCTTTCCGAAGAATAGAATCAGTATATTCTAGGTAGGGTTTTGCCAAAAAATACACGAATGTTACTATGTAATGCATTTTTGATGTGAAAATTTGTACATAGCATGGGGAAAATGTTTTCAAAATTCAATCAATCGAAAGAAGAACATTAACTACTCAATTTTATGTATATCAGACAAAAAACTAAAATTTGGTGAAAATGAGCGAATTCACTTAATTGTGAATAAATTCGAAAAAAATCAATCGATTTTTATGATCGATATCTCATTTTGTTCCTATTACATGTGGCTTTGCGATAAAGCAATAAATCTGAACGATTTTTGCCGTTTTCGATTTTTTATGATTTTTTTTAACCAAAAAAATTTGCTATTTTCACGTAAAAAAAATATTTTTTCCCTCAATTTTTTATTATAACTCCAAAACTACTGAGCCGATTGAAACGCAATATATTAACGGATTAAAGGCTATGTAAATTTCAGTTTTTCTAAATTTATTTGAATAATATCGGACTAATTTTTTTTTAGTTATCATTAATTATGTGGAGACACGTCTAAAAAAATTTATAATTTTAATTAAAAATTTTTTAAAAAAAAAACCTCTCCATAGAATTTCAAATTGAACCATATTTGTACTACTGGGACCACAATACATCAAAATTGTATAGTGGTTTTCAAAGCCCCTAAAATTTTTTCAAAATTGTTGCCTTGTGTAATGCAAGTACATCCACATTGAATTTTTGTTGAAAACAGCCTGCCCCTCTGCCAAATACATATTGTAAATTGTACACATCCTTTTTGGACATTATATCTGCAAACATACAAATCCGTTTTACAAACTATAGAAACAAAAGAAACAACAATGTATAAGGAAATGTTCCCTTATGCGGCCCTTCATCTGATAATTTGGTTGATATATATACAAGTACCTGATCAAAACCCTGAGTTGCTTGTGGTTGGTGGATTAGAAAGAGGCTGAAGATGATCTAGTCGTTTATGTCGAAAATGCGGCACTCCCTCTAGCTCTGATCCCCATAAGACTTTTTTCATATTCTCTTATATTTTACAATTATTAGTGTTTGCCATTTGTAACAGTAACATTTTAATTACGATCTCAAGTCTGACAATTCAAAATGAAATGTAAAACAATTTATTTGTTTTCGATTTTACTATTTACAATTTGATATAACAAGTTTATCCGATTGGTGCATCGATAATGAGATAAGGTAGATGTATCTAAATGTTGTACGGTGTCCTACACTCGTTATTTTAATCATATAGTTTTCGATTATGATATAGGTGGTTCTTCACTTACACGTTCAGTTTAGGTGAAGGACTTAGGAGTTATTTTAGACAGCAAAATGTCTTTTTCTAGCCACATAGACTGTATAACTTCTAAGTCTTATAGTATGCTTGGCTTTGTAAGGAGAAATTCCAAGGATTTTAAAGATCCTTATACGCTTAAAACGTTGTTTAATTCGTTGGTCCGTAGTTAATTGGAATATTGCTCTATTATTTGGTTTCCCGATCAGATATGTACATCAAATCGAATTGAACGTGTTCAAAAGATTTTTGTTAAATCGGTCTTGAAACTAATTTGGCCTTATGATTTACCATAATATGATGTTAGGAGAAAAAATTCTAGGCTTACACTCTTTGGAAGATCCTAGGTTATATTCCGCAATAATGTTTGTTTATAATGTTATAACTGGTGAAATAAACTGTTCCCAAATTTAGGATAATATTATATTATATCGTCCTCCAAGAGATTTAAGAGTAAATCGGATTTTCTAAGAATCTGTTCATAGAACAAACTACGCCGAGAATGAGCCGATTGCAAGATGTTTACACTTATGTAATAGTTTTGCTCCAATTTTAAACTTTAATATTAATAAAGTTGTTTTTATTTAAACATTATAATAAAATTTTAAGTTTTCTTCCAGTTTAGTAATCTGTAAGAATTAAATTCTGTAGATAAAATGAAATAAATAAATAAATAAAAAATCAATTATTGTTTCATAACTATAAGTACACTTAACTACATTAAAAAAAAAATATGTTAAGAGAAAAGTTTGTAAAACATCTTGTAAATCAGGTATAATATTTTTCAGCTAATTTTTAGGTAAAATTATGTTTTCAGCTGAAATTTTAGTTATACTTATTCAGCATTTAACTGTTTTGAACTAATGTTTTACTAATTTGTTTTGCTAAAAAAAATTGTGCTGACAAACACATTAAAAGTGTGGACGACAACCAGATTGAAAGATAAACGCAGAATGAAGTATATGTCGCAGCTTATCCAAGATGTAGTAGTGATGTAATTTTGGGCATTGTGGTGTATTGGTTAGCGCGTTGGAGTGTTACGCAGATGGTCCCGGGTTCGATTCCCGGTGACGATAACATCAATGAAGAAAAATAACATGTATGACTTTTTTGTCTTAGTACTTATACGTATCGCAGCGTCCACCTTCGGTGTTTCCTTAGCACTTAGCCCCACCGATGAAAAATAATGAATCAGGGCTATGAAACAAAAATCTTTAATAAATTCGCCAACTCTACTTCATGGGGCGAGCAGCAACTGTTCTAAGACTTATCAAAAAAAAAAAAAAAATATATATATATATATTTAACACATCTTATGTAGATTTTTATAATTCATTTTTCTTATTGCAAAATAAGGGTTGTATATGTCATGTTTTGTATACGTCATAATTTTTCATTTCGTTTCTATAACAATCTGCAGCATTTGCGTTGCTTTACAAGATATCATCATTTAGACAACCATTGATATAAGTAGTTGAAATGTAATTTTGTTTTTTTTTTTTATATATATAATATTTTTATCTATTTTTCAATGTGGAAGTATGAACATTTTTATATATTGTAACGTATTGTAAATTATTTTAAAAAGAATCACAAAAATATGTTTTATGATTTTAAGCAAAATAAATTAACTAAAGTACAATTTTTTCACAAATGTTTTGAGTTTTTTTCAGTCTACTAATGTTCAGCAAATTTTTTTTTTTTGTATTAATTTTTAGCAAGGGTTTTTTCTTTTCTAATCCACTAAGTGTTAGCAAAACTTTTGCTGAATCTACTAATTTTTTTGGTAAAAGTCAGCTCGCTGATTTTTAGCAAACGATTTTGATGATATTAGCAATTTTTTTTGCAAGCACCGTCCTGACTAAAATCTTGCTGACTCATTTTTTGTTGACTTCCCAAACTTTTTTTTTTTTTTTTGATTATGCGTAAGGCCTCCTTTCTTTTGAATCCACCTCCGAAATTTATTTTTAACCGATATCGTGGTTCCTTACGTAGGTTTCTCCAATAGCTGTTAACACCATCTGGACTATCACAATTTAACTTTTACTAATCAGAAAAAAAACCATCTTTAAAAGAAATTTGCGTTTAAAAAGTTCTACCAATAGCAGCAATTATTGACTTACCTTTCTCTAGTTGGTTTATAAAATCGTTTTAGCGAATTCACGTCGAGCAATTTTGTGTCGGGGTAATAACCTTGGCACAGACATCAGCTTATGGCGAAAAATTCTCTGGAAATCCTTTAAGAGCCTACTTATGGTTGATTTGAATACACTTACCTTACATTCATCGATTATCTGATTAAGACTCTTTGTAGAGTTGCTGGCACAGTTGATTATGTTACGTCGCTTCCTACCAGAAAGCTTATTTTTGGGCTGCCTGTTTTATTTTTATTACAATCAATAGGAATATTTACAAAATTTGTGACAACCACATGTGAACGGGTTATCTTTCTAGCAATTTCCAGAAAACTTAAGCTGAAAATGAAATAGCTCCTTTTTCAAAATCACTTAAATATTAACCACGCGACATTTTATTGAAAATTGATTAAAATTGCCTAAAAAAGAAAAATGTTCTATTTTTTATTCGCTATTCTTCTTTCTTTACCTCTGAAAAATTACGAAATTAAAATATCGGAAAACTTTCTTGTAATATAATAGTCTAGGAGTTCTTTATGGTACAAAAACTTTTTTACCTATTTGGGACCACTCACCTGATTTCGTGGCATGACCGTTAAAAACTCACTTTAGACTAAAAATTAAGAGTTTCACATTTAAGATGATAAAATAAATTTTTATTTAAAAAACATGGAGGAATTATTGAATATCAGTGGTTAATGCAAAAGTCCCAAGTATTGGGGCGAAATATGTACCAAATAACTTCTATGATATTAAATATTGAATGCGAAACATTTGATCGATATTGAACAATGTAATCTGGGGTTCTGTCATTATTGGGTTAACAATACATAGCAGGAATGTCCATATGAATAAGAAAAGTCAATTATTTCTTGTTGAAACAAAGTGCTCTATGGGCCAATCTAGTTCGCACTACATATTTAGATGAACTTGTCAAAAGACAACATTTTTAAAAAGTAATTATGCTTTATGTACTATATAAATTCATTTGTTATACTAAACAGTGATAAAAAATCAATATTCTTTAATAAGTCACCCATGTGGATTTCGGAAGACGACGTAGAAAAATTTAAAAACTAAAAAAAATATATATATATACTATTCGAAAGTTGAACAATTTAGCACTTTCTGATAAAAATAAAAAAACTTAGTCACATAGTCGAAATCATTTTTTGTTTTGACCAGAATTCGTAAAGTTATCAATGTTTGAAAATCTATGAAAAAAAAATCCACATGAGTTTCAGGAGTGCATAAAGCATAATATTATTTTTTTTAATCGGGCATAAAAAAAAATAAAGTTATTTGTTTTAATAATTTAAAATTCAGAAAACGCTATTAGCAACACAAAAACGTGATTTATTTAAGTTCATTTGTCTAAAAAAAATCATTATTGATGCAGATGCATGTTTGACATTTTTTGGACAGATAAACTTAAAGAAATCACTTTTTTGTTTATAAACAATGTATTGTAACTTTCAACACTTTGAAGACCGAACTTAAACCGCTGATGATTTTTTGACGAAACTTCGTGGACACTTAGACCTATGACTAAAATTAATTATTTGTTTATTTTGGCGCTTTACTGCTCTCCATATCGGAGAAATAGAGAAGTAAAGCTAAAACATTACTATAGCTCCTGAGTGGGTTACATTTTTGTTGCAATTTTAATTTTATATTTTGTGTTAAGTAATGCCCAATCGGAAAACAATAACCATTTTAGTAAAAACTGAAAACTGAATTTTTTAAATTTGAAAAACTAAAAAAAAACTTTGGGTTGATCTTGTAAGGCTTTGAGATTATCAGGCTACAATTTATAAGTATCGCTAAAAAGTTACGATACATCTCTCTAGTGTCTATCACAACAAGCTTTGTTAAAATCATCCTGAAGGATTTCCTAAAATAGAAAAAAAAAGAAAAATGGGACATATATCAAACAAATCTGTTTCAAATATATATATTACAAACTATAGGCATACAAAATTTAATTTTTTATTTGAAATCGATGGATAAGATTTTTTTAAAACGAGAAAATTGGAGGAAAAAAGCCTTTAATTTTACATAACAATTTTTAAATTTTAGATGCACTTAGATAGAAGATTAACGTGGAAATATCATATAAAGAAAAAAAGAGATCACTTGGACTTAAAAACAAAACGAATGTATTGGTTATTAGGTGGAAAATCAGAATTAAGCCTTGAAAATAAAGTTTTATTATATAAAACTATTTTAAAACCCGTATGGACATATGGCATACAACTCTGGGGTACCGCAAGCAACTCCAACATTGAAATTCTTCAGCGGTATCAATCAAAAACACTTAGAATGATAGCAGATGCTCCTTGGTACATAACTAACAATAACATTCACAAGGACTTAGGTATACTAAAAGTTAAAGAAGAAATAAATAATTTTAGCTCCAGATATATGGAAAGGCTTAGTAGTCATCCTAACCCGCTTGCAATAAGTCTGTTAGACGACAGTAATTCGGTAACAAGACTAAAAAGACACCATGTTCTAGACCTTCCTTTTAGAAAATAAACATTATAAATTTTTTGTAAATATGTATAAATGAAATAAATTAAATTATATATGGATTATCCATGTATATATACAAATTTTTTAGATGTTTTAGTCTCAGTGGGGATAAAACCTATGTTAATATTTATCTTAAGACAATTTGCTTATTATTGTAAAATAGATTGCAAATAAAATTTGAAAAAAAAAAAAAAAAAAAATTTTGGATTTATACGTGCTAACAAAAATATATAGGGGGATATCATTTTCACAAAAAAATGCATTTTTTATTTGTGTATCTTTTTTGTGAAAAAATCGAATGCTTTTAGCATCAGGGATATCCGATAACAACTTTTGAATTTAGACCTCTTCAAAGTTACATACCTTTTCGATTTTTTTTAATTTTTGTGGAAATTTATTATTATTATTTACTTATTAATACAAGGTGGCGCAAAAGTAATCCTCCTATCAGAAAATGCTATAAATTTTGCGATTGGCCCCTAATGTCAGTTCTGTTTTGACATTTGTGTAGTAAACACATGCGAAATACACGTTAATAAACAATGTTACGCTACACTGCTCCAGAACGCGGAATATTGGTGACTATTTATTTGACCAATAATCGGTCGATCACTTTGGCACAACGTGAATTTCGTCGCAGATTTCCTGGCCGTCCAACGCCTACTGGTGAAACACTGCGACGTTTAGCCGCTCGCCTCGAAGAGACTGGCACAACACGAGATGCTGCCAGGCGTGGCAGACCCCGGAGTAGCCGTTCTGCAGAGAATATTGCTGCTGTAGCCGAGGATGTCATGGAAGCGCCGTCGACATCGACCAGACGACGTGCCACGCAAATGGGTATCAGTCGACGGTCTTTACAGCGAATTTTGGTACAAGATTTGAAAATGTTTCCGTACAAAGTCCAGACGGTGCATCAGCTGTTAGCTGCTGACCGCCAATCGCGTGTAACATACGCTCAAGCCATCCTTAATCACCACCAAGAGGAAGATGATTTTTCATCAAAAATAATCATGAGTGATGAGGCCCATTTCCATCTAAGCGGCTACGTAAATAAGCAAAATTTACGCTTCTGGGGCACTGAAAATCCGCGTGTAACCCACGAAGAGCCATTACACCCGCTCAAAGTCACTGTATGGTGTGCTGTTTTCGCTGGAGGAGTCATCGGACCTTTTTCCTTCGAAGAAGTCGCGGGCCAAACGTTTACTGTGAATGGTGAGCGCTACAGAGCAATGATGAACGAGTTCTTTTTGCCGCAACTTGATGAATTGGGATTGGAAAACATGTGGTTCCAAGAGGACGGTGCAACCGTACACACTGCACGTGCCACAACCGATATGCTGAAGGATCCATTTCCCGGGCGCCTAATCTCCCGTTTTGGCGATTTGCACTCGCCAGCAAGATCGCCTGATTTGACCGCTCCAGACTTCTTTTTGTGGGGCTTTTTGAAGTCGCGGGCTTATGTCAACAAGCCTCAGACTCTTGCAGCTCTTAAAGACAATATCCGTCAAGAATGTGAGGACCTATCGCCGGAAGTTTTGGCCAAAGTGATGGAAAATGCCATAAAAAGGGCTCAAATGACAATCAACTGTGGCGGCGGCCATTTACATGACATCATATTATCGACTTGATGTAAAAAAAAATTAAAATACCAAATAAAAATAATCCACAAGAAGAATCAAAGTTTTTCATTTGTTTTTAAATTACAGCCAAAAAACATCGGAAGGTTATTTTTGCGCTACCTTGTATATATATTTAATTGTATTTACATTTTCTTTTTTAAGATATTCATTTTTTGATTATAATAATATTTAATATCTATGTTTGGCATAACATATTTGTTGTGCGCCAGATTGGCAGATAGCTGGTATTTTTAATGCAAATTCATTTTTAGATTTGTGAGATTACAAATTATGGGATTTCAATTGAAAAAGATAACAAATTAAAAAAGATTTAAAAAAAGATTACGAATAAAATTACATAAATCAAATAAAATTCGTTGATAATTAATTTTTTGTAATTTAAACAAATTTCTAAGTATTAATACAAGTTACAAAAGGTGGAACCATTTTCCAGTAACAAATTTTCATGTTTTTAGAAGCAGGATAAAACAAATGCGCTGATGTTAGTGCTTACTATTACATAATACTGAGAAGCAGCACAAGCAATGAATAATTTCCCTATAAAAATAAACAAACAAAAATTTTGAGCTTACTATTTTCCGTAGCAAGGATGCAGGTTGTAAGCAGCTTACCCATATCCCTTATAAGGATGCCGGTTGCAATGCGGAAAGTTTCATGTCGTGTATTATAAACGATCTGTACCAATTTTCCCGAGTGATTTCCGATTGTGTTTGGTGTTTTCGAGTAAGAAATAAAAAACTAATATAACTGTAAAAAATATTACTTGAGCCAGAGTACAAACTAAAAATTTTTTATATAAATAGAACATTTTTGGTCTTCAAAGTTTAGTAACGTCATGATGCTTGTTAGGAAAAGACCTAACCACGTGCTTGATTACTAAGAAGACAAGAATGCAGCAAAATTGATTATTAATAGGTTTTTTGTTAAAGTTCTGCCTATTATGGAGGCTCTAACTTTTCTAAAACTTCGGGTTCTGATGAGATCTTTAGCCAGATCGAAATACTAGTATCAACCTAGCTAATATGTTTGATTTGCTTTATTTTTGTAAATATACGGAGGTTGAAAGCTCGTTATAAATTGAAAATAAAAAATAATTAAGTCATTAAACTGATTCTGAAGAGTTAGCACGTGAAGCGGTATAAAAATAATTATATTATATGTCAAAAATATTAACAACAAAAAAACTAATGTCTGTAGAATTTTATGTAAAATAAATTATGTATGTTGATATTATTACTTTTAATTGTAATAATATAGACATGAAATATGATTTTACTGCAAGCCATGAAATCACAGCTTTTTATAAGCGCTAAAATCAGCGCTTATTTTGCCCAAAAATAATGCTTCCAAGAGGGAATTCGCCATATAAAAATCATAGCATATGTAAGCAGGTTTGTAAGGGATTCTTTTTGACTTACTCCCTTACAAACCGGCTTGCATATAAGCAGCGTTTTTTATTGGGTTAATAAATTTGTTACTTCGTTTAGCTCAAGTTTAGAATTTCCAAAACAAATTTAAGTTTAAATCCGTTACATATTGGACAGACTCCTAAAAGTTGGTAAGTAATTTCGTCTATCCCATGGTTACATATTGTGCATATGAACGCAGAGTTATTTCTGAAGGACCTGGCGTCGATGTCAAGCAAACCTTATCTCGCTCTGACTATTAAGCTAGTGATACAAGATGAATAGTTTTTGCCAAGAAGAGGTGTTACGTTGTGATTTTAGGGGTCTAAAATTTGTAGACCCCTGGTCAATTCCATTTGTGATGTATCATTTATGTCCTGATATACGAAAAATTACACTTGCGTTTTTTGCAACAAAACAGTAAAACCAAGAAAAACGTGTGCATTTAAGTCGAGACCTTTTTAAATAGTGCCCGCGAAAACGAAAATCGATGGCAGTTTTGCCATATTCATGTTAAAAACGCTTAACGTCCACTTTAGGGAAAAAGACACAATAGGGAGCATTCCCGTATAAATAAAAAAACTCCAACTTTTATACAACAATCCTCAAAAATCCACTATCACAAACAAACTTTAACTCAATTGTATTTCATTTTAGTTAAATCCTACAGAAATTAAGATTGCTAACATATTTTTGCACGCGGAAGCTGTTTAACTATTTCAATTTCAACTATTGTTTAGCAAAAGGTGGCATTTAAGCAATATAAAAAACTTTTATATTGTTTTGTGACAAGGTTATTAGTTTAAGAGCAATTGACAAAAATAAGTATCCAAAAACTATTTTGTGAAATGAACATTTTAAGTGGTACTACATTTATACTAATACCAAAAACTACACAAAAAAAGAGTCAGTTTGCTGGAATAATCTTTGCAGAAAAATTGCTAATATTTTTGCTGAAGTTACGAATATTTTGCTGATATTAGCAATTTTTCTGCAAAGATACTCCCAGCAAACATGTTGCAGAACAACTTATACTGTATTATAATAGGTTCCACTTTCTGTTCTACAACCGATTCTTTTTGTATGGAGTTTGTCATATCCTCCAAACAAGAACAGGTTGCTTTAGAAATGGTTCTAGAACCAGTTATAGAACTGGTTCTTTGACAGTGAAGCCTTACATTTTAACTTCCAGGAAACTATTCTAGAACCGGTTCGGTGTAAAAGAAGCTATTCAAGAGCAGCTTCAGAGGTCATCTGTTCTTAAAAATGTTGGTGGATAATTTTTAAAAACTACACTCAAAAATATAAGTTAGTAGAAAAGTTAGTAAAACGTCTTGATTTGAATCAATGTTTTACTAATATTTCATTAATGTTTTACTAATTTATTTTGTTAAAAAAATTGCCCTGATAGTAGAAACGAAGAAAATAATACTAAACAGTACAACTCTTGTAAGACATATAAAAATATCAAACATGGAAGAATTTTGTATCTGTGGATTAAAAAACCTTTAATTTAGTGTAGTGACCAGCTTGTCAAAGTAATTGTCTATTAATTAAATTAAATACAAAATGAAATATTTAATAAACATTAAATGCGTCTTTGTGAACTAAATATTTATAGTGATGATTAATGTAGTGTGGTCAAATTGCAAACAAATATACGTTCAGATAGACAGACTAAAGTGATAGAAAAATACACACATAGTAGGTAATTTTTTTATGTTTAATTTTCCTTATTGCAAAAAAGGGTTGTATATGTAGACAACCATTGATGTAAGTAGTTGAAAGATAATTTTGTTTATGTATCTATATATTTTCAGATTTTAAATTAATTCATATCGTCAATGTGGGAGTATTAACATTTTCATATTTTGTAGCGTATTATAAAATATTTTTAAAAGAATCACACATTTCTTTTAAGATTTTCAACAAATAAATTAACTATAATATAATTTTTCTACAAATTTTTTTTAATCTTTTCGGTCTACTAAAATTTAGCAAAAATTTTATTAGCTTTCAGTACGGATTTTTTTAGTTTTTAATCAACTAATTGTTATCAAAACTTTTGCCTAATCTACTTGCTTTATTGCTAAAAATCAGCTTGCTGATTTTCAGGAAAAGATTTTGCTGACATTAGCAGTTATTTTGCAGGCACCCTCCTGACTACTTAACTTTTTTTTTGTGTGTACTTGTATTTATTTGTCAAGTTCCATACAAATTTTTAATCAAAAACCAGAAGTTTTCAAAAACTTCTAATTCTTGTTTGTAGTATAAATAAGGTATAAATTACACTAAACAAAAAAAAAAAAAAAATCAACAGTTTTAGAATTGTTTTTTTTTTGTGTGATAATTTACGGGCTAATTATGGTCAATTATATGATAATATGTAAACTACAAGTCAACTTAGACAAGTTTACAAGAAAATTAATTTTGCGTTGCAGTAAAAGCTAAGGGAAGGGAATTCTGTTGGGCGATTCCTCCAGATTTCGATGAAATTCGCATATAAATAATAAACAGGAGAATAAAGTATATCAAAATTTTTAGGAAACATACCTGCTCAATCTCATATATAGCTGCTAAAAATAGGTCCCAAAATTGTTGGAAACTTTTTTTTGCAAACGTTTTTTTATCCGAATTGATGCCAAATTTGTATACTGTATATTATATTTGTATTTTACATACAACATCGCGGATTTTTTTAAAAATGCAAAAAAGTGAATTTCGAGTGCTCATTGCACAATATTTTTTTACAAAAAAAAAACCGTCAATCAAACCAACGAAAAGCTTGATAAATACTATGGGGATTCTGCAAAATCGATTTCTATGGTAAAAAAGTGGTTTACTGACTTTCGTTGTGGTCGCACAAGCACAAATGACGCTGAATGTTGTGGACGGCCAATTGTGGTTAATACACCCGAAAATGTCGAAAAAATCCACGATATGGTGTTGGCCGATCGAAGAGTAAAAGTGCGTGAGATTGTTGATGCCATAGGCATTTCATATGGCAATGTGGTTTCGATTTTAAATGATCAGTTGGGTTTAAGAAAGCTGTGAGCAAGATGGGTGCCGCGTTTGCTCTCAATTGACCATAAACGTAATCGTGTGACAACTTCAAAGGATTGTTTCAAGTTGTTTAACAGCCATTAGAATGAGTTTTTACGACGTTTTGTGACTGTGGATGAAACATGGATCCATTACAACATTCCGGTAACCAAGCAGCAGTCTAAACAATGGGTTTCTCCTGGTAAACCGGCGACGAAGAAGGCCAAGGTAAGTTTGTCGCCCAATAAGGTGATGGCAACAGTTTTTGGGATGCACGCGGATTACACATTGATTACCTTCAAAAGGGAGAAATACTAAACGGCGAATAGTATGCCAACTTATTGGACCGGTTTAACGAAGATGAAAAAAAAAAAAAATAACGTCCCCATATGGCTAAGAAACAATTTCTTTTTCATCAAGATTAAGCACGGGTGCAGTCTCAATTTCAAAATTCCATGAATTGGGCTACGAATTTTCACCTCATCCGCCATATTCTCCGGATTTAGCCCCCAGTGACCATTTTCTATTTCTTAACCTAAAGAAATGGCTCGATGGAAAGAGATTTAGCTCCAACGGTGAAATTATTGATCAAGCAAATGTCTTGTTTATGGACCTCGAAAAATCCTATTTTGTGGAAGGGATACAAAAATTGGAGAAACGTTGGACTAAGTGTATTGAGCTAAAAGGAGATTATGTTGAAAAAAAATTTTTTTTTTTTTTTTGTGCAAACAAAACTGTGTTTTATTCAAAAAGTCACGGGCTTATTGATCCGCCCTCGTAAATTTGAGTGCAAAAATAAAAAATTCAAGTAAATCAACAAAAGAAAATCATATGTTTTCTATTAGTGTCAGTTACATTAAATTTGCACAAGCACTTGCATATTTGTTATTTAAATTTATTTTCATCGGGATAAACATTAATTGTGCAAAATTTAAATGTAACTGACACTAATAGAAAACATATGATTTTCTATTGTTGATTTACTTGAATAAACGTCACTACATTGCTAGGTCTGTCAAAAAAACAGAGTAGTATTTGGAAGATGACAAAGCCAATTGTGACAATTTTTTGTTGTTGTTTTGGGTTTTCTTTGATATTTTAAATTTTGAATCTCGCTCCTAGACGAGGACAAGAAATTCTCATTGAGTTTGTGATTTAACATAACAAATATCTCTAGAAATTCTAATAACAAAGTCCCCTGAAGATTTCCTTAGGCAGGAATGAAATCCGGATAGGGACACGCCTACATCAGATTGCTTTTCACAATTTGTTAAATAAGTTTTGGGACTTTAGCACATTTAATTACTATAAATGCAATTAATGTTTATCCCTATGAAAATAAATTTAAATAATTTTCATTTTCATTGCACAATTAAATGTCGAAAAAACATAATTTTTATTTTTAATAAAAATTATATCAAATTGTATAAAAACCTTTGTTTACCAAAAAAAAAAAAAAAACATAAACAAATGTAACGGGAATCCCCGGGAACTTCCCAAACCTTAGTCCCAAGACATATTTTTTATTAAAGCAATTTAAGAAAAATTTTCAAAAATCGAAATCTTTGGTAGCAGAAACAATAATCTGAACAATAAAATGGAATTTAAAAAAAAGTTTTTCTTCATACAAAAAGTGTCTCTCTATGGTACAAACAGAGAAATAAAGTGCCAACCGAATTGAAAAGTGTATTTTAATGGTAAAAGCCTATAAATTTAGTTAGAACAACGATATTTTCATAATTCATATTGATATTTTGGGAGTTGCAACTGAAATTCAGTTGAACTAACCGAACTTTGTTGTGAAAACTAATGTTAAGTTGTGCCAACCGACTTAAATTCGTAGTAACCGTTTTTTAAGTCGTATCAATCAAATTTCAGTTGGCAAATAGCCAAAATTTTCTCTGTGTGTACTCATTATCCAAATTTCATTAAATTATAATAAATATATCACTCAAGAAATCGGCGATTTTGCTTATTTGCCCCTCGCCAGTTGGCTTGGAAAGCCTCATATGTTTTATAAAACTCAAAACAAATTTTAAATTGGAGAAAATTCTTTGAAAGTAATTTACATGAATGTTTTGCTCGGTTGATTATGCCAAAATACCATTTAACAAAAATTGTATTTCGGTTTTACAAAAAAAAAAAAAAAAAAAATAGATTACTAACGAGATCTAATGTCATTCTTGGTCTACATAAGTTGATTACAATATTCAAAAACTATCGTCTACATCACAGGAAAGTTATATGCAGGTCAAGTTTAAAACGGTACAAAAAAATTAAAATGGTTGAAAAATAGTACTAAAAATAGCACTAAAAAAACTTCAAAAGTGGCACAAAAAATTGCAAAAATACATGTCAATTTCAAATATTAAAAAAGAAAAAAATACCACTTGATTTAAGGTTTTATAATGCTTTGAGTGATAAATAATAACGAATGATTTTAAAAGTTAAAGATTCGCTGTTGTAAAACAAAACATACCTACCAAAATTTAGTTTTTACAAACTTTTAAAGAAATTTATTTTTAATTTTTTGCTCTAAAAATATTGTATTTTATACTAAAAATTGTGTAGAAAACATTTTTTACTTTTTTTATATAATGCTTTAACAAACACTCTAAAAAACTCTTAAAAATAGCAAGTATGCATAAAAATACGTTTTTACAATATAAACGGAAAAAATGGCAGAATTAGCATTTAATAGTAAATGGCATAAAAAACTTGCCCTTGTTATATGGTATGGCAATAGAATATGGAAACATATTTGAATGAGAATAAAAAGATTTACAATAATTAAGCTTTTTCTTGTCAAGTACATACATGCATACACCCAGTGTACAAACGGTAATGACATGTCATTACTTTTCTCACTACCAGTAATGACAACAGCTTACTCTATGCATTACTTTAACACAAATTATAACTACTTACTTGTTAATTGTCCAATTATTTTAATACAAAAAAGAAAACTTGCTCATAACAAACAAGTTTTCAATATATTTTTTGATCAATGGTGATAATCTTTTACTTCGAGCTCATATATATATTAGTTCTCATGTAGTGAGTAAACTAGTTTATATGGGCAAAAAAAAATGCTCGAAATATAATAAAATAAGCCGTTTAAATATAAAAATACGCAGTTAAATTTAAAAAATAAACCTTAAATTTCATAACTATTTTTTAAAATCGTTACTACAAATAAAATTTGTATAACATTTGCTGCTTTGAACTTCGTCAGTCAAACAAAGGCGCAATAGAGGAATTGTATTTCTTAGCCCGGTTAAAACTCAACATACATGCATCCATTTATGAATAAGTATGAACTCATTCATGCTCATATATGAAGTGATTCGATGTCGTACATATCCATAAAACACCATATATGATTAATATATATTCATAAGAGTTTATAAATATCAAATATATAAATATTACCTCAATTCTCGTTAATGCATACAGATAAACATATATGTTTCTTTATATGAACATATAAGAATGGTTTAAAACACATATGAAGCATGTATGGATATGTGTGGACATGTATGAAGCATGTGTGTTTATGTATGGATCCGTATATGTGGATTTTTAACAGGAAGCTTCAAAGTTAAAACAACAACATGTAACATTATATTCTCAACTTTCAATTAAAAAATGCTTCAAAATGCTAAAAATAGCAAAAAAAGCTTTATTTTAAAAGTAAAAAGCTAACATAAGTTAAATTTTTAAAGAAAAGAGTCAAAGAGTAGCCTAAATTTACAAAATATGTTAAAATAAGCTAATATCGAAAAATATGCTAATGAAAGCTCTTAAAAATAAAGTGTAACTTCTTCACAATTTAGAGATCAGAACTGTATTTAGTTTAAATTTGTGTATCCTTTTAAATAAAAAACAAACTTTAGCTTATTTTTAGTTACCCTAGTAATGACATTTTGTGCAAGCAAGTCATTTATATTTTCATCAATTATGTATAACATGCCAAGATAGCTCAGATGGTAAACCGGTGGACTGACAACCTAGAGGCCTGAGTTCGAGTCCCGTGTGGGTGCATTTTATTAAAAAGGAAGTATTTTTTTTGGAGTATTTTGTCATTTTCAAAATAGAATTTGCAATAATTTGGCAATTCGTATGACTAATAATGGGAGATAGTAGATATGGATGGGTAGTGTGTGAATTGCACCTTAAAAAAAATATATTTTTATTTAATTTAGTTTTTTTTTTTAAATTTATTTGTAGACTTATTATTTGTCTACATACTGGTAATCATATAGTAAACCACATATTTTTTTATTTTTCGCAAGGTAATTAGTAATGATATGTCATTATTTTTCGTGACATTCACATATAAATATACTGGGATTTGTAATGACAATTGTAAGTAGTTTCAATTACCAATTATGCACTTATATAACCATTTCTATAGTAATGTTTTTGTACTCTGGGCAAGTAAGTACGTATTAATGGTCATAATCTGATAACTCGTTTCTAACGATTAAATAGTAGAGATAGGTTAGAATGGCAAATGACTTTACTATGATAAAGAAGTCGTCGGGCATACTTAATTCAAGCTGGAACTTAACTATTAAAAACGACCAAGTTTAGAAAAGCATTACGATATAAGTGGTTATAAAGGGTCCGCCAAATAACTTTTTTTTTTTGAACTCCTGAACCAATTGGACTTTGTATGGCGTCATACCAAGGTCCTTATGCAAAATTTGTCTCAATGATGTCTCCGAAATGTTCAATTGTTGAGAACGACGGTGAATTGATGTTGATGGCGCTTCACGCACACTTTCTGCCAAAGCAGCAATATTCTCGCTTTGGTTTATCGATGAGAATGC
The DNA here is from genome assembly GCA_021234595.1 of Delia radicum. Taxonomy (NCBI): domain Eukaryota; kingdom Metazoa; phylum Arthropoda; class Insecta; order Diptera; family Anthomyiidae; genus Delia; species Delia radicum. Next base: position 64,759,622 of record CM037853.1, read on the forward strand.
CAGTTTCTTTCACTTTTTTCACAAGATAACGCACATACGGACCATATTCGTTCAGCGGAAAGATAAAACTAATTATCTGTCAAATCAGACATGAGTTAAGTGTTACCATTCACGAAATAAGCACTAGTTGAAAAAAACGTTAGATGGCGGACCCTTTATAAGTTCATATTTGGTTATGTCAAGTAATTACAATTGTCATTACAAATTTCATTACTTTTATATGGGGATGTCGCGCAAAATAAAGACATATTACTAATGATACACATATGTGGTTACCTAAATGCTTACCAGTATTGACAAAAATAATGAGTCTACAAATACATAAAAAATGTTATGTCATGTTATACTAGATAGATAAAAACATATATGACTTGCTTGCATAAAATATCATTACTTTCCAGCTTACAAAAACTCAAAAATATGTACTTATATATGTCCTTACAAGAGTTTGGAAAAATAATGTGTCAAAAAAAAGAATTTTAAAGAATTTCTAGATCATTACTTTATATTTTATATAATGATAAAAAAGTACTTATGGAAAGCGCCTTATTTTTGGTATAAAAATAATGTGAAAATTAACTAGTTATTAGTTAGTGGTAAAGAGATGTGTGGTAAAGTAATGCAGAGAGTAAGGTGTTGTCCATACTGGTAGTGAGAAAAGTAATGACATGTCATTACCGTTTCCACACTGGATAGTTATCAAATTACGACCATCGGTATGTAGATTATTTTTTGTTTTTTGGCAGTCATCGTTGTCGTTGCCACATTTCCCAATTGCCAAATATTTGTAATGCCAGCAACAACAACATGACCATAAAACTACAATGAAATCAACAACGAACATTTAAACAATTTAAATGAAAATGCATTGTTAGATAGTTTGCATTCAATAATGTTCAAAATATTGTTGTGAACATTTAAAGAAACAAAAAACTACTAAAATGTTTGGTGAACCAAAAAGTTGAAAAATGACAAATAATAATTGTGTAGGTTGTTCACTATAGATGCCACACATACAATGTTTTTTTATTTTTTTTTTTTTTTTTGTTATATTCGAAAATACATTATAAATTTATTTTACTTTTGTCTAAAACGGCGCCATTTGTATTAAACAGAATTTGGCAAATATGCAAAGAAATAAAAAAGCTGAAATGATCTACTCAGTTGACACTATAGTTTGTAAACGATATTTTTTATATATATATGACCACAAAACTTTATCTTACTGGAGTTGTATAGTAGACAATAACACTGTGTTACACTGCACTTTATCACTTTATAAGGGACCAAGTGTAGGTTGTAAGTCTAGCTGACTGTATTTCACAACTGGTTTGAGAAGTTGCAATGTACCCTAAATATTTTCGAGATAAAGTAAAAGAGATTTTATGCGGTGTTTATAAGAAAATTACCTAGTATTAAAAACTTTCGACACACCTTTCAGATAACGGTCTTAAAAATTTCATTGAAATTGGTATTTATATTCTCCTACTTCAGGCTCAAGCTTCAGTTATGCGAATGTTGCTATATCCATAACGGACCGTATCGTAATGTAAGCACGTTGGTGCACTTAAAGAACAATTAAAAACGTGCCATATGTTCTTGACATACGTAACCAACACGGCATTCATATACATTAGGGTGGTCCTTATGTTGAAATTTGTCGATTTATGCTGCTCCCAACCCCTAAAAACGTGAAACGATGTCTAAAAAGTAAATTCTGAAAATTTGAGCAAAATCGATTAACCCTACGATGCTGCTCAAATTGGTCAAAGTTTGGGCTCCTGGCCCAAAATGGCCAAAATTGGAAAAAAACTTATAAATTAAAATTTAATGAATATATCAGAACCTAAATACTTTTTGGTTTACATTTGCCCAGAGATACTCTGATAAAAAATATAAAGTTTTTGGGATATCGTTAACCGTTGTTATTCCGGTACCAAAAAAAGAGGTAAAAAATAGCATAAACCTCTAAATTGATTTTTTTTTTTAAATTTTGTTAAACAAAATTTCAAAAAATGTTAATTTTGTTTATTAATTTTAGAGTATATTAGTTGGGTATTAAAAATAAAAAAAAAAAAAAATTAAAAGTCTATCTCTTCAATTTTCGGGTATACCCATTTCAAAATGGTAGATTTCAAGAAAATCAAAATTTTATGCCAAATTTTCAAAAATTAATTTTAAAAAATCCATATAATTACTAATAACCAATAAATATATATTGTTTACTTATTTGGCTTATAAATAGCCATTAAAAACTAAGTACAATTGAAAAACATTGTTTACCTATGTTAGCCCGGTAGCGAAACTACACATTTTAGAAAATTTGGAGCTTTATGCTAAAATTGATAAAAAAAATTAAAATGTTTGAAATTAATTACTAAAGTATATTTTTTGTATTCTACTAGAATGGAACTAAACACATAAAAAATGTGAAGTTATATGCACGTCGTTAACCCATGTTTACCACAGGGCAAACAAATGGTGTTTCTAAAATCACTGCCCCATATAAACTGAAAAATATATTTTTTTAATCAAGTAAATGGTCAAATTAAGTAACAAAATATTGTAATTTGTGGTAAATATAATTTTATAGTAGTTAAATTTTTTCTAAATTAACCCTTCGCTGCATCGACATCATTTTTTTTATATATAATAAGTAAGCAGAAAATTCACAAAAATTGAATTTGAATTAAGTTTATCAGTAAAATATTTTATTACATATTTTTTTTAAATTGTTTATATGAGTTAATTTATTTGCATTTTTATTAACATATAATTGTAAACTAATGAGCAGCGTAAATCGACAAAGTGCAATATAAGGACCACCCTAATATACATACATAAAACAAATACAAAATATTTTACAAGCTTGTTGTGTCTAAGATGTTCATCATCCATAATTTATAGTACCTGGTTTTATGGATTTTTGATATTATTCCAGGCTTAATTTAGTTTTTGGTTTTGTGAATTTTATAACTAAACTTTGTTTATAAATTAACTCATTTTGTTAGTTTTTTGTTTAATTTACGTTCTTTGCATTAAAACATATAAATATATATATTCAAAAATTACTTTATACACAGCATTTGCCTTTTTTTCGATTTACACGATTTTCCATACAAACTTTTTTGAATTCGTTTTACACTGGAACATATCTATCATGTAAATCGAGGGTTAGGTGTAATTGCCTGACCAACAAAAGATCGTCGGTTCGAGCCCAGTTTCAGGCAGACAATTTTATTAGTAATAAAATAAATTTTGTTGAATCTATTTATAGAATATTATAGTCCATAAACATAAAATATTCAACTTTTACAATAAAAATTCGAAATTTGTAAATATTTTGTATTGTATTTTCATCTTTATTTAATCGTATAAAATATTACAAATATATAATAAATAAAGAATAAGTTAATTAACAACAATGACTTAAAGTCGTCTGTTGTATATATGTATGTATTCTTGCATATGATGTATGTAGTTTAATTTAGAAATTTAAAATTAAATTATATGAATTCATCAATTATTAATTTTCTATAATTAATAGCATAATTAACAAAATTATAAAGCCTATTCCATCCGTTTGGTATTTCACCGTTTAAAATATTTATCAATTCATTTTCCTCTAAATATAATTTGCTCAAATGTCTGAGTCTGAATTCTGAAAGTATTGGGCATCTTGCCATGAAATGCTGCAAAGTTTCTTCTTCCCTTGTGTTGCATAAACTACATATTTTGCTTTCCCTATTGGTGAAAGAATTGCCATTCAGTGGTAAAATATCGCACCTGGTTTTAAAAATTGTTTAAATTTGATTTATGTTTCTTGAGTTTTTAATATATTCTGATCCTTTACTGTGATCTAAATGTTTATAAAATCTGTTATCGCTATTTAAAGCCTTTTCCTGCATTTCCTGCATTCTTGTGATGAAATATTTCCAAATATAATATTAAATTCACTTGCAATTTGATTTAATTAATTTGCCCAGAAAATATTGTTTCTTAAAATCACCAGCGATAGTTTATGAGGTAGCCTATATTGTTTATATATAAAAAGACTTTTAAAAACATAATTCATATGTAAGTTTAACGTGTAAATATAGCTAACTTCTGCGTTTGCTTCTAATATAAGTGCATAATTTGGTGTGAACTCTGGTAGTCTTAGGATTCTTTTCATAAAATACCGCTGCAATTTATCAACCTTATCAAAAAACCAACACCCCCATACCTGAGCAGCGTATGCTTGAATAGATCGGCACACAGACTGAAAAAGTTTCCATTTTGAAGTTACCGTTATGTTGAGTTTATATAGAAAACTGCTCCAAGTAGCGTTTATGCTGTTTTTGCACACTTATTCCTTTTTTCTAAGTGTTTTCTAAAGCTCATTTGTGGGGTTAGGATTACACCTAAATAACAGTATTCATTAACAATCTTCACATATTGTTCACTGTATTTTATTTTTTCACGTACTGAAAGTCTTCCCCCTTTTCTAAAAACCATCATTTCTGATTTGCTCAAATTTACTTCCATATTCCACAATTTACAATAGTTTTCTAAATTGCTTACCATGCCTTGCATAGTAGCTATATCATCTGATAATATTACGATATCGTCTGCATAGAGTAACAAACGAATATTTGTTCCATCAATCATCAAACCACCTCCTAGATAATAATGTAAGTCATTTAAATAAATGGTAAATAGCAATGGCGACAAAAGACATCCTTGTTTAACTCCAACAAAAGTTTCAAAATAATCCGACAGTTCGTTTCCGGTCCATACAGCTGATCTAGTTAAATTTGTAAATAAATGTCGGTTGTTACAATAGTATTAAAATTTAATAATATTGATAGTATGTGGAACCAAAAAAATTCTGTTAGCAAAAAATTCCGTTGCAACTACAAAAATATTTTCTGTGTGTATATGTTTTGAGCAGTAAGAATGTTTTCAAGAAATTCCTTTATAAGAAATTTCTTTTGTAGCCATATTTAAAATTCAAGTAAACAAATTCGAAATCCTTAAAAACATTTAACTTTGCTACTAAAATTTAGTGTAACTTCTTTTTTGAAAAGTACCAATAACAAATTGCACGCAAAAGCAGCAATTTTGTGAAACTTTTTTCATTTTCATATTTCGTTTATTCTGCATTATAAAATGTATAAAAATCAATTTCGTAATTACATCTGGCGCGTTGTTATGTGTGTTTACTTTTTTTTTCAGATTTTAAGTGGACCATTCCTAAGATTTTCAATAAAAGATTTAGATGATTAATTTATATTTAAAATAATAATAAGTATTTATGTATAGCTCATAATTTTTTGCTTTGAAATAATGTTAAAATTAACTAGTTATTAGTAAGTCATTATTATTTGTACTAAACTAATGCACAAAGTAAGCCATTATCATTACTGGTAGTCCAAAATATAATGACATGTAATTACCGTTTCTACATTGGAAAACATGTTTAGAAATAACTTTTATATTTGTTAAATGAAATTAATTATACTACTTTCACTTCGTTTGTTGAAACAAAAAGTTTTTTGTATTAGGTTGATATTCTTTGAAAATAAGTTAAATTCATTACAATCTCGTGTTGGTTAACCATATTACGTTAACTTAAAATTTGCTTAAAAGTGAAAATCCATTTAAAATTGCGACTAAAAATCTTTTTCAAATTGCTACTGAAAAATCACCAAAGTGAATGCCTTTGAAATCATGTTTTACTTCTGTCATTTTCGTTTTTGTTAATACAGGAAAAAAAAGAAAGTTTCACCAAAAATGTCACACCAACACTTGTTATGTCTATGTTTGTAAGTCGTTCATGACATTGTTATCGTAACACAGCACCATGGTTTCAAACACAACTTTTCTTTGGCAAAATTAAAATTTTCTCGCATTTTTTGAAAACACATTTTGTTTTTTCAAATAGTCATTTACAACAAAGTTTAAGTTTAATGTGAAATTCATAAGCAAATCTAAGAAAAATGAAAAAACACGTTTTTTTAATTTTTCGTTCTTATTTTGTGTTTATGTGTAAAAAGTTTATAAAAATATTTAATATGGAAAAACCCTGAATGCTATATTAATAATAATTTTATATTAAAAAAGTAAAAAACAAAATTGGCATAATTAAAAAAAAATATTAACCCTTGCGTGTGTGGACAGGTACCTGTGTACCTATTGCGTTTTCAAATCAAATTGCTTATATAAGATTTTAGTCCACAATTCTACAATTTATGACTCATAGGTGTTTAAATACAAGACATGGTGAAGGGGGTGGCATATCAATTTGCTTTTTGCATGCTTAATAGTGGGAATAGGTACATGGGTACCTAAATACGTTTTACATGGCGGCACATGAAAAAAATAATTAGTTGTGTTATTAACGTGTGATAATTTATATTATTTGACATGCTTTTTACAAATAACATAAAAGCAAACTTTATTTGATAAAAGAAAGCTTGTTTTACAATAAAAAAAAATATTCACGGTTTATTTTTGATTAAAATCGACACCGCCATTTATCATACACGGCACTTATAATAAACCAAAAAAAAGTGTATAATGTCAGAAACTTGTTTCCTGGGAGGATCCTAGCAGAGTTGCTGAGTTTATAAACTTTTATTTTTTTTTTTGGTGTACGATTTTAAAAAATATGTGAAAAGGGAAAAGCGGAGTAAAATTATAATTTTATATTATTAACCGTCGACTCTTTGGACAATGGAACCGTCGACTCTTTGTACAATGCGACAATAAATTACATTTCTCATACAATTTGTATGTAGGTACCCAGGTACCTAACCACCCTATAGAAGGTGTTTTTTTTCACACACACAAGGGATATTATGGAATATTAAAGCTTTTGGCATTTTAAAATATAATTTTACTAGCAACTTTTTTTCTACACACATAAGGGTTAAGTGTTTCATGCAACCAGAAAAATTGTTTTAAAAAAAATATCTAACTTTAGATATTCCTACTAAAAATGAATGGAATATTACTGTCATAAGAGCAATCAAGAACACATTTTGATGTCTGGTCATCATTTTAACTTTTCCTGTTAAAAATCGACATGTATGGATCCATACATGAACACACATATTTCATACATGTCCACATGCATCCATACATGATTCATATCGCACACCCAGTTCAAAAGTGACTCAACTCAAAATTTTTAATTTTTCAGAAATATAAAAAAATATTTGCAACCATATACCAATGGAAACATAAAGAAAGACATAACTGTTTTTTTAGCAACAGTTAACAACAACAAAATTCACTGACTTTTTTTTATAGATAAATAAGTGTATTGTGCATAGTTTAAACCTATAAACCGGAAAAACTAAAATTTTGCGTTAAGTCACTTTTGAACTAGGTGTGTGATATGTATTCATAAAAAATTATTATATGTTGATATGAAAAATGATATATGTTCATCTGTATGCATACATACATACATACATGCCCATCCATTTCCATACATATTCATATGTGTACACTAACGAAAATTTAAGCAATATTTATATATATGATCACATTAGAACACTTATGAACATATATGAGTCCTATATGGCTTTTTATGAATTTGATGATGAGCACTTCGCTATGAGCATGAATAAGTTCATACTTGTTAATAAATGAATGTGTTGTATATATGATTATTTTTAACCAGGTTGTCAGATATTGCAGCTTTTTGCAACTTTTTAAGAAAAATCGTTTTTCAACAACAACTCTTTCTTTAGAAAAACAGATTTCTTTCGAATCAATAGCGAAACAATAGGCCTTAAATCGACAGTTTGGTTTATTTTAACAATATCAGCCACAACAATCACAGGTGGTCTAGAATTAGGTATTGACAAAATAGTCCACAAAAACTGAGTAGAGGTTTGAAAGTCACCATATTCCCGATTTCATAAATACCAATTTAAAAAAAAAAAAACGGAGGATAAATTTAAAAGTTATGACAACACATGCCTACAAAATTGTAAAGAGGTCAAAACCCTAAAAATAAAGCACACTTTTCCAAAGACTTGAGTTCCCCTGAATCTAAATTTTACCTCAGAATTTCTTCGGTACATCAGATTTTCGAAATATCATAGCATAAGTTTTTGAAAAACCCGTTTTTTTGCTATATTCGAGACATAATAACATCGTGTACTAAGACTAATTCAAAAAATTTGTTATGTAATCTGAAATTCCTCCCTACAATAAGATATTGGAAAAGTAAAACCTGAGTTTAGAAAACAATGTCGAGGAATTTAATATGACATTGAGAATTTTGTGAAAAAGTAATAATACGCGATGTTTTAACGTCCCGAATATGTAAATGAATCGGGTTTTTCAAATTGTATGCTATGATGGGGAAACTCTATTGCCAGATTTTAGTTTATCGCACCTCAAGCCTTAAAAATTATATGCTTTATATGTCATACCATTTAAATTTTTCAACAGATTTGTTTTTATTAAATAAGTTTTTCGGAAATCGGAAATGTAGTGCTTTCAAAACCTATACTCACTATTTCTGAAGAACTTTTTTGTCAATAATTTCCCTATGGGGAATGAGTACTCAATTGACCTAAAAGTGACTGGTTAAATAAGGACTTATCACAGGACTAGTATAATTTAATATTGAAGTGGGTTAAGCAGTGTCAATTGTCCTAAAATTACAAATCCTGTCACTGGTAAAGGGAGGACCTACCACTTAACCAGAATGCTTATTAACAAGAAAGAGCCAGTTGGCCAGAATTTCACCCATTGGAAGCTGTTTAGTTTTCGCTTAGTTTTTAAACTAAAAATTATTAATTTTGTTTTTTTTTTCTCGATATTTATGTTTTTTTTTTGGGTTTATTAAAAAATTATCGGCATGCGAAAATTGACCTAAAAGAACCTGGACTGCTGGAAAAGGACTTATCATAGGACTAGTATTATTTACAATTGATGTGAGTTATGTAGTCTAAATTGATCTAAAAAGACTAGTTCCGTGACTGGTAGAAGTAGGATATACCATCTAACTGGTATACATATTGACTAGAAAAAGCCAATGAGTTAGAAATTTATTGCTTCATTTTCTACCATTTTTTACATTAAAAATTGTTAAATTGCACGACATGTCCCTTTCAGGATAGTCATGTGGTTAGTCCGTTTTGGTTAGTCCTCCGCCATGCCATTTGTTTACATAGGGTAGGGTTAAGCAGAGTACCGGTCTCGAAGGGACTGATCCTGTGGCACAAGCAGGACCGGTCCCATTCCCCATAGGGTTATTATGGAGCACCTGTGTAATGAATTGAAATAATCAAACAATTTTTGTGCAAATTTGCATGAAAGTACTACAATTTTCATTCAAAACATATTTCAAACCAAAAAATATATATACTTTTTTAATTTGGTAATTTTAGAAAAGAAAAGTGGTCTGCGAAACCATAGTGCCTTGTCCTTGTTGTTGTAAAATGTAGTTAGTGTGTTCAAAATTGTTAAATTGTATGCCTTCGATGTTCGTTTTCGTAAACAGTTGCAAATGAAAATGTAGATGTACCTTAAAAAAGGATATGAAAAAAAAGAGTAATCATAATGTATTGACAAACTTCTAATTGTGAGGACTTTGTGGTTTATTAACATTTCTTCATCACTGCTATTTTGTTCATCACATCTGTGTGCCGCTATTTCACCTAATAGAACTTCAGTTTTTTTTTTTGTGTGTTTTTATATTTTATTATTTATATTTTTCTTTTTTTTCTGTCACCCTTGACAAGGTTGTTAGGGTTTTATGCAAAACGATGAAGCTTATTAAAAATTAACATTGTTTTTCTTGTTTTTTGCTACTCGTATTTATTTTCATTTTAAAACAAAATGAATAAAAAGAACTTTGTTAAAGCAAAAAATTTATATATAATTTTGAAAAAAATAAATAAAAGAAATAATATGACACCTGGGTTTGGTAGACACTTTACTAAATAATCAGATGCTGTAGGCTGGAAACATGTAAAATCTACAATTCGATTTCCTCCACCCATTCTGATTTCAAGCAATCTTAGTATAAAATATGTACAATAAATAGCTATAAACTCGTCCAAATGTAGAACAGCTAATAAAAATATTCGAAAATTTAAAAAAAGTAGTCGTACATAATATTCTATATCTTTTTAACTACTTAAGCTACGAAAGTCCAATGGTAACTTATTTTAAAGCTACTCAAATTTTTACTATACAATACATTTTAGTATACACAAATTATTAATTTTTTCTCAGTAAAATCCATTGTTGTCAAAAATCGCGGTTTAGAAAGTTGTATTTAAAAAAACTGTCTCTTTTTTGCATTAATTAAAAGGTGGTCCAACTGCAATGCACGATGTTAATTTTGAGTCACACCTTAACGTCGAGTTTATTGCCCAAATTAATTTGACATTTCTTTGTTTCAGTGTTTGACAAATTCAACAATGGAGAGGTGCACAATTGAAAAGCGCGTTAAGATTGTGGAAGCCTTTTACAAAATTGACGTTCAAATCAAAATGAATTTCGTGCATTTCGTGATTTTTTTTTTTGTCAGCATAATCGACCAAATCTATCCACAATCGGGAGAATTGGGCGCAAATTTCAGCGTACCGGGTTAATTCTTGAAAAGAGATGCATCCGCAAAAGAGCGACTGTTTGGCCGTACTTCTTCGAAAATGAGGTCGGCCAAGCAGTTACAGTGAATGGTGTTCGCTATCGCGAGATTATAACGGACCTCTTGTGGCCTGAAATTGAGGATATGGACCTGAACGATATGTAGTTCCAAACAGAATGGTGCCACTTGCCGCACAGCCAACGAAACAATGTCTCTTTTGCTCGAGAAATTCAATGGCTGTGTTATCTCACGTTGCGGTGATGTTAATTGGCCGCCACGATCATGTGATTTGACACCGTTGGACTTATTTCTTTGGGGATATTTAAAAGAAAAAGTGTACGTCAATAAGCCAAGAACAATTCAAGAGCTAGGGGATGAGATAATTCGGCACACTAACGACACTGAACCTCAATTATGTCTCAGAGTCATTGAAAATATGGACCATCGCATACAGGCATGATACCTAGCATTTGGCCAATATATTCTTTCACACATAATTTTCATAGATCCTTCTATCATAATAAAAAATATTCAGATAATTTTCTGAGAACTTTCTGTTTTATTTACAATTTACACCCTTACTTCCCTTTTGCCGTGCAAAAACCCCTATGTGGAGCTTTAACTAAAAAGCCGATTTTTTTTAATGAAACTTTTTCATTAGTTTTTAATAAATGTGAGAGAAGATGAAAAAATCTTGTTTTGAATCAGCCGCACTTTTTCATCTTCTCTTACATTCATTAACAATTAGTGTTTTCTAATTGGAATAGAAATATTTTAAAAATTATTATAGAAAACCTGACAATTCAAAATAAAATGCAATTTAAAAAAAATATCAACAATACTTAAATAATTTTCAAACCGAATTAATTTAATGAAATGTTTCAATGGCCGAATTTCAGTAACATTTCATAGATCTAATGCAAAAATTCATTGAAATCACGCAGATAATTTTTTCAGTGCAGCGGTTTGAACAGCGGATTTTGAAAAAAAAAATGAATTTTACCGTCAAGAAGTGAAGTAATTTTGTGAAACATTAAAACGATTACCGTACGATTAAAATGAGGTATAAACGACTCTTTTAGCTTAAACCTTTAAATAGATATGGGCAATTTTATGCAACTAGTTTTGAAATTATGAAAGGCGTGGTAGAGAAGAATGAGTGTATTTTCTAAAAATCATAACTACATTGTAAATTTTCAATTTTCTGAATCAGACTGCGCAGTTTCTGGTATTGAACCTTATTCAGTGACCCTGTTTTTTTTTTGAATAATGTAATATTTGTTATGTTTTTATTTGTTCGTATGCGTCGATATGAAATTTTCTGTACAATCACTGACCTTGGTATAGATAAACTGATTTCTAATGACACATGCACCCGCACTACACGTTAGACAGAGCGCTTTAGCCCACGGATCTATCGTCAGGTCGGGTTTTGTTGTGATTAAAACTAGTTTTATTCAATACACGGTGTTTTTGTTCTTGCATACATAATCTCAGAGGTACAACTCCAACAGCACAACAGTTCTATTTTTAGAAACTTACCTCACTCTTATGTCCACTGTTTTCCCATATGTTGTAAGTGATGCCACATCTATGATATATTCTTTGTATATTCGATAGATGGCGCTTACGTAGTTAGGGAAGAATTGCCTGAGAGCAAAGTTTCATTTTTGTTTGAGTTTGAATTTTTTTAACGTCTTTTTCAGACAATTGCAATTAATACTATAATTGATATGCAATTTTATTTAATTTTAATTGTGAAAGGCATGGTAGAGAAGAATGAGTGTATTTTCTAAAAATCATAACTACATTACAAACTTTTAATTTTCTGAATCAGACTGCGCAGTTTCTGGTATTAAACCTTCGTCAGTGACCCTGTTTTTTGAATAATGTAATATTTATTATGTTTTTATTTGTTCGAATGCGTCTATATGAAATTTCACTGACCGTGGTATAGATAAACTGATTCCTATTACACATGCACTCGCACTACAGGTTAGACAGAGCGCTTTAGCCCACTAATTTTATTTTTTTCAATAAATACATTTTTTTATGTAAAATACATCTTTTTTTACTCTAATTAGTAACTTTGAATCCCGTCAGAGATCCACGTAATAATTTGGCACCGGCATAGAGGAATAAATTATAATTAACAATTGTTAAGAAAAATCTTCCTCTTAACTCGGAGTCAAAAAAAAAAATGAATCTGAATATGGTTATAGCCTCCTTTGAGTCAGTTCTGATTCCGAAAAAATCGTTTTGGAGTCTTCTTTGAGTGATTTGGAATTAAAATAATATTTGTTTTTTACATTTGGCAGAAAATATAATTTATTATAAACTAAATTATCAAAAAATAAAAACTGAAAACACAATAATCGATTGATCTTGCGTTTTTTGCCGAGTTCATTCGATTTAAAAGCGACATTATGGCAAACCCGCGCGCAAAGAAATTTTAAGTTTGTTTCTCTTTCAAAAAAATTGACAAATCATTAATTTAATTAAAAAATTTTTTCCAAAAAGAATCTGTTTTTGCCTTTTTGGATGGCTCAAAATAAAACTATTATTCTGATTCTTATTTAATGCAATTTTTGATAAAACTATTTCCCCAATATGTTTGGGTTATTGCTGATTCTTTTAAGAAGGTTCTTAAAGGAAGTGTAAAAGAAAAAAATTTTAAAACCTCAAATAAAAGATTAATAATTTAAACATTTTTTATTCCAAAATAAGAGGGCTCCAAAATTAATAAATTTTTTGTTGCATTTTAGTGTCATGTATTTTGAGGACTCCGAAATTTGTTGGCTGGGATATTTTTTTTTGAAAATTTAAAATACCATTTTTTTTTTAAATGCGGCGGTTTAAAACGCGGATGTTGAAAAAAATTTAGTTAACCTTTAAAGTAAGATAACAGTGGGTTTAAAATATGGGTATCACATAGCTTTAGCCGTTAATAAGATGTGGACGATTAAGTACGACTACTTTTGTTAAATTTTCGATTTTTTCAAAACTTCAAATGCGATATTTCCACAACCGTTAAACCTAAAAACCCAAAACTTATACGATGCCATATCTCTATGACACTTATCTTCCATACCAAGTTTGGTTGAAATTGAAGGGGTTGGAGGTCGAAAATTGGATATTTGTTATGGTTTTATATGGAATGGGTCTATATACAAAAAAAAAATTATTTAATGTTCAAAAAAGTTTAAACTGCTAAATTTGTTATAAAAAACAAAAACTTTTATTTTTTTTTTTTACAAAGTTTAAACTGCGGAAAGTTTTATACATGTAATACGAAAATTATTGTAGCTGTCAAGATAACAATCAAAATTATGTTATAATGTGACAGTGTAAAAAAGTACATCTGTTGTAAGAGATTTTGAAATATTTTTCAAGACATATCTAATAATCAGACAATTGTTAGTATATTGGAAGAGGTGGAAGAAAAAAATGAATATCTTAAAATAATTAAAGCCTTGTAAAATAAATTTTTTTAAACATTAAAACTGTAATTTCATTTAATTTAAAATGTTTAATTGCATATGATTTTTGATTTATCATGCAAAAAATGTATTTTGTGAATTTTCTAATTATATAGAATTATATGCGAAAAATGAGAACATCATATTGTATCATATTGATCATATTGATAGATCTAATTTAATACAATTCGATATTATTTGATACAATTATATATATTTTGCTGTAATTAGATACAGTTTAATACATTTGTATCCGTATTGTATTTTGACCTTATCCAAATGATACATTTACATACAATTAGATACAATTGTATAGAAATATATGTAATTACATGTGAAATATGTAATCATAGATCAATATATAATTATATATTTTTACATATTGCACTATATGAAGTGTAATATAAAGACAGATATAATTATATACTTGAGATATCATTTTATATGAATATATATTTTGCAGTATTTAATTATATATAACTGTATCAAGTTATATATAACTATACCAAAACTTTTCTACTTCGATTGCTAAAATGTCGGAAATCTTTAAGTATGCCAATTGACTCCGAAAAATTTTCATATTAGGTTTCGTAAAAATAAATATCGTGAATAGGAATCGGTTGAACTTAATCCATATTTACAGTTTTAGCTACTACAGGTGAGGTATCAATGATTTTCAAATGCGCTAAATATATCTGGATGTTTTTTAGATACACTCAGGGAAAAAGTTCATCAAATTTATAAGAAACTTCATAAATATGAAGAAAAACATAATTTTTATTTTTAATAAAAATTATAACAAACTTATGAAGAAAAACTTTATTGATATTGGCCCAATGTAACAATTCATAAATATGATAAAATTGTGTCATTGAAGAGCGAATTAATGACAGGCTTCTTCATATTTGTGAAATGTTTCATAAATATGAAGAAGTTGTATAGATCTTCATGAAATGTTTCATAAATGTTATATGACTATTTATTAATATGCTGAAGCAAAATTCATAAATTTTAATCTAATGAAAAATGGTCTTTGGTAGCGTACAAATACGATAAAGGTTACAGTCAATGGAAACAATTTATTTTCAATACTCAATATTCTTGCAACTGAAATTCAGAATATATTAATTGAAACTCCGAATTTGAAATGGAAATTTATAAAATATTAATTGATATTTATTTTTATTAAAATTAAAAAAAAAAAAAATACAAAGTTATGAATTTTTATTTTGAATTTAAAAATATTAATTGTGTTAAGAATTTCCACTAAAATTTATAAAAATTACATATATGTTCGGTTAGAGATCATGACAAATTCTTCTCTAAATTAACAGAAAAATTAAAATTTTTATATGATAATTTAATTTCTTTAACGTGTGAGTTAAATAGAAGATATTTACGATTAACACTAAATGGCACGAAGAATGTTGATGAAGACCGTAGTGGGTCAGAAAATGCATTCCATTCATGCTAGTGTCTAATAACTTTTTCTGTGTTTTTTCTAATAGTCAAAGTAAATTATCATATAAAAATTATAATTTAGAGAAAAATTTGTCATGATTTCAAACTGAAGAAATAAAATCTCACACATAAACTTATAGATCAACGATAAAATTCACTAATTACATATATGTTCATAAAATGTAATGCGAAATTAAGAACACATTACCTGATTAGAATTTCTGACTTTTAAGTGATATTATGATAGATTCTGAATTTTAAATAAAAAATCTAAATTACAAATTATATTCTTTTAATTTCAAATGAAAAATGTAAAATTCTATTAATGATTTTTAAATTTTAAATGGAATTTCTTAATTTCAAACGATAGGAGAATAAAATAAAAAAATACGTTCACAAGGTTTATGAAACTTTCTTATGAAATAATGAAGATTTATGAAGCATTTGGCATACATATATATGAAACTCTTCATCATGAATTTTGGGATTATTGAGCATATTTTTTGTGATATCTATAAAAAGTGTTTGGCAAGCCTGGTCAATAAGGGAAAATTAAATACAGAATTTGTACTCTATTTCTTTGTTCAACCTTTACTCTAATTATGGATTTTTGGGAATATTGTGTGATTTGATTCGAGATAACGAAAACAACAAAATGCCTAGCAAGCCAGTATACATCTTATCTAAAATAAGTAATAAATAAATATTTAGATAATTTAATATTTACATTTAAACTACTGAAATTAAATTATTAAACTTAATGAAGTAAAATAATAAACCAAATAAGAATTATCGAAATTATCGTAAATTATTTATTGCTAAAACATAAAACATTTAGAAAAAAACACTACATTTATAAATATTACAAAAAAATAACAACAACAATTGTTCCCTTTAGTGAACAGTGGTGTTAACAAAGGGTCTGCTGTACATGCACTAACACCCTCTAGTGCATAATTTAACATCACTGCAGCCAACGTTAAAGATCAACATTAGCCGTCGGCTTTTGTTTTGATATTCACTTGTTCGGTAACTAGCAACTAAACAACACCGTGTTGAACTTGTGCGCAAAAGTTCTTAAACCAACAACAACAATACAGTTGAACTTAAGCCTCCCGTTTAGAGTACGACAACAGTGTAAAAGGAAATTAAATTTGTATAAAAAAAAAATAAAAAGTGAATATAAAAGATTACCAAATATATCACTTTAGAATTTAGTTTAAAAAATCTGTTTTTAAAACCCTAACCTTAAATTAAAATCCTAACCTTAATCTGTACATAAGTACAAATAAATTTTATAACGTTTTACTGAAATCAATATATACATATCTTGTGATTTAGAAGCTATATGAACGGTAAAGTACATACCTCTATAAACCCCTACCCCTCTAACCCGTTACTTCAACAATATATTGATTTTATCTTATTGCGCATCTTTGGGGATGTTTTTGATTTGATTCAGGATAACGAAAACAATAACTATCTGGCAAGCCTGTATACATTGTACACACTAGGGCGGGTCGATTTAAAAATCGCTCAACGTACAAGGAAAATCGAATTCTAGGGATCAAAATAATCAACTTTGCCGAAGCAACCATACCTCTAAAACAAATTTTGATGTCCCGACTTTTGACCCGTACACTTAGGAAATTATGTTGGTAAAGACGACAGCAATTGCAGTCAAAAGCAAATGAAATTTCATTTAAAAAAAGGACGACTTACATTTCATTAAATTCAACTAACATTGTCGTTTGTTTTTTAATGTTCAAAAAATGACTAACATTGTAGTAAAAATGAACCACATGGTAGTAAAAAATAAACCAAAAATTTTTTTTTTATTTTTTTAAATAACAAATAACAACTGTAAAAAATGAATGTAAAATCATAAAACAGTCATTTGATGTGAGTTGTTTTTTTAAATGAACTACAATGTTAGTTAAAAATTTTATTTGTTCTACAAATGACTTACATTTACATTAAAAATAATGAAACTGTATTACAACCCAAACAACTACATATTTTTAAAGCAGAAGTTCCCTGAGTGTAGTGTCAAATTTTGAAAATTCTAAAAACATGGAAAAAAAAAGAAAGTATCCCATGAAATAAATAGAAAAAAATGTAAGTTAACTAGTCTGTTTTTTGTTATTTTAAGTATAAAAATCGTAAAAACTGGCATCACAGCACACAAGGGAATATTTTGCAAAATATTTATGCTCCCATTTAGTATACAGATATATAAGCATTGCATATGATGAAATAGAATAATTTACGAATTAGCTTAAAAATTTTTAAAGGTCTTCCTACATTTCCATTCGTAACTTATGAACTCATTAGTTGATTTAGTCCATTTTCAATAGCAAAATGCTAATGATACCATCAAATAATTTAACGGAAAACTAGAAACCCCGCTTCTGTATTGGCGGAGTGCACGCCGTTTCAACAGACAGACGGACATCAAGAATATATATAATCAAGAAAATTTGCAAACTTCATGTCAAATATAAACATGTTAAATTAGTGGTCAGTCTCTATATTAGTGTTTTTTATTTTTTAAACAGTGGGTAACAGATTGCATCAAATTAAAATTGCTCTATCACCCCATTAAATATTGACAGAGCAAATTTGAATTTTCGTTCAATATTTAATGAATTAAATGATTTTCTTTGTAACAAAAACGGGTGTATTAAATTAGTGACCACCACTGTAAACATATTTTTTATGCAACTAGTTATTGTTTTTTTCACAAATATTTGTTCTCAAAATATAAGTAAAAATGCATAACTTGAAAATTTATGGTCTGGTAAATTTAAAGACATTTTACTTCTGGTACGGCTTATAATAGCATTTTATTTTGTGTAAGTACTAGCACTTAAAAAGATGATGATCTCAATTTTATAAAGTAAAGGCAATAAATTTGGCTTTATCCATCGTGTGTTTGTGGCAGAAAATTTAAAAAACAAAAATTAAAATATAAAAAAAAATATATACAGCTAAAAAAAAAGAGTATTAAGCTTACATTTTTTTAGATGTGAAACAAATTTTTTGGTGCAAAAAAAAGAATCACCCAGGTGAAAATTGTAATATATGGTAACACATGAACATGCATGATTTCATGTGTGAGCATATATTGTTTCATATATCAGTATATATGCAGATGTATGGCAATTATGGAAGCATATGCAAACAAAAAGTTCATAGATGGTAATGTATGATATCATGTATTCAAATATATGCTAAATATTCTTCCTTACATGATATTTATTTAATTATGTGACTTCATATGTGATTATATATTAATTTATATATCGTTGACTTAGAATAAATGTCATTATTGTTACTGTATCATTGACTTAGAAATAAACAATTATTGTTTCTTAAAGTTGTTGGAAGCTAGATTTTTAAGTCGCATAATCTAAAACTGATTTTATTTTTAAAAAGTCTTATGAGAGTTACAACTCTAAATAGACTCGCTAATAAAAACTTTAAAGTCCAATATTAAGGTAATTTTTTGCTAAAATTTGATGCAAAATTGTTTCATGATTGCATCTGATATACACGGTTACGCGGTTTTGTTTACCACTAAGTTTTTATGGTGCACAGGGAATGGTACATTTATCTCAAAAAAAAAAGTATCATTTTAAAAATCTCAATAAAAGGCAGAAACTAGACTAGTCGCGTTTAAAAATTAATAGTGCTTATTATTTTTAGAGAAAGACGTTTATTCTTCTTCTTAACCTCAACCTTTCTAATTTAAATTTGTCAAATGCTTATTAATTAAAAATTAATTGCTACTGTCTATATGACGCTAAAATAACACAGTACTAAAATACATTATAAAATTTGAACTGAGGAGATGTCTCAACATAAACACAAAGTTGTCTACACGGAACGTCAAAACCGTACGTCGATCTGGTAACGTTGTAAAAATAGAGGCGGAGGAGATTAGAAAAATAAACAAAAATCTAAAAATTCAATATTTGTATTTGATAGTGCTAGTGCTAGTGTTGGTCACTTCTGAGTACAATTCATATAGAGACAATCTGACAATTATAAGACACAAATAATAATTCAATGCAAATGGAAAATCACTGATGACGCCTCTCCATAAAAAAGCAGACTCTAGTCTTGTGTGATTTAAAAATTAATAGTGTTTATAATTTTTAGAGAAAAGCGTTTATTCTTCTTCCTAACCTCAACCTTTCTAAAATAAAAAACAGATTTTAAATTTTCTTTAATTTTTTTTGTTTGTTGTTTTTTTTTCAAAACAAAATAAAAATGTTTGAAATATCTGTCAAACATAAATAAAAAACTTTAAGGACTTTTTTTTCTATTTTAATAGGAATTGAATTGTTTCTTTTTATGTTTTTTGAAAATTAAACTGAAACACGTTCCGCAATGTTACAATCTACGAAAATAATCCCCTAAATGCAGGAGTAACAGCCACTAGCTTTTGAAGAAATGGTTTTTGAATTTTGTTGTTTGTCTAAGGTCCGATTAAATAAAAAATTATTATTTGATTTTTCACAGTAAATATTTTTCGTATTTTTAAAAAGCTGACGTAAGCACTGATGCCAACTTGATGCCTTTCTAGTTAGAATTATATTGCGTTTACATTAGTCTCAAAAAATAGTTTTGGGCTACATTTCAATCATATTACACTGTCTAACATGATACACGAATTAGATTTCAAAATCTAGTTCGTTTGTCATATTATACAGTATTTTTATCATTCAAATGATCGAATTTCTGGCCAAAACAAAATTTTGAGACTAATGTAAACGCAGTGTAATTCTAATTAGAAAAGCACCAAGTTGGCATCAGTGGACGTAAGTGGACGTAAGTGCTTACTATTACATAATACTGAGAAGCAGCAAAAGAACCGAATAGTTTTCGGATAAAAATAAACAAACAAATATTCTGAGCTTTATATTATATCGCACACCTATTTCAAAAGTTACTCAACTCAAAATTTATAATTTTTCAGAAATCGAAATAAAATATTTGCAACTTTATACCAATTGAAACATAAAGAAAGTCATAACTGTTTTTTAACAACAGTTAACAACAACAAAATACACTGATATTTTTTTTTATAGATAAACAAGTGCCTTGTTCATAGTATAAGCATATAAACCCGAAAAATTAAAATTTTGAGTTAAGTCACTTTTGAACAAGGTGTGCGATATGTCAAAAAAATTAGCAGAAAAAAATTAATGTATGTAGAATTTAATGTAAAATAAATTATGTATATTCATATTACAGTGCACTCGCGATAACATGAACTAATCAAAATCAAGCCAGTTCACTTTTCAAGATTGTTCATATTTGCGAATGGCATCTAATTTTTTTTTTTTTTTTAAGAAGAAGCAACACTCAGGAAATTCTTCCTACTTATTAATGTGTTGCTTTCTTTGGAAATTGGAAAGTTGATAGATGAAAGGTGGGGAAATATGAAGGGCTTCAAACATAGCAACACTGTAATAAAAATAATCTATTCATATTTTAAAGCTTTGGCACTAAGTTCATATTATAGAGTAGTCAATGGAAGAAAAAAATTATTCATATTTTGGGGTGTTCATATTTTCGCGAGTGCACTGTATTACTTTTAACGAAATAATGAATACATGAAATATGATTCTACTGAAAGAAATGAAATCACAGCTTATTGTAAGAACTAAGATCCGCTCTTATTATTCCCAAAAGTAATGCTTCCAAGTAGGAATTCGCCATATAAAAATCATGACATATGTAAGCAGGTTTGTAAGGGATTATTTCGGGCTTACTCCCTAACAAACCTGCGTGCATGTAAGCAGCATTTTTTGCTGGGTTATTACGTAATAACATAAAAATACTTTAATGGTTTTTAATTGAAAAACACCTCAAAGACAAACAACAAAAATAAAATATAAAAAAAACATATATAAACTAAAATATATGGTCATGTATGACCCATATATGGGCATATGACCACAATTTTCGGATCCGAACATATATGACACTTCATATATCATAACGTATGATCATTTTCACATGGGCAGGTAAAAAAATATTTTTTTTTATAAATAAAAAATGTGAAAAAAATATAAGTAAAATAACTTTAAGGTTAATATAAAATATTTGATATCTGATGGAAAAATATTACATATTTTATTCACCAGACAATACGAAAAAATTGTAATATAATTCATTAATTGTTATGTAAAGGGTCCGCCAAATAACTTTTTTTTTTTTTAAAATGCTATAAAAAAACTACTGAATATTTTCTCAAATTTCTTTTTTTATTTGAAAGTGCAATCCTTCCGGTTAATAATGGAAAATAATTTTATTCAAATGGCTGCCTCGGCCGGCCAATTTTTAAGCACATTATCGATTGTGTGCAGCTGTATTTCACCAATGGCTTCACGAATATTGTCCTTTAAAGCGTCAATTGTCTCTGGCTTGTTGGCGTAACACTTATCTTTGACGGCACCCCACAAATAATAGTCCAACGGTGTCAAATCGCAGCTCCGAGGTGACCAAACGACATCAGCTCTGCGCCTGATAATGCGATTTTCAAAAACATGGCGCACATTCTGCAACATTAACATAATTTTCAAAGTAATGTCGCAATATTTCCCAGCGTTGTTCAAGCGTGTACACAACCATATTCGTTCAGCGGAAGGATAAAACTAATTATCTGTCAAATCAGATATGATCTAAGTGTTACCATTCACGAAATAAGCACTAGTTGAAAAAAAAAAACGTCAGATGGCGGACCCTTTATTATGTTGAGTTATGATTAAGTATCATAACTTTTAGAAAATCCGAATGTATAAGGTGGCGCTAAAGTAATCCTCCTATCAGAAAATGCTATACATAATAAATACATAATAAAAAAAAAACATCGGAAGGTTATTTTTGCGCCACCTTATATATCTATTTAACTGGATATAATTTCAGAGTATATATATTAAATAGATTATTAATATCATATTAAAAGAATTTCAACATTAACATGTATGTTAGATCTGTTCAAAATCTTAATAATGTAAAATTAATGATATGCAAAAAAAAAAAAAAAATAACTTTCACAATAACTAATAAATATTTAAATTTATACTACAACTTTGCTACCTGAATACCTAAATACGAGTAGCTCATTATTAAAATTTTATTGCAATAAGTTTTGTTCTTTATTGTAAAGTCGTTTTAGTCCAACTTTCTTATATAAGTTTTATACGAACGTATAACTATACTTTTTTATTTTAGTGTTAAAGTTTTGCTAAGCAATGCCACACTTCCAGCTAAAATGAAACACTCACTGTCAAAGTGTGTTCATGTGAAGATATTATGAACATTTCATAAAATTGTCAAATGGCTTTTTGATAAGGAAAGAGGAAATTTATGTGTTGAAGTTTTCAAGAAAACTGTAGACCACCTAAAGAGGCTTAAAAGAAAAATATATATAAAGAGTTCCATTTTTAAATTTATTTCAACGAAAGTTAACACTAAGCTAAGCTTAAGTGCAATATCATGACGAGTACTTTAAAATCGTGTACGAAATTACAATGTTTTATAATCGATGTATATAAAACAAAAAACTAATAAAACTGTAAAAAAATGTTACTTGGAAAATAATGAAATGCAACTGTTTCAAGCGAAAAATTTTGAAATGTTTAATAGTTAAAAACTAACACTTAGGGCGAGTAATTTTTCTAGAAATAAACAGAGTTTAACTTTAATCACAACAATTTTCATATGAATTTGACATTCATAGCTATGGTTAAACCTTAAACTTTGGTTATTCTAAGACATGTTAAAAGGCCTTGCACCTGCTAACTTATCTCAAGTTAATCAAAGTTTAAGTCTTAACCGTAGTTATGAATGTCAAATTTATATGGAAATATCTTTGGCTAAAGTTAAACAGCGGTTATTTTTAGAAAGGTTACTCGCCCTTAGTCCTGCTAACTTATCTCACATTAATCAAAGATTATGTCTTAACTATAGTCATGAATGTCAATTTTATATGGAAATATCTGTGGTTAAAGTTAACCTCTGGTTATTTATAGAAAAGTTAATCGCCCTTAAATTGTAAAAACATAGATTTAAGAAAAAAAAATAAATCTACAAACCTAATAAGTTTTAGATGTGTTAAACAAATTTTTAAAATTCGATTCGAAAACTTAGACTAGGTTCACACACGGCAATTATAATTGCGCAATTCTTGAGTTTATAGAAGAGACAGGCAAAGAGAATGATAGGGATTACAGACTTGCCCGTATTCCAATTTCATTTTGTTTTGTCATTCGCAATTTTCAATACTGCAGGTTGATATACGAAAATTGCTGAAACAAACTTTTCCTGTGTGAACACAAGAGCAAGTTCAAAGGAGAACTGAAGAAAAATTGGGCAATTATAATTGCCGTGTGTGAACCATGACTTAAGATTTGAATAAAATTAGATATTTTTTTTTTTTTTTGTTGAAGATACCTTCTACGAAAAGTATGGTAACATAATTTTGCGACATCGGAAATTTTTAAGGCGTGCCTCCAAGAAGATATGTCACATTAATGTAACTAAAACAAAAGTCGCATTCTTTTCAGGTAAATAGCCAAAACATAGGCAGAAATTTTAAATCGAAGTACTAAATCTAAAATTGTATTATATATTGTTTAAAAACACATTATTTATTGATTTCAGGGGTGTCATTTAAATGGAGTTAGGATATTTTGTAGTTTAAATAATTAATTTTCACAGTGAAACAAAATTTCAGGAATGCCACATACGTTTTATATACTAAAATTGTAATATTAAAAATTTGATCCAAAACAAGTACTATTTAAATTATATTTGATACAGTAGTAACCCTATGGGGAATGGGACCGGTCCTGCGTGTGATACAGGATCAGTCCCTTCGTACCAGAGACCGGTCCTCTGCTAAACCCTACCATATGTAAACAAGTGGCAACTTTAACATTGGCTTGTTATGGGAGGGGTCATTTGTTCTGCTGTAAACCCCATAGTGGCATGCCACAGGACGAACCAAAGATTGGCATACCACAAGACTGTCGCAAAAGGGGCAAAAAAACTGGCTTTTTCTTGGTAATAAGCATTCTGGGTAAGTGGTCTGTCCTCCCTTTACCAGTCACAGGATTGGTAATTTTAGGACAATTGACACCGCTTAACCCACTTTAGTATTAAATTATACCAGTCCTGTGATAAGTCCTTCTTTAACCAGTCACTTTTAGGTCAATTGACTGCTCATTCCCCATGGGGAATAGATAGATAATTATCATACTACAAACAATATAACTACATGTTTTATCCAATACAGTGGGTCATTTCAAAAAAAAAAAACATTTTAGTGGCCCCAGAAAATAAACTTTCCATTTTCTACAAATGTTCCCCAAATATTTCATATTTTACGATAAAAGTTGCTGAGCTGAAGGTCTACTTTTTTACTTTTTTTAAGATATTTTTCTTCGTTCCGAGTAACTGTATAATTTTGGAGACGCATGATAAACAAATTTTGTAGACTAGATTTGAAAACAAGAGATTAAAATCTATAAATCTCCCTTTTTATAAATAAAGTCAAACGAAAATTGCACATATTTCTTATGTTTTTACCTTTGACGATATATGTGTCCCATATTATATGAGTGTCCTTTAGGAGATGGATTGAATTAATTCCAAATATCTCAAAGTTTCTTCAAACTTGAAGTATTGAACCAAGTCCTTCCAAAATATTGATCTCATATGTCCAACAGAAAATATGTACCAAATATAAGGTAAAATAAAAAAAAAAAAAAAAAAATTTCATATTTTTTAATTTTGTGGAAACCCTATTCGGCTCTTAAATCATATTGGTACAAGTGGTTGGATTACCCTGAAAGCTACATCTATCCTTTGTCGACGAATATCACTTTCGAAAAAAAATTGTTGCTAATACAACAAAAACTGAAAATGGGACATTTCGTCGTCGAAGGTTTAAACAAGCAAATCAAATCCCAACAAACATGGCAATACAAACAAGATTTGCCGATCACATCGCCTGGAAGAAATCATTTATTACCGGCAATAATAATTTTCGTATTGCGGAAGTTTCTTCCGTCGGGAGAACTTTTAACCGAAAGCGATACATCCAGGCTGTTGGGAACAAGATTTATGTTTAATTTACCTTTCATTTACTTTAACCATATTTATTTTGAAGATTGTTGGAAAAGAAACTATTTTTTGATAGTAAATATGAATTTTTATTAATTTATTAACTTCAAAATAAATAGTTTTCACAATCAGATTTTTTTCCAAATAAATTGTTTTGAAATTTCCAATACTATTTTCAAAGTTAACAAGTTTTAAGTTTTCTTTTCTTCTGTTGTTCAAATTTAAAGTAAAAAGGTTAAAGTAAATGAAAGGTAAATTAAACATAAATCTTGTTCCCAACATTCTCCCCCTCGTTAAAACCTTGTTTTAACCAACATTATTCTGAAGATCCGTTGTTCGTTTTACATCAAGCTTTGCTAATCTGGCTACTGGTCGGTTAAGAATGCCACTATTTGTAAGAACTGATGCGCTTATAACATTCCCATCTTTTGATGTACAGACTGATTGCACTATTCCTCTAGGCCAGTTGTTTCTTGGTAGATTCGGATCAACTATGATAACTACGTCGCCAACCTGCAGCGGATTACATTTTTGAAACCATTTCGTACGCTTTGTTAATGTTGGAAGATATTCATTAATCCACCGTTTCCAAAATACGTCTGCAAAATATTGAACCTTTCTCCAATTCTTTCTTAGCAAACTATCGGCTTTCGTAAATTCACCAAGTGGCTTATCACCGTTAGAAGATCCCAATAGAAAATGATTTGGAGTAAGGGCCTCATCTGTTGTTGATTCTAAGTCGACATACGTAAGTGGTCTAGAATTAATAACACGTTCGCACTCTAGTAATCCATTATAAAGCGTATCATCTTTAAATACAAAACTTGGCATAATTTGATGAAGTACCTTTTTTACTGATTGCACCAAACGTTCCCAACTACCACCCATATGTGGAGCAGCAGGTGGGTTAAAGTGCCAAGTGGTAGATGAAGTCGTAAATGTTATTGAAACTTTATCAAAATTGACTTTATTAATTGAATTTTTTAGCTCTGTTTCCGCTCCTCTAAAGTTTGTTCCAGTGTCACAATATATTGCAGTAGGTGTACCACGTCGAGCAATGAAATTTTGAATTGCTATTATGCAACTATCAGTAGTCATATCGCGTGCAACTTCGATGTGTATTGCACGTATGGTTAGGCAAGTAAAGAGTACACCCCATCGTTTTTCTTCATGTCTTGCTACTTTTACATAAAGCGGACCAAAGTAGTCAATACCCACGAAAGAAAATGGACGAGTAAATGGTGATAGACGGGCTTTGGGCAATGCAGCCATTTCTGGAACTATCGGTACGGCTTTCATATTTTTGCAAAACTGGCAATTTCTACGTACCTTTTTTAATTCTGCTCTCAATCTTGGTATATAAAACCATTGACGCAATTCATTGATGCAAGTATCGTGATGAATATGATGAAACTTTTCATGGAAATGTTGTATTAGAAGACCTGCGCCGTAATGATTTCTTGGCAGGATTATTGGTCTTTTAGTATTTTCGGGTATTACAGGTGCCAATTCTATTCTTCCATTCATGCGAATCACCATATTTTCGTCAATATATGGGGAGCATTTGTATAAGACACTGGATTTAGAAATCTCGTCACATTTATTGTTTGTTAAAAGAGCCAATTCATCTTTAAAACACTCAGATTGAATTTGACGATATAAAAAGTTTTCCGACAACTCAAGCAGCTTAGAACCATCAGGAACTATATATACAATTTGTTTAGAAAGCAAATATTTCATCTTTAACTTGTGGATGAAT
Source organism: Delia radicum (assembly GCA_021234595.1). Taxonomy (NCBI): domain Eukaryota; kingdom Metazoa; phylum Arthropoda; class Insecta; order Diptera; family Anthomyiidae; genus Delia; species Delia radicum. The sequence continues at coordinate 64,787,067 of CM037853.1, forward strand.
GTATACAGTTTAACAACAGTTTTCCGTAATCTACTCCATGAAGAAAATCTATCAAATTCTATAAAGTTTTTATCGATTACCTCTAAGTGTAACATCAGTAGATGTGGTCTCAATTCTTCTGAAGGTTTTGAATCTTTTAAGTTATTCGGAGGCCATTGTGATTCATCTTGCTTCAAAAAGGTTGGCCCACTAAACCATCGGCTTTGCATATTGAAATCAAAACTTTTCTTCCACTTTGTCGAATCATCTGCAACGTTATCTTTTGTCGGTATATGTCTCCATTCTGAGGATTTGCTGCTTTCGAGAACTTCTCCAATGCGGTACATCACAAACTGTTTGTAATTTCGAGGATCTGCTTTCAGCCAAGAGAGGACTGTATTTGAATCTGACCAAAACCACCGTTTTTCAATTTGCAAGTTGCGAATACAGTTTATAGAGTTTGCAAGACGCACGCCCAATACCGCAGCCATCAATTCCATGCGCGGAATTGAAACAGGTTCTTTTGGAGCAACCTTTACTTTGGCGCTAACTAAGGAACAGTGAATTCCTTCTGATGAAACCACTCGAAAATAGGCAACTGCTGCGTATGCCATTTCACTTGCATCGACAAAGACATGAAGCTGAGTTGAAGATCCGGGTTTTATGATGTACCACCGAGGAATTCTTACTTTTTCGATATTTGGTAACAGTTGAATCCAAATTAACCATTTATGGAAGATTTTGTCATTTACTTCATCAGTCCATCCTTCAGTAGTTCTCCAAACTTCTTGCAATAAAATTTTCAAGTATACAACATAAGATGATAGAAAGCCAAATTAAACATAAATCTTGTTCCCAACACAGGCAATACGAAAATGATTCCACTCGAAGATAAATCCGCGATATGTATTATCGCCAAACTATTACCGAGAACGTGATGTTTCCTTTATATTTGAGTTTGCTAGGTTGAACAAATTAATATTGAATGCTGATAAAACCAAATTAGTTCGATTTAGACCACATTCGCCAGCTATAAACAGTAATTTCAACATATATGTCGACGGGAAAATTATTTACGAAACGCATGCAGTGAAATACCTTGGAATAACGTTGCAAAGTAACCTTTCTTGGGATGAACATATATGTGAAATAAAATCAAAGATCGCACCGGCTATTGGAATATTATATAAATTAAAATATAAACTTAATAAGGAAACTAAGCTCTTGTTATATCAAGCGTTAATACAAAGTCATTTGAATTATATGGCTATAATTTACGGATATAAAAAAACAACAGTATTAAAAACGCTACAGAGTATGCAAAATAGGGCGCTAAAAGTAGTACACAATTTACCGATTACTTATGCAACACTATCGCTTTATAATATTGTTTGTAAGTCAATTTTGCCGATCAATTTATTGTATAAGTATCAAGCGATTATGTATATATATAAGTCCTTGCACAATATAGGTTATCACACCGTTAATTTTCTTCAAAACCAATCTGTATTTAACACAAGAAACCAAGAGAACCTTTGGATATCACGATGCAGATTAGAAACTACAAAGCAGCGTATTGAATATATGGGTAGTTTTGAATACAACAAGTTGCCTGTTAGCTTAAAAACCACAAATAGAATTTCGATTTTTAAATCAAATCTTAAAGACTACTTGACTGGAAACTTTGAAACGCTTCTATTGTAAATAAATGCTTTCTATTTTTTTTTCTGTTTTTGTAAAATTAATTTTATTTGAGTATAATAACTTGTAATATGTACACCTATGTAAATTTGCCAGCTCGTCTCAATAATGCCTATAAGGCGCTGAGACATACATAATTTTGAATTATAATTGTACTTGGAAAATAAATATAAAATAAAAAAAAAAAAAAAAAAAAAAAAAAAAAAAAAGATATTAGTCTATATTTTTGTCATTATTTATCACCAAACTATCGCCGGGAAGATAAATCGTGGATACCTTTAGATGTCATTTATCGCAGGAATATAAATCGGCGATATTACCTAAATATCAAAGGGAAGATAACAAGAAGGTATGCCCCACTGTCACCCGAGAGATATAAATAGATTTTTTTATGTTATTATATTTGATGCTTTATTTTTCTGTAACAGGAACACAATAAACGAAAGTGCACTATCCATTGCCAACTTGAACTTCAGTCTTATCAGATCTTCATTATTTCTACTACGACTGAAAAGCGTGTTGCTATAATAAATAAAAGGCGGATTTTTATTTATTTTCGTTACACAAATGTATCAAATAGAAATTAAACTAAACACTGGTTGGTTGAAAATATGTCATGATGTTAGTTGCGCAAAAGTCCAGTAATTTAAAGATGAAAAATAATTTTATAATTGTTTATCTTCAAAATTACATCAAAATATATTTTTTAAAGTTTTTTTTTTTTTTTTTTGAATTACCGCTAACATATTATCCAGCTGATACAAATATGATATTTAATATGCTGCTTTGATAACTTTTCATAATGATGATATTGCAGCAATAACGCCTAGAGGATATATCTTCTTATTGTTTGAAGGGATCAATATCCTGTAATACTCATACATATGTACATATATTAATATTAGGATGTGCCTTAAAAAACGATTTGTCGATTTTAGTTTATTACAATCGGCAGCTTTAGTGCAAATACATACAATTGTTTGCTTTGCTACGGGCCGCGCCAAATTTCGGCAGAAAATTATTTAAAAAAAAGGTGTATTTTTATAAAAGCTTCCAAACAAACTTCTAAACTTTGCAAAATTTAATTTTTTATTTCATTTAGTCATTTGATATTCTCAAGAATATTTAGATATAAAACTCCGACTTCATCGGATATATGTAATCCACAGTGGTCTTGATTAAAAATTAACATACTAATTTGACAAAAATGCAAAAACGTGTTCTTCAGAATAAACTTTGAAGATATTTTTAAATTGTCTTATTTGAAGAATTCGATTGCTATTTATATAATTGAAAAAATTACTATTTGCGTTTGTGTGACTTTCTTACAGGACATTTATTAGTTTGCTAATATTACAATATTGTTCTACCTCAAATACAAATAAATCGTATTTCTGATGATCATATTGTTTCTCCAATCTGAATTTGTTATATGTTTTAGAGGACATATTGATCAATCAGCAAACAAAAATGTTAGACAAAAGAGATGCATTTTGAGATATTTGTGAAGTAAGGAAACTTTGAATTTTTTGTATCCTTTATCAAAGGCGTATAAATCGAAGCTTCAAACATCTCAAAGAAGACCAACGACCATACCAACTTTGAGCAGCGATAAAACGCGCACAACTACAAATAAAAAAAAAAAAAAAATACACAAATTATTTTCTCAAAATTATTAGGAGATTACAAATCGAAAAGGGGCAAGCTGATGGCTATCAACGTGGGTTTTTTATGGACCTTACCCAGAAAAAAAAATCATAGTTGAACCAATTATTATTTCATAATTGAATAAAAGTAAATGTGTAATATAATAAGTAACCCAGTAACCTAGTAAAATAGTAAAACCCAAATAACTGGTTGCGGAGCAGCTTATACTGTATTATAACAGGTTCTAATTTCTGTTCTGCAACTGGTTCTTTTTACATGGAGTTTGTTCTACTTGCAATAGGTTCTTTACCTAAAAACAAGAACAGGTTGCTTTAGAACTAGTTCTAGAACCAGTTATAGAACTGGTTCTGGGGCAGTGACACCTTACATTTCGACTCCCAGGAACCTGTTCTAGAACCGGTTCCATGTAACCCATGGTAAACGAAGTTGTTCTAGAACAGGTTCAGAGGTAATCTGTTCTAAAAATGTTGCATGAAGTAGCTTGAAGCTTGTTAAAGTAAATATGATTCTAGTCAAAAGACAATTTTTCGTATTTAAATTAATATTTCAACAATATGGATGTCATTTCCGTTTTTAAAAAATAAGTAAAAACACATTTAAACTAAATAGAAAACAAACTTTGTTTGATTTCAAAGATGTTACTATTTCATTAAATAATGTTTCTACTTGATTTTATAATGTTTTTGTTTTCTGTGTGTAAACAAAATTTGGTGTTCGTTAAAAATGAGTTCGTTAAACCGAAATTAAACTTGATATTTAATATTCATATTTTAATTATCTAGCCAATTTAAACAAGTCTTAAAGTTGCAGAAAACTGCACTGGAAACTTACCATTTGAGTAATATTGGTATATTGAGAAAAACAGTGTTGTAGCAGTATTATTTTATTGGTACTGAGGGCAATTTCTAACTAAATATTTGAAATTAAAAAAAATTATGATGTGAGCAAGACAATTGAAGTTCAAGATGATTTGAAGAAAAATTTTTTTAATTAATAACTAAACTTTGTACGGTTTTTTGTTTAACAAAAAACAAATAATCTTGAACTTGAATAATCTTGTTCACATCATAATTTATGATAAAAGATCGAAAAATAAACTTTTGGTTTGAATTTTTTAAAATTTAAAAGTAAAACACTTAAAAAAATTTAATTTTCAAAAAACAAACTTTTTGCATTTTTAATAAATTAGTGGGTCATTTTTAGTTCCAGGCCGAAATTCATAACGCATTAACGTTTTCCCACATAAAAAAAGTCAATTTCGTACATATAGGACCATTTGCAATAAAATTGGGTGATGTAATTACAAATCCTTTTTAAGGGACATCCTAATTGACTTATATTATAAATTTATATAGATTCTTGTGTTTAGCCACTTGACCAAAAGATAAACTTAATATTTCAACAGAACAATTCAATGTTAACACTCCATAAAACTTTTCAACAAATTGTGTATATTAATGCAAAAAAAAGTTAAATTTTATTTGAAATATTTAACACTTTAAATACTTGTTCACACATTTAAACAATATAAATACACACATAGGTATTGAAACACATACGAAATGTATGAATAAACATAAATTCAAGTTTTTAAAGTTCGAAATTATTTAAAATGAGTTAGATCTTTTATTTTAAAATTTGTTTAGAAAGAGATATCATGAATTCCAACGAAGAACACAGAAAAAAACCTATATTTAATAAATTCATTTATATATGAAAATTTTTATTTATGTATATTCAAAACATATTACTCATTTACAGCAAACCTCAAAAACACGATTTTGCAGAGAACGAGTTTAAAGATTTCAATCCATATCTGCCTCGCATGACCCTTTCTCTATTTTTATAAATATGGGGTTTTTAGGTATTTTTCTCTTAGTGGAGTGGTGTGCGAATTCCCTAATTATCGAGAGACCCATGAGATGCACAGTTTTTCTATGAAGTATATACTCTGTACACCGACTTTAAAGAAAAAATAAAATATATTATCCTCTATCTCGAAAAGTTACATGATATTAATATGAAATGTTTACACAATATAAGGCATGATAAGACTTATAAATCTTCATAACGAACTCAAAAATAGTTTTTTTTTTGACGTATGACAGTCTTGTAGTAAATGAACGATATATTCTCTATGAAGCCCTAAAGAAATCCCCAAATTCAGTTTTTCATATTTTAAAAAATCAGCAATTTTTTAATGGCTTTAATGTTTAAGAAAATTTAAATAATAACAAAAGTTTTGTTGCATAAAAACAAAATGCGATTTTTAGGCAAGAATGGTTAAGGTTTGTTGCAGTTCTATATAGAAACTATATGTATATGTGAAATTCGGTGCCAATCGGATAAAGAAAAGTTATGACGAAAATCGATTGAAATACTGTTTATTTAGTTAATTTTTTTTTTTTTTTTTAGGTTTTGCCAACTTTTTAAAATATTGTTGTAGTTTTTTTTGTAGATGATAAATCAATTGATATAAAGATAAAATCATGTATTCAAGAAGGTATAAAAATTCAAAATCGCTTAATAACTAGGTAATGTGCCAATTATAACTTGACCGAGAAATTCGAGCACTTACCTTTAACATTTCTGAAATTGATTATATCAATATAATTCTTGTATCAAAAATACTCAATATTGTGAGATATATGTCGTTTTTTTGTATGTCGTTATCCTTTTCAAAGATCCTATGGGTTTCAAAAACGAACAAAACTATTGGGGTGTTTTTCAAATCTCCAATTTCAAATTTTAAAAAATTTCTCAAACAAAATCTAAAATATTAAGGTTTTCACTACAGGGACTTGTTTGAAACATCTTAGAGAATGAAAATAAAACATTTTAAAAATATCCTAATGATTTGATTTTTACGGATTTCGAGGAAATTGTGTTTTTTGGTAATAACAAGGGTTATTTGTTGTCATAAAATATTTAAAATCGAAAATTAGCTACTTTTGTGACTTTTGTAGTTTTATTTTATTATCATTACTCAATGTTGGAAAAAATTTGTTTCGAACATTATTTATTTCGAATTCGAATTATTTATCAAGTTGGAAAAAATAAAATTCGATCGACTTCCCATAGCCACTTTTAAAAAGTAATTTATTTTATGGTTTTAACAATTCATTAAAATCTGCGAAATATGAAACTACAGCGTTCACTTTTTTTGAGGCACTCTATTAAACATACACTCAGGGAACTTCTGCTTTAAAAATATGTAGTTGTTTGGGTTGTAATACAGTTTCTTTATTTTAAATGTAAATGTCACACATTTTTAGAACAAATATTATTTTATACTAACCTTGTAGTTCATTTAAAATAATAAACCACATCAAATGACTGTTTTATGACTTTACATTAATTTTTTACAGCAGTTTTTTGTTATTTAAAAAAATAAAAAAAATGTTTAATTTTTACTACAATTGTGGTTAATTTTTTGAACATAAAAAAAAACAAATGACAATGTTAGTTGAATTTACTGAAATGTAAGTCGTCCGTTATTTAAGTGAAATTTCATTTATTTTTAACTACATTTGCATTGGGGTTTACCTACATAGTATTCTAAGTGTACCTACTCGTATTTAAATAATGTTTTGTTTTAACAAATTCATATAAAATTTATAAATTCAAAATGTATGCCAAATAATGCGTGCCAAATGAAACCTTTGATATAAAATTTGCATTTAAATTGATAGTTTTGGTTTTTTCTTCATATTTTTATCTGAAAATCACAACACTAAATAAATAACATATATAAAAACTTTTTATTAGATAAAATTGAGCATAACCTACTTAAAGATGATTAAATAAATTCTTTATACGAGGATTGCATGGTAACTATATGGCCTCCAAAATAGGGAGGTATTTTAGAATATAAGTATTTACAACGTGTTCTCATAGCACTTAACCCCACCGAAGTAAAATAATGAAGCAGGGCTATGAAACAGAAAGCTTCAATAAATTCGCCAACTCTACATCAAGTGGCGAGCAACAACTATTCTGAGACTTATCATCTCGCACAATTACAGTGTTGCCATGTTTGAAGCCCTTCATATTTTACCACCTTCATCACTCCACTATCCCCTTTCCGAAAAAAACAACACATTAATTAATATTAATAATTTCCTGAGTGTTGCTTCATTTAAAAAAAAAAAAAAAACGAGCACTAGCTATTATAGTTTTCGGCGCGTTGTAGTGAAAACAAACCAGTGTCTCTGGTGGTAATCGAACCCACGACCCGATAATCCAACCCGCTACCAACTTGCCTACCGGTGCTCACAACTTAACATATAATAATGCTTATTTAGTTTTGTAGAGGGGGTGTTTTTACTTTTTTAAATTTACGTAATCTTTTGGATTTAACCTTTCGACGATCATAGCCAAGTATGCTTGCCCAAAGATTTTTTGGCACTTAAAATTGTCCAAGTGAAAAATAGAGTGAATATGTCCAAAGGTAATTTGTAACATAGAGTTGGGACAATAAAAATGTGGAGGGCTGTAAATCTCTATCATGTCTCACTTACCCGTCAGAAGTCCTCAAAGTTAAAACAAAAATTAAAAATTAAATATATTTGACAAAGTGAGTGGTAAGAAGGGGGTATGGAGCCAATTTTTTGTAACTTCTCTTTTATTTAGTTTTAGATCACGAAATTGAAAAAAAATCCCTGCGGCCAAAACTGGGTGGTCGTCAAATGATAGTAATTTTCGCCATCGCCAATGATGTACAAGGAGGGGGTCTAGGGACCCAATTTTTTAACATAACTATTATTAGGTCAGAGAACACAAAAACCGTTAAAATTTCAAAATTCTTCAGCGGAAAATGTGTGGTACTCAGAGGCTTAACACGACGTTTTCGGAAGAGCTTTTTAAATTCATTTTTAAAATATTTCAATTAAGTGGCAACCCTTGGCCCTCAACATAGGCAATATTGGTATCAAAATTTTTGTTTTCTCGAGTGCTGTGCTATTGTGTAGAAAATAATTTTAATTCTTAAAGTTTTAAGCATGTTTTCAAACAAATGTTTTGTACTTTCCGAAAATAAATGTATCAACATACACTCAAAAAAATAAGTTAGTACAAAAGTTAGTAAAACGTCTTGTAAATCGTGTTTTCAGCTAAAAAATTTTTTTTATACTTATTGAGCACTTAACTGTTTTATACTAATGGTTTACTAATACACTAATGTTTTACTAATTAATTTTGCGAAAAAAAAATTGTGCTGATAAGCACATTAAGAGTAAATAAAAAAGTACAACTCTAATAAGACATATACAAAAATCATCCATGGAAGACTTTTGTATCTGTTTTTCATACATAAAACAAAATTGAGGATTAAAACGACTTAAATTTTGCGTTGTCACCGGCTTGTAAAAATAATTGTCTTTTAATTAAATAAAAGACAAAATAAAATATTTAAATTTAATATGTATTTCTAAACTAAATGTTCATAGATTTATAATCTAGTGTGGTCAAATTGCAAACAAACAAACATATACAGACATGTAGATAGAGTAAAGCGAAAGACAAAGACACACATCTTAGGTAGATTTTTATGGTTCCTTTTTCTTATTGCAAAAAAATGGATGTTTTTTCGTTTCATTTGTTTTTGTTTATTTTTTCGTTTCGTTTTTATAATTATCTTCGGCAGTTGCGTCCTTTAAAAGAAAGCATCATTTAGACAACCATTGATGTACGTAGTTGAAAGAAAATTTTTGTTATGTTATATATATTTATTTCTATATATTTTCAGATATTAAATTATTTCATGTCGTCAATGTGGGAAAATTAAATTTTTTATATTTCGTAATTATTGTAAATTATTTTTAAAAGAATCACAAAAATATGTTTTATGATATTCAGCAAATATATTAACTTAATTACAATTTTTTGCGTTTTTTTTTCAGTTTACTAAAATTCAGCAAAAAATTTATTAATTTTTAGCAAGGCATTTTTATTTCTAATCTACTAATTGTTTTGCTGAATCTACTAATTTTGTTGCTAAAAATCAGCTTGTTGCTGACATTAGCAATTTTTTTGCTAGCACCCTCCTGACTAAAATTTTGCTGACTCAGCAAAAATTTTTGCTGACTTTACAAACTTTTTTTTTTGAGTGTAGCTGAAGTAATTAATTTGCTTCATGTTCCTGTATATACGGACGCTGAAAACTCGTTATAAATTAATAAAGAATGTATATAAAAACAAAAAACTACCAAAACTGAAAAACATAAATAAGCTTTTCCAGATTCAAAAAAAATAATTTTATAAGAAAAAATATTGAAAAGTATAAAAAAAATCAAAAAAAAAAAATAAAAATTGTTTTCCTGAAAGCGGGCTCGAACTCGGAACCCTTCAACTACAAACTTTTTTAAACAAATCATCATAATTTTTATAAAATAAATGATTTAGCAGTGGTAAGATTTCAAAGACGATGGTAATTTCTGACTAAAAACACTTTTTCCGAAAGTTAGCATAGTGGTATCAGTCAATTCTTTGCCAATGATTCTTTCTGTAGACCACTGAAATTATTGTAAAACAAATACTGGCAAAGCGTGTTTTGGCAACGCTGATAAAGCGGCATAAACAAGTGTTTTGATAGTATGTTCATTTACAATTCTTCGATTAGCCAGCGGCATACTAGTGCTTGATTTTTTGTACCACTAGCGGTATCTGAATGAATATTGCTAGGACTATATTTGCACTGAATTTAGAAGCCCTCATATTAAAATTCGACTACCTTGGATAAACTGATCATAAGTTATGGCTAAAAATGTGAAAATTTTACGCTTTTTTATTAACTGTCGAAGATGCATAAATTTTCTTGACCTTGTCATTTGATATCTATTTTGGTACAGTTTTTGCGGAACAGCTGTGTAAAAAAAACACAATAAAAGAAACTTGGGGTCATGTTTGGCCCACCTTTTTAACCATACAATGCAAAGTTTTGTTTTGTTCAGTACACACGAAAAACAAATTGGTTGGAATTCCATTGCAATTTAATATTTATTCAATTATTTAAATTAACAATACTTAAAATAAATCTGTACAAATATATTTAAATTTGAAACTAAGAAAATATTGAAGCTTGAAGTATGAAAAAACGTATTCAAATTTTGTTTAGACTAGAGGTTAAGTATTTTCCTGACAAACAGGAGGTCACCGGTTCGAGCACGGTAGGCGTCATAAGATTTTTTCTTTGACAAAATAAATTTTGTGAAAATTTTGTGAAACAGACTCACAGAATATTAAAATCTATAAATGGAAAATATACAATTGCTACAACTAAAGTTCCAAATTTGGTAATAACTCTCACTTGTTATAAAAGCAATTAAATTTAATAACTGTGATAGTGAGTACTAAAAAAATTAGGTTGGAAAAAAGTTCGGTTCAACTACAAGACAGTTTTCCGTGTGAGTGATAAATATTGTTAACTAATATTGCTCATCACGTGTTGATAGGTAAGAAAAGAAGAATAAGCTGATTTTTCTAAAATGTCCATCACCGAAGTCAGCACATTTTATTGTTTAAAATTAATGCACCCGGAGAAATCGATTGGTGCAATTGCTTATTGGTTTTCATAAAAAAATTCAATTAATATAGCTCGTTATAAATTAAAAATAACATAAAAATAATCTCGATGTATATAAAAACAAAAAAACTAAGAAAACTGTAAAAAAATATTACTTGAGCCAGAGTCAAAACATTTTTTTTTTATTTTATATAAATAGAACAAATTTCGTCTTCAAAGTTTAGTAAAGTCATGATGCTTGTTAGGAAAATACTCTAGCCACGTGTTTGTTTACCAAAATGTTAAGAATGGAGCAAATTTGATGATAAATATGTTTTTTGTTAAAGCTCTGCTCATTCAGAAGGCACTAGCATTTTCTAAAACTTTGGGTTCTGGTGAGATATTTAGCCAGATCGAAATACTAGTATCAACCTAGCTAATATATTTGATTTGCTTTATTTTGGTAAATATACGTAGGTTGAAAGCTCGTTATAAACTGAAAATAACATAAAAATAATCTCCATGTATATAAAAACAAAAAACTAATAAAACTGTAAAAAAATTTTACTTGAGCCAGAGTAAAAGGTAAAATTTTTTTATATAAAAAGAAAAATTTTTGGTCTTCAAAGCTTAGTAACCTCATGTTAGGAAAAAACCTTAACCACGTATTTGATTATAAGAAGACAAGAATGGAGCCAAATTGATGATTTATAGGTTTTTTTTGTTAAAGCTCTACCTATTATGAAGGCTCTAGCTTTTCTAAAACTTCGGGTTCTAATGAGATCTTTAGCCAGATCGAAATACTAGTATCAACCTAGCTAATATGTTTGTGTTGCTTTATTTTTGTTAATATACGGAGGTTGAAAGCTAAATATAAATTGAAAATAACAATTGAAATTTAGTTGCATAACCCAAAAAATTCAGAAATCACATTTGACTGTGATTGTACTAACCGAATTTATTGGTTGCAGCCACTTTATTTTTCAATGTATATGACTTTACTTTGTTATATTTCAAAATAAATCGCCAGCCTTCGTGTCTAACCAACTTTTTAATAGATATATATTAAATCATGTATAATTTAATGACTAATATTAGTTTTTGGTAAATTTGTACATATAACACTACTCAACAATTTTCTAGTTTATGCATAACCAGTCGTTGAAGCATATATTTTTTAAGAGACTCAAAAACTGTCAAAAAAACATTTCACGGATAAAAAAATAGCAAACTTTTTTAATTTAGCTTTAATAGTTCTTTAGTTTCAAACTTTATAAAAAATGTTTACTTATTTTCCTAAAAAGTATTTAATTTTCTTTACAATTTTCTTTTAACTTTGTTAAAACCAAAATACAAATTTTAATATTTTTGGAAATATGTGACTTTGAAAAAAAGTATTAATATGGTAATTTTTGAATTCACAACTCCTAACTTCACTAACTAAGCCGCGTTGGCTTACGTAGTTAAGAAAAATCACCTGAGCGTTTGTTTAATTGCTTCGGTGGTGTAAGAACAAAAATGCATTTAAATACAAAAACCTTTAATAAAAACACTACATATTAATAACATTACGATAATTATGACCAGATAAACATTATAACGAATTCCGGCAGAATAAAAACAATGACAACACCACTTTATTTGTTTTACACTTTATTAAAAATAACATAAATTCATAATTAAAAACATTTTCAATAAAATTAGATAGTTAAAATTACAATAATTTCCATTTCGAATAAATTTATTTTTAGGGTAATTTTTTAAATCACAACGTCTCATTCCACCAAATTTTTTGTAATTTCGAATTTTGTAAAACACGGCAATGAATGTGGTGATTGTTCGCGTTGGCTAACGTAGTTCGCAAACGAAATTGCATGAAATCCGGAATTTTCAAAATTACTGGAACTGTCGAAGTTAGCACTTGCATTTTTTAGGTGTTAAATGAATAAAAATGCGTTTAAACACAAAAACTGTTAATAAAAAAATACAAATTAATAACTTAATGGTAATTATAACTAAATAACCACGAGTATCAATCTCCGGCAGAATAAAAACACTGATAACGCTACTATATTTTTTTTATACAATTTTATATTTATTAATAAAATGGCATAATTATACATATTTTCAACGAAATGTTTTCCTTGAAATTAATATAGATTTTATTTTCCATGAACTTAATATAAATTTATTTTATTTCTTTTGTATTTTGTATTTTGTTTACGTTTTTATTATATTTTTAAGGCTTGCCAATACTAAATTATATGAATCCCTATAAAAAAAGGGGCACAATTTTTAATTTTTTCAACAAAGATACCAACTCTAAATTTTGAAAAATTGGCAATTAAAGTGATAACGTAGAACTAAATCACAAGAACGTAGGGATTTATAAAATGTCATTTTCTACTCCCCGCGTTAGGTGACTGAAGTGAAGTGTAGTTTTAGGTGATGAACGCATGTGATTACCAAAATTGAGACATTGCTTTTCTTTTGTTTGGTTTTTTGTTTACACACTCAGGGTACTTCTGCTTTAAAAATGTGTAGTTGTTTGAGTTGTAATACAGTTTTTTGATTTTTAATGTAAATGTCAGCATTGTAGTTCATTTAAAAAACAAACCACATCAAATGACTGTTTTATGATCTTACATTAATTTTTTACAGTAGTTTTTTTGTCATTTAAAAAAATAAATTATAGTTTATTTTTTACTAATATATGTGCTTCATTTTTACTACAATGCTGGTTAATTTTTTGGTACATAAAAATCAAATCACAATGTTAGTTGAATTTACTGATATGTAAGTCGTCCTTTTTTTAAGTCAAATTTCATTTGTTTTTAACTACATTTGTAGTGGTCTTTACCTGCATTGTATTCTAAGTGCTTGTTTAAATGTTGCCAATACTAAATTATATGAATCCCTGCAAAAATATGGTAGCATTTTTGTATTTTTTCATTAAAATGGCAAGTCTAAAATGTAAATAATTGACAATTTAAGTGATTACGTAAAACTCAACTACAAAAACGTAGTGATTTATAAAATATAATTTTTTAAGCAACGCTTTCGGTAAGTGAAGTGATGAACGCAGGTGATTAACAAAAATAGGACATAAATGCAAATTCACTCATTTCTGGACATGCGCCCGACGTCAGGCATTTGTCGAAAATCCCAAAGTTTTGACGCTGGTTTCTGAACGTCTTTTGACTTTGAATTATGAACCAAAGTGTTCTTAATATATAGAATGAATATCTTGACATACGGCTAACAATTAATGTCAGAACAGAATATTTTGTGAAAAATTAAAAATTTGTTAAAATAAAAATTAAATTTTTTGATTCCAAAAAGACCCATATTCCAATTACTTTTTTTAATTGATGTTAATTTTTTTAATCATGTATATTTATAATTTTAATATTTGATAAAATCGTTTTTTATATTTCAAATTTTTTATAGTTTGTGTAAAAAACAGACGTATTTTCTTATCTATCGGAATAATATTTTTTGTATTACTTTGTATATGGAACTTTAATTTAAAATTTCGAAAAATCGGAAAGCTTAAACATTGGTTACCTACGATTAAAGTTTCAGAATTCTTAAAATGTCTTAAAATCCTCATAACAAAAATATGTTGTAGGACAACACATAATTTTTTACAAGTTTTGTTAATTATGGCGACAACGATTTTTTTTTATATTAATTTTTAATGTATCACTATTAGTTTTTGAGATATTGCGACTTGGATTTTGATTTAAATGTAGTTTTTTTCCATTTTTTATAGAATTTTTTTTTTTAAATGATTACGATTTCGACTTTTATTATATATTGGGCAAGTTTTTATACAACTAGGTCCAAATATTATGTGGTGCTAACTTTAACAAAATCGTGTAATGATAACCTGTTGTGACAGATAAGAAAATATGTATTTTATTAACAAAATTATAAAAAACTTAAAATTAAAAAAAACCTTGAACAGTTTTGTAAAAATAAACCAATAAAAACAAAAATAAATTAAAAAGCATTTTTTCTAGATTAGCTTTTAATATCTTACTACCTGTAAATTTTATTTAAACGAATTGCTCAAAAACTAAAGCTCTAAATAACGTAATTCAAAAAAATTAACATAAAGAACAAGGTGGTGCAAAAATAACCTTCCGATGTTTTTTGGCTGTAATTAAAAAAAAAAAAAATGAAAAACTTTGATTCTTCTTGTGGATTATTTTTACTTGGTATTGATTGTCATTTGAGCCCTTTTTATGGCATTTTCCATCACTTTGGCCAAAACTTCCGGCGATAGGTCCTCACATTCTTGACGGATATTGTCTTTAAGAGCTGCAAGAGTCTGAGGCTTGTTGACATAAACCCGCGACTTCAAAAAGCCCCACAAAAAGAAGTCTGGAGCGGTCAAATCAGGCGATCTTGCTGGCCAGTGCCAATCGCCAAAACGGGAGATTACGCGCCAGGGAAATGCATCCTTCAGCATATCGGTTGTGGCACGTGCAGTGTGTGCCGTTGCACCGTCCTGTTGGAACCACATGTTTCATCAAGTTGCGGCAAAAAGAACTCGTTGATCATTTCTCTGTAGCGCTCACCATTCACAGTAACCATTTGGCCCGCGACGTCTTCGAAGAAAAAAGGTCCGATGACTGCTCCAGCGAAAACAGCACACCATGCAGTGACTTTGAGCGGGTGTAATGGCTCTTCCTGGGTTACACGCGGATTTTCAGTGCCCCAGAAGCGTAATTTTTGCTTATTTACGTACCCGCTGAGATGGAAATGGGCCTCATCACTCATGATTATTTTTGATGAAAAATCATCATCCTCTTGGTGGTGATTAAGGATGGCTTGAGCGTATGTTACACGCGATTGGCGGTCAGCAGCTAACAGCTGATGCAACGTCATTACTTTGTACGGAAACATCTTCAAATCTTGTACCAAAATTCGCTGTAAAGACCGTCGACTAATACCCATTTGCGTGGCACGGTGTCTGGTCGATATCGCCGGCGCTTCCATGACATCCTCGGCTACAGCAGCAATATTCTCTGCAGAACGGCTACTCCGGGGTCTGCCACGCCTGGCAGCATCTCGTGTTGTGCCAGTCTCTTCAAGGCGAGCGGCTAAACTTCGCAGTGTTTCACCAGTAGGCGTTGGACGGCCAGGAAATCTGCGACGAAATTCACGTTGTGCCAAAGTCACCGACCGATTATTGGTCAAATAAATAGTCACCAATATTCCGCGTTCTGGAGCAGTGTAGCGTAATATTGTTTATTAACGTCTATTTCGCATGTGTTTACTACACAAATGTCAAAACAAAACTGACATTAGGGGCCAATCGCAAAATTTATAGCATTTTCTGATAGGAGGATTACTTTTGCGCCACCTTGTATGAAAAATAATTAGAATATGGGTGATTATGTTATCAACAAATTTGTAATTTTTATACAAATTCTTCTGTCCTGACTTTAATTATAAGCCGTATGGCAATATGTTCATACTACTTTGCTTCATATTTCAAAATAGAAAAAGTTCTGAAATCAGCGTGCATTTTTTTAACACATTATCAAAGTATTTATTTTTAAATTTGTGATCTTTCAACACTAAACTATTAGGGTAATTTATAACGGTTTGCTATTTCTTTTTTCGTGAAGTATTGCTAGCATGCAGAACATTTGGATTGTAAATTGATTAATTATTAAAGTATTTTTGGTAGATAAACCAAAAAAAAATCATTGCAAACAATCAAAATTTGTATTTTTAAATTTAAATAACTTTTAAATTAGATGAGATAAGCTATAACTAAAAGCATGTTTTTTCTTTTTCTTACAAAAAATATTACAAAATATTACATTTACAAAAGTTACACACCCCAAAAGATTTTGTATACACGATGTAGTCAACTTTGACAACGTATTATATTACAAAAGACTAACACCGCTTTTACAATTTCCAATTTGATTTTTTCTGATCGGATCGGTAGTTTAGAAGTTCTGCCTTTATTTTCTTTCTTCAAAACCCCAAAGTGCGGTGTTCAGGATACTTAACGGTATTGCAAAGAAGTTGAAAATGGTGCAGGCTCAGTTTTATATATTTTAAGTACACAAAAAAAATACCAACCTTAAATATATAAATAAAGATTTAACTTGAATAAAATTAAATAAAATTTGTTTCTAATTAAATATTTAATTGAATCAATTAATATTTTAATTGATTTTAAAATATATAAATACATATTTTATTATTTAGTCGTTATTCTCAAATTAATTTTTCATATACTGTATTCTTAAATAGAAAATTTTCAGTATAAAATATCAAATGAATTTGAAGTTTACAAACAAAACAAGCACATACACGAACATACAAACAGATGTAGCATTAACAAAAACACACATACAAGCGTATCGTTTAAAAAGTTATTTATAACTGTTAGTTTCAATAATAGTTTTAATTGATATTATCATTGCCGTGATACGTGCAAATTTAACAAATTTTGTAATCCATTTCCAGTTTTTTCTGTGTACGTTAAAAAATTTGGAATGTTATCACACATAAGCCAAACATTCCATTGAACTCATTTCTGAAGAAATTTAGAAAATCCATAAAAAATATCCTGAAATATTTAGAAAAGAAGAATATAACAAAAATGTCAAAAATTCATGATTTTGCAGTTAGATTTCTAAACATTAAGCAAAATACATGAAAAAATGGGATGAATATTTCAAAAGCTGTAAATGAGAAAAAAAGTTTTTGCCAGATATGGATTCAGCGTACAGTGGTCTATTGTTTCAAAGTGAGTTTAGCTTTTCTTGCCGTTGAGTAGTGTTATAACATAATCAATATTATTATAATTAAGTGGTGTTGAGTCATCATCAGGGCTAAGTTTGTACTTAAATATGAATATTTGTTTATATAAAAGCAAACAAAATAATAATGGTTATATAATTAATAATACATATAAGAGAATATGATTTATTGATGGAAATTTATATTAATCAATTTATATTGCATTTTGTATATAAATATTTACTTAAGCTTACACACAGAGAGAAATAAAGTGCCAACCGGATTGAAAAGTGTATTTTAATGGTAACAACTTATAAATTCAGTTAATACAACGATATTTGCATTCGCTTTCTTAACATGTTGGCTGTTGCAACTAAAATTCAGTTGATTGAGCCGAACTTTGTTATCTAAACTATTGTGAAGTTGTGCCAACAGTGCGAAATTCGAAATAACAGAATTTAAGTCATAGTAACCGAATTGCAGTTAAATTTTTTTTTTTTATTTTATTAATTAATAATCATATAATTACAAATTATATACTATTACCCTAACCGAGCACTAGCTACTATGGCCTTCGGCGCGTTGTAGCGAAAACAGACCAGTGCCTCTGTTGGGAATCGAAGCCCACGACCCCCGCACTGATAAGCCAACACGCTACCAACTAGCCTACCGGGGCGCACTCCAGTTAAAAATAACTACATTTTTCTCTGTGTGTATAAGTATTTGAATTCATAATTTGCAAAATATATTCACAAGATTATAATGTTTAAGATATTTATTTAAACAGTTTAATTTATTTCGTTTATAATAAAGATGACCAACACTTTAAAAAATGATTTAAAAAATTTTAATTTTTTTGTAACTATGACATTAAAGAAGAACATGTTATCGTTCTCGTTTTAATCGCTGTTAGTGATTTTTTAAGAGTTTATAAAAATACATCTTACTCTTCAAATGGCAGTAATTATTGTACGCGATGTCCGCATTCAATAAATTTGTCTTCTCCGATATATGTGAAGATTTGATACACACAGAAAACAATTTTGTAGTTGCAACCGAATTTTTGGCCAACCGAATTTTTGTGGTTCCACGTACTATTACTATTATTAAAAATACGAACGGCAAAGCATTGGCTCAGTGCTTTCAACGGTGGAATGAGCGTTGGCAGCGCGTTGGGTTTCTGAAGATTTAAGTGCTTTGCCAACCCCAAAATGATAACACCGGGCAGGGCTTGGCCGTTTCTTTTTTAAAACATTGGCAAAGCGCTGGCAATGAGTGCTTCGCCAGTACCAAAAGCTTCGCCAGTACCAAAATCATAATTTTAAAACGTTAGCAAAGCATTGGTAGAACAACTAATAAAGTAAATAATAAATTAATAAAAAAAACAGTGTAATTATTATAATTTTTGTAATAAAATTTTGGTTTTATTATTTAAAATAATAAAATTATAGAAAAAAATAAACATACAAATTCAATTTCTGCAATCTAAATTAAAATCAAGTTCAATTACAAAAATCATTTGTATTCTGACTGTAATGTTGTAATTGTTCATAGAGAAAATTTAAATTTATAAAATTTATAAGATTTTCTTTAAAAATTGGGTAAATTCAAATTTATAAATTAAAAATTGTGAAATTTCCAAAAAAAAATTGGTTTTATATATTTGAAATTAGAAAATTTTTAACTCAAATTGATTATCCGTTTGAAATTAAAATTTTTAATTTAATTAAGAATATTATATATGAAGACGAGATTTGTTTTGAACTGTATAGTCCTGCTTTGTAACTCACTTAAGTAAAGACTTGTATTATTTATTATTGAATGATTTTGGTAATTAAAACAGAAATAACAAAAGGTTTCAGCTTAGTTAATTACAAAACAACTATATATATTTTTTTTATCAAATTATTTTTGTGATAAGTTAGCTCCAAGTACGACTTTTTTACTACAATTTTACTAAAGAAAGAAATTTGAAAATAAATGTCTAAAGTAAAATTTTAGTTCAAAAACTGTGCTTTTTGCTGACTAAAATAGGAGACCTTAATTTTCTTAACTTCAAATAAATTGCAGTTTAGTTTTGAATTTTTCCAATCTTGTAATTTTATATTTTAGAAAGGTATATATTAAAAAAGTTCTTAAATATGCTAAATTAGCAATTTTTCTACAAGGATCTTTTGAGCAAAAATGGTGCTGACTTTACTGACTTTTTTTTAGTGTATGAATTTGTTTTGAATACCATATGCTTATGGCTAGTTGATTTTAAATTCATTTAAGATTTGAAAAAAGAAAAAAAAAATATGTTTTAAAGTATGTAAAATAAATTTAAAAATACTATTCATTTGTTACACTGACAAGAACTTTTCCATAAAAAATCAACATTTATTTAAAAGTTTAAGCGGTAAAGTTGTTTCAATGGAATATACAGTTAAATTAACAAAGAAATATATTTTTTAACGTTTTGTCTGTTATTAAACAAACAAATTAAACGAAAAAACGGACGTTCCGTAATAGTTAAAATATTCAGTTAAAATTTTCTATTCAAAACAAAAAGTTGTTATATTATATTGAGTATTGAAATAAACGAAAACAATCTATTGTTTTTATGGATTTTTCAGTTAATTTTTCAACAGTTGAAAAAAAACTAAAAAATACAATTGTTTTAAATCGAAAAGTAAGTAGTCCTGTTTTTAACTGATTTTCAGTTGATTTAATGTGTATATTCAGTAGTCTTTACGGACAAAATATTGTGAGTGTATTTTTATTAAGCCCTGCTAACTTTAAAAAAAAGTACATGCATTAAATTCGTTTTTATAAACGGTTGTAAGTTTAAAAAATCGAGCACTGGCGAAGTACTTTTGACCAGCGTTGGGAAAGCGTTGTAAACAAGCGCTGTATCACTGTTTATATTATGTTAACGGTTGTATATTTTGCAAATGAGTTCTGGCAATGCACTTTTCGACAATGTTGGGAAAGCGTTCGAAGCCAGTGTTGTGTCAGTGCTTTTTTATTTTTACGGTTGTAAATCAAGTACTGGCACAGCACTTGGCACAAACGTTGGTAGAGTGCTCTAAGCTAGGGCTGTGCTAGTGCTTTTATTATTTATACTGTTGTAAATTTTGTTAATTAAGTACTATCAAAGCAGTTTTGACTAGCATTGGCAGAGCGTTGTAAAACAGTGCTTTGCAAGGACTTTATTTTTTGGACCATTGGCAAACAGTGCTCTGCAAGTGCTTGATTTTTTCAGATCATTGCCAATTTCTGTCTGTAAACCGACATTTATTTACAAATTTCGAATTTTTATTGTAACAAATAAATATTTTATGTTTATGGACTTAGTATTCTATAACTAGATTCACATGTACTCAATAACATCTATTTTATTAATAAAACAAATGTCATGCTTCGAACTGTGCTCAAACTGGCGATTTTCCGTTTGTCAGGCAAGTACTTTACCTCTAGCCTAAACCCAATATATACATGTTTTTTTTTAAATTTAACCTTGAATATTTTCTAGTTTTAAATTAAAATATTTGTCTAACAATAGATTTGTATTATTTTATTAGAGTGACAAAAACTAGAAAAAAATATTTATATTATTTTAAAATTATTTTATTGATAAAAAATTCTTATGCCGCGAACTGGGATCGAACCGGCGATTTCCTGCTAGTCAGACAATTACTTTGCCTCTAGCATAAACCCAATTTGAATTTGTATTTGTTTCAAATTTAGATATGTATGTCTAAAATTTATTTATTTTTTTTTATTAATTAATAATCATATAATTACAAATTATATACTATTACCCTAACCGAGCACTTGCTACTATGGCCTTGGGCTCGTTGTAGCTAAAACAGACCAGTGACTCTGGTGGGAATTGAACCCACGACCCCCGCACTGATAAGCCAGCACGCTACCAACTAGCCTACCAGGGCGCACCACGTATGTCTAAAAATATATTTGTATGTATAACAAAAATTCGGTTGCTGATTTCAATATTGTATTAGAGTTACCAAAACTAAAAAAGAAATTAATATATTATTTTAAAATTATTTTGTTAAAGACATTTTAAAGCCGCGAACTGTAGTCGAACTGGTGACATTCTGCTTGTCAGTTAATTACTTTACATCCAGCCCAAAACCAATTTTAATTTCTATTTCTAAATTTCTACCTTGAAGATTTTTTTTTTTTCAAGTTTAAAACTGAATTTCTAAAAATAGATTTGTATGTACAACATAAATTGGGTTGCTAATTTTAATATTTTATTCGAGTTACCAGAACCTTTAAAAAGCTTTATATTATTTTAAAATTGGAAACGCAAACAAAAATTTGTTTTTTTGCAGGCGAAACATATATTCGATTCTAATTGCAAATATTTTATTCAAGGTAATGTAGAAGATAATATTTTTTCAATTTTGATTATAAAATCCAATATTTTGAATGATGTGATTGTGTTTTGGTTAATTTTTATATATTTTCTACTTACAATATAGTTCAATTATTCTGATGATGAATTTTAAGGACATTCAATTGAAATTATTGAATAATTATTAATATAATTACAGTAGTTTTGATTTAACTGCCTTTTACTTACGTGCACTTTTCACATAACTGCACAAAATTTTGGTTTCGTTGTTATTTTACAAAATTACGTATGCAATTGCCTTCATTAAGTGCACTGTGTATACCTGCGCATTTAAAATAAGTGCCTCATGTTTTTGGCAGTTGTACATTATTTTCATACAAAAGATCGCCGTTAGCTGCCTCTTATGTTTTGCTTACTTAGTTAGTTTGGTTAGTTAACTCTTGTTCCTACATAAATTTGTATGTAAAAACCTTATAAAATTTTTTATGAATGTTTTTTTTATTTTCGTTTTGTTGTTTTTTATATAAATTCTATTGTATGAAATAAACAATTAATAAAAATAAATTAAATCATATCTGGTCTTTGCAGTTTTCAACAATTTAGTTTACCTGCACTTTAAGGCAGGTAACCAATTTGAGTTAGCAGCGCTTTTGGCTTACCTGCACAAAAATTCGTGCAGAAGTTGGTTGTGCAGCTAAGTCAAAACTACTGTATTATAATGATTACATTTATTTATATATATATATATATATAGATTATTCATTATAATGATTAAATTTTATTGGTTACAATGAAATACCGAATAACAAATCTTAAAATTTTCTTGATTCGCGAATAACTCAAAATGCACATATTTTTTCTTAAATTTTTGTTTGCAGATATATGCATTTGTCATCTAAAACATATAAAGAATTCAGATTAGAGTCACAATATGTTTATTAAACTCAAATTTTAAAATAAAATCTTTAAAAGGGCGGCATACGTTACAAGCTCTTTTAATGATATGTAATAAAAAACTTTTTTATTAAAAAAAAATCTTTCATATATTGCAAATTTTTTTAATATTTAATTTGGCTAAAAAACACTATATATATCAAATTGACGTTTGGCTAAAAAAAATCAACTCAAAATTTAGGTCGCTTTTTTCGTTTTGGTTTTCTTTTTTTTTAAGAATATACGGTAATTTTTTTAGAATAATGCTATTAATAAGTACAGCATTGAAATAGTACAAGTCCTAGAATATTTAATTTTCAGCAGAAGTTAAAGTGTCTTCAATAAAAGTAGAACTCAATCCTTTTTTTTCTGAAAATGAGTATTTTTTATGTTAATAATTACGACCTGCAGGAATACCACTACTTTATTAATTTCCATCGACAGCTTTACAATTTTTTTGATTGGTGTTCTTATCTTAAACATTTTAAGTGATTTGCAATGCAACTTTTTAAAATAGTGGATAGCATTATTTATATTTCGCGGAGTTGAGTCTTTAAAATTAGATCTAAACAAATTGTGTAGCGGTATCCACAAACTGGTGTTTATGCATAAAAACTGAATGGATTCGAATATCGAAAAAAGCTCAGACAGGCCCTCGATTGTTATGCATTATTTTCATGTTAATACAACTATAATTGCTTAATAAAATGCCAGATATAATGTTACTTAAAATACAGTTTTTTTAATAATAAAAATACGTGCGTTCAAAAAGCCATTTATTTGATACACTGACAAGAACTTTTCCGTAAAAGTTCAACAGTTATTTAAAAAGTTAATCGGTAAAGTTGTTTCAATGGAGTATGCAGTTAAATTACCAAAGAAATATATTTTTTAACTTTCTGTCTGTTATTCAATTAACAAAATAAACAAAAAAAAACGGACTTTCGGTAATAGTTAAAATATTCAGTAAAAATTTTCTATTTAAAACGAAAACTTTTTATATTATAGTGTGTATTGAAATAAACGAAAACTATCTATAGTTTTTACCGATTTCGTCAATTAATTTTTTAGCAGTTGAAAATAAACTAAAAAATACAATTGATTTAAACGAAAAGTAAGTAGGCATTTTTTAACTGAATTTCAATTAATTGTAAATTTAGTAGACGTTACGGAAAAACTATTGTGAGTGTACTAAACTAGTTTATAGTTACATTTAATAGAACGAAATAAACCGAAAAAATCGTATAATGGGGTAATTTTTGACCACACTTAATAACGCCTAAACATTAGATTGGACCGATTAAAAAAATCGGGTGTCTTAAATTAGTTTTCTCTAGACTATATCCAAAGTTCATTAACATCTGCCGGTCTGGGTCAAGATACACTCCTTGTTAGTTTTTCCTTAACATACAGAAATTGGAACTAATTTTACCGTAAAATGGTCCATAATAAATTAATATCTACTCGATTAAAAAAAAATTTTAATGGAGCTTTATATGGTTTCATTTAATTTGTTATGACATTAGATAAAATTAGAGGTGATTTGATATAGCTCTGTACGAATTTTGACCTTACCCAAGTAAATCAAATCATACGTTATACTATAAGATTATTTTTAATTTATTATAATATGGTCTATATATTATTTTAAATATGAAAATCGTATGGTGCCTTCCAATTTTCCATATAGTAATCCATATTTACAAGTTGTATGCGTGTTATATGAGAAACCCTTATATTAATGTTTGGAAAATTGGAACGGACCATACGATATTCATATTTAAAATAATAAATAGACCATATTTGCTGAAAAACCAAATCCAAGATATACATATGCATATAAAGCTATATAAAGATTTACGTTTTTTTTTTGTAATATTACACTAAACAAAATATGATTATGTATATATGAACGCTTTTAACAACATATTTTGGTCGAAACAAATTAATGAAATAGGCAGTGAGTTTAATATAAGATTTGAAAATACGTCTGAAAAAGAATGGCTTTCGAGAGGTACCCTGTTGTTACAACAAATGAAAAACAAAACCCGTGCACAAATGCAAGAAAAAGCTTTAAACAGCAGAACCCGCCTTTTTTACAAGTTTGTTATAATTTTTATTAAAATAAATATCCACCAGAGGTGGATCTTGCACATCAAACAAGTTTTTAATTTATTTTTTGATCAATGGTTATAATCTTTAATTTCAAACTCATATGTATATTAGTTCTCATGTAGTGAGTAAACTAGTTCATATGAATGTTTGATGTTTGGCATGGGATTTTTACTGCTTTCAAAACGTGTTCTGATGATGGGAACCTAGAAAATTCCCGAAATAAATCTATCAACACATTCCTGCAAGGGTCAAATAATAAATTTGAAAACAAAAAACTCTATAGATTATTTGTTAGGACAATATTCTAATGAAGAAATATAGAGTATGTGGCCTCGAACTTGAATAATTTTCATTTTCATTGCTCATCCGGATTTCATTCCTTAGGCAGGAATGAAATCCGGATGGGGACACGCCTACATCAGATTGCTTTTCACAATTTGTTAAATAAGTTTTGGGACTTTAGCACATTTAATTACTATAAATGCAATTAATGTTTATCCCGATGAAAATAAATTTAAATAACAAATATGCAGGTGCTTGTGCAAATTTAAATGTAACTGACAGTAATAGGAAACATATAATTTTCTATTGTTTATTTACTTGAATAAACGTCACTACATTGCTAGGTCTGTCAAAGAAACAGAGTAGTATTTTTTTTTTGATATTTTGAATTTTGAATCTCGCTCCTAGACGAGGACAAGAAATTCTCATTGAGTTTGTGATTTAACATAACAAATATCTCTAGAAATTCTAATAACAAAGTCCCCTGAAGATTTCCTTAGGCAGGAATGAAATCCGGATGGGGACACGCCTACATCAGATTGCTTTTCACAATTTATTAAATAAGTTTGGGACTTTAGCACATTTAATTACTATAAATGCAATTAATGTTTATCCCGATGAAAATAAATTTAAATAAACATAATTTTATTTTTAATAAAAATTATAACAAACTTATACAATACTTTATTTATTTTCATTTATTAAATAAAGATTACAATACAATACAAATATGAACGCTTTTACTCGGGTAGTGCTTATATTTTTCTATTGAAATTTAAAAAGAAAAATTTCGAATTTTTGTACGTTAGTTTTACACAAAGGCTTAAGAAGTGTATATCATTTAAAGCGAAGATTCGAAATATTATTTTAAGATGAAAAATTCGAGGCCATGCTTGGGTGGGATCGTTAAGGGGTCATTACTTATTATTGTTACATTTGTAGTGTAAGAAAAACCCGCATCTATCAATTTTACAGCCGGCAGGTTTTTGAACAAATTTGCAATATAAATAGCGACAATCTGACAATTATAAGAAACAACTACTAATAATCCAATTTAAAATGGAAAATCACTGATGAGGCCTGTCCATTAAAAAGGCAGAAACTAGTCTAGTCTGATTTGAAAATTAAAAGTGTATAATTTTTTTAGAGAAAAGCGATTATTCTTCTTCTGCACCTCAACCTTTTGAAAGAAATCCAACTCAATTAACTAAGAAATACTTGGATTGAAAAAAATTCTCAATTTAATAGTAATTATCCGTCACGTGTTCAATAATTACGACCATTTGAACAGTGAGTATTTTTTTAAATTAAAAAAAAAAAAAAAAATAAAAGCAGCTATAAAATGAGAACGAAAACGAATCTTTAAAATAAATATTGCCTTGTCATACTAATTAGAAGAATGCTCGTACCTATACTATGTTTCATGCAAATCGGATAGAGTCGATCTGCTGACTATCAACGTAGCTTTTTCAACGACTCTATTGAAAACCAGCTTTGGTTTAATCTGAGAAATACGGACACCATAATTTGTTACGTGTTTTAGTAGCATTTAGTAGTTTAGTAGTAGTATTTAGTAGTTTAGTAGTATAAATAACATTAATTATTATTTATTTACATTTTTAGGTCATTAAAAAACAAACCACATTAAATTACAAAAAACATTCCTTCATTCCATTGTTATTATTCAAAAAAATTAAAAATTTAACAAATAAATATAAATAATTTTTGTTAGCGCAATTAGTTTATTTTTTTTTTACTAATTTCTGGTTTATTTTATTAACATTCAAAAACAAATGACAATGTCAATGACAAGTCTTTGTGTACTTTCTTTGTGTACTTTCTTGCTACTTTTTAACAAATTAAATTTTTTAACATTTTTATATCATTCCTTTGTCAACTTTAATTGTTTTTTATGTCTCTGTTCATTTACTTAAGTATACTTTAGTCATTTGGCAACCATGTTTGTCTCAAAAGTTTCAGCCTTATTTTCATCACATTGTGGCATTGTCGTCTCTTGTACATAAACTTTGTTTTTAAGACTAAACAGTGATTAAAAAAAAAAATTACAGTAAAAAATATTAATTTCAATGTGTCTGCGATGCTTTCGAATTATCATTTTGTCCTTGGATAGTAAATAATTACAAAAAGCAATTTGGACAACGTCACGTATGAGTAATTTTTGAAATAATATAATATCACTCATACGTTAGAGATAGTTTTTGCTAATATAGAAGAGACATTTTAAAAATAATGAGCACAAAAACAGACATATTCAACTGGACCTCTTCTGATTATAGTAAAACTTTGCATACTTGGTATATTCGCCTAGTATTTCGTCTGTCCAAAATTTACGTTTAGTCGCTGCTCTAATTGAAATACAATTTAATCCGAAAAATGGTGGATCATATTGTATATAAATATATTATATAATATTGTATATAAATATGTTTATATAATATATTCATAAAATTTAATATACTTTGAAACGATTCAGTCGAGCGATAATAAATTTGTTAAATTGAATAATGGGGGCTAGATACTTTTATCCGATTACACAGTGCAAAAGTGAAAAAAATGCACGGACTCGACAGTGTAGGTTTCATTGTACTACCAAAGGTTAGTAAAACAATGTACTCGGTTTGGTCAAATTGACTACCAATTTTTTTTTATGGACCTCAAAAGATATTGAAAATCAGTGCACAAAGGCGTCCTCAATTTTTGGCCAACAGCTAATTCAGACTTGGTGCTATTGCTTAGCTGTATTTGGCAATAATGTAGTGACGGAGCTACTGCACAAATTTTATACACATTGTATGTGCATAAAATCATTTTTTCCTGCACTTTTTGAAAAAATATTGGAGAAAATTATTTTTTTTTTTTTTCAGCATAACTTACAGGGACTAACAATTTTTCACTAACAATATATGACAAAATTGTAGCCATTGTAAATTTGAATAACTTTTGTGAACATATCAATACAATCTTAATGTGTCCAGGCATTCTAAATAGCTTACAAAGACCACTTTGTGCCTTATAAATAGTCGGTTGTGACTAGACTATACTTTTATTGCATTTTTGTTTACTTCTTTTTGTTATTGAAGAAAGTAAACAAAATCAACACATTTCTGAAAGTGGTCAATTAATAAATTTGAAAACAAAAACTCTATAGAATATTTGTTAGGACAATATCCTAATAAAGAAATATAGAGTATGGCTCCGAACTTGAACAATTTTCATTTTCATTGAAAACGAAAACTTGTTATTTCAGACATAGTTTAAGGTAACACAAAAATAATTTAAACGAATATTTAAGAAAAGAAATTGTTTAATTGTGCATTTAATTTGTTATTTTTAGTATTCAAAATGCTGTATTTCATCAGTGGTTCTGAATTTTAGAAATCTGAAATCGGTTTGTAAACAGCAACAAAAACTACATGCCAAATTATATTAAAATCGGAAAAGAATTTAATACAAAACAAAGGTAGTTTCGATAAACCGTTAACGATCCCATTGAACGAAAATGTAAAAATTTGAGCGCCTATAACTTAAAAAGTGTAAGTCTGCTGAAACTAGTTGTTTCTCACAATAACTGTTGCTTAATAATGTGTCGTTTGATGCCAAACTCGGTATGAATTTCGAGGGAACCAATATGGGGCACTAAAATCATAAATTTTTCAGTTCCTCTTTTAAAGTATCATCTTTAAAGTAAATTCCTCTTTAAAGTAAATTGTAAAAGTATTCCTCCTCTTTAAAGTAATTTACATGTTTCCTCAGAAATATTTTTAATTTTCGTATCTCGCATAGTTTTCGAGAAGATTACAAAATTTTAATTTTTCAATTTAAAGAGATATTTGCAAAAAGTGCTCGATCGAAGATTTTTATATTTATCGCAAAAATATTGTGAGACAACACAAATACATAATGCAGAAAAATATTTTTGGTGTCTGAGCTTTTCGGTTAAAGAAAGCACAAATCCCTAAAAATCATATTATATTTTTTGGAAAGAGCGCATTTTTTGTTAGAAAATCTGAAAAAAGCAATATCAGGCTAAGAAATCTAACGAAAGATCAATTTTTAAGCCCTTTCCACTTCTTTCCACTGTTAGCCACTGTTCATACTTATTAACCCCCAAAGTGTCAACCACCTTCCTTATAATTGTTTGAATATAACTCCAGCACTAATGAACCATTGTTACCTTGAAACAAGTTGATTATGAAAAAGTCGCAAATTTTTTTCTTTTGTTTCTTACGTCTTCACACTTTTTATTTATTACATTTATTGGCAAGGTAAAGTTGCAAGACAAAGTAATTGTGACAGCTACCGACAATTGTCAAAAAGTTAAAATACAGAAATATTTATAATGTCAATACAATGTAAAAGAAACTGATTTTATGTCTCCTGAACGGAAGCAAAAAAAAAAACAAATGAAGGAGATTAATAGAAAGTTTTATGTACGCGTTTCTGTAAAATATGTACATTCGGAGTGTTTCAAGCTTAATGGACAATTCTTTTAAAATGGTTTTTGTGTAAAAGTTGGCTCTAAATTCTTTTCTTTCCGTATAAAAGAAATATACGATGAAATAAATTAAGAAAATTAGAAAAAAATCGTATTTTATGACTTAAGGTTTCTAAATTTCTTTGCACTAACAACTAGCTTGTGGGAGTTCATGTATTTATAATCGTTTTTATGTACAGTGGTGTTCAAAACATTTGCAACTTAAATCATGGTTCAGGTAATTATAATTTGTTTGATCAAAAAGACTTTTGGTATAAGTTTTTGTTTTTTTTTTATTAAATTCAGTTATAGCATATTATTTTACAAATACTAAAACATTATTCATAACTTCTCAAAAATAAAATAAGTAATTTTAACAAAAAAAGCCGATAATGCAGTGTTCAAAACATTTGCAACTCTTAAAAAAATTAACAAACAATGGTTTTAACGATCAGTATTTTGTAGCGTAGCCATTATTTTTTATAACTTCTGAACACCTCTTGGGCATTGAGGCAATGAGCTTTTTAATATAATCGTCAGAAATTTTATTCCACTGCTTCTCCAACTCGACGAAAGGTTCATCACCATTTCGGAATAATTTATTGCCGATATTCCGTTTTACAATCATCCACATGTTCTCAATCGGGTTGAGATCGGGAGATTGAGCCGGCCACGACATGATATTAATTTAATTTTCCTGCAGCCAAACTTTTACAGCCCCCGCCGTGTATTTTGGGTCCATGAGAGTGGCATTTCCCATTCAGCATACGGAAGCATAACTGAACCCAAAAGATTTCTATAGATTGTGGCCGTCATTGTGCTAGTAATGAGGTGAATTGGGCCAATCCCATTTCCTGAAAAACACCCCCACACCATAATATTTTCACTGTGGCGGTTGTGTGTATGCGATTAAACTTTTCGCCTCGTGGTCTTCGAACATTGGCTCTTCCATCTGATCCCAGGAGGTTGAATTAAGACTCATCTGACCACAATATATTTTTCCATTTCTGTTGAGTCCAGTTTAAATGGGTGCTTGCAAAGTCAAGCTGAGCTTTTCCGTTTTTTTCCTACACAAATGGTTTTTTGTGCATCTATAACTTCTAAGACCATATTCACGGGCTCTTCTTTTAATGGTGGAAAGACTGGCATCTATTAAAACTTCAGTTTTAGCTTCTCTGGGAACTGCCTTGGGATATTTCGTAAACAAACTCTTGATTTTTCGATCTTCTCTTACAGTTGTAATACGTGGTCTTCCACCTTTATGAGTTGTGTGGATGTTACCACTATTAACAATGCGGCAAATCGTTGATTTTGGAACGGAGTACTTTAAAGAAATTTCTTTTTGGGAAAGTCCATTTTGAAAATCATTTAAAACTTTTGATTTAAAATCAGAATTGTATTTATTTCCTGACATTTTTTACAAATAAAATTATTCTTACGATGTTTATGCTTCCAACATCTTATTACAACTATTAAAGAACAATAACACAGTGACGCAATATTCAACTTTTTGACTCCAAACAAAAAAACACTTATCCCAGCCGAAAGTACTCGATGAGAGGATTGGTTGCCGTTCGTTTTTTATGAGCCTCTATAGTTTTTTCGCCAAATTCGATTTTGAGCACTTTTTTGCAATTTTCTTCTATTTTTCGCATGGCCATAGCTCGAAAAATGCTGTGAATTTTTTTGCAGTCTTCAGCAAAGTTGTAGCTCTTGACTCGGCCAACAAAAATGCTGAATATATTAAGTCGGAAAAATTTCATCTTCATGCTCAAAACCCCAAAAATGTCAAAAAAATTACCACTTTTTTCACCGATTTTTTCCGTTTTTCGACTACAGCTCTTGAATTATGGAAAATTTTACCAAACAATCAAGGGAAGAAATGTAGCCTATAAAATTATGAACAACTTCCCAGTACATACTAACTTCATACGACCACTCCTTGATACGTATTTTACCATACAAATGTGATTAATTTTCATTTTTTTTTAGTATATACATTTATTTTGTTCTTTCGTTAAAAAAAATAACAACAACGATTTTGACAAATACGCATTTATTTTGTTGTTTCGTATATAAAAAATTAAAATAAAAAAAAAAAATTACAAAAATGTTTGTCAAGGATTGGTCGTTTATAGGCTACATTTCTTCCCTTGATTGTTTGGTAAAATTTTCAATAGTTCAAGAGCTGTAGTCGAAAAACGGAAAAAATCGGTGAAAAAAGTGGTAATTTTTTCGACATTTTTGGGGTTTTGAGCATGAAGATGAAATTTTTCCGACTTAATATATTCAGCAATATATTTGGCCGAGTCAAGAGCTACAACTTTGCTAAAGACTGCAAAAAAAAATTCACAGCATTTTTCGAGCTATGACCATGCGAAAAATAAAAGAAAATTGCAAAAAAGTGCTCAAAATCGAATTTGGCGAAAAAACTATAGAGGCTCATAAAAAACGAACGGCAACCAATCTAGCAAAATCCAGAAATTACTTTTCTCCTCTCATCGAGTACTTTCGGCTGGGATAAGTGTTTTTTTATTTGGAGTTTTTGTGTTGCACTGTGTAATTATAATAAATTTGTTTAAAAAAATGTAACGACCTGAATCTCTTATTAAAAAGGAATGCGATTACCGTTATATCCTAGCATTTGTTAGTATAAATTGTTTCGTTAAGAGTAAGAATAATGAGGGTTGCAAATGCATTTTGAATACATCTATTATTATTATTTTTTTTTGTTGTTTTGATTTAACAGAATTAATTTTTTTTATTTGTTTAACATAAAACAATTTATGAAGAATATGCAAAAATAAATTTTAGTAACTAAGTGTGATTTGAAGAAAATAAATCAACGAAAACAACAAATGCGATCACAGTTAAAATTGTTTTGACCACTACTGTACATAAAATATGTTCAAAAAATGGTTTAAATATGCTTTTAAATTTTAAAAATATGCATTTACTACTGATCTTTTCTACGATTTCCATATTGTTACCATAATTTTAGTAATTTTTGTCATACAAATTGGTTCAATAATTGTTAATTGTTGTTAATCATCGACAGAAAGTTAGTAATTGCGCATTTTTGTGAAATTTGATTTTCGTCATAAAAAAATCGGACAAAAATGTATTGTAAAATTAAATTTTTTTATTAAAAATTAAAATCTAGAATAAAATATAAAAAAAAAAAATTAACTTAAAATTATTAAAAAAAACATGAAGCAAAAACTTAACGCGAAAGTTTTAAGCACTAAAATTTTGTACATTTATTGGAAAATCTAGATGAAAAAAAAAAATGCAGAAATGTGCATTAACAAATCAATACTATTTTACTGAAAATGAGGTGATTCGCAAAAATATTTGGATAACTTTGTTCACATGTCAATACATATAACTTCCGTGCCCTATTAATAACATATGGGTTATTTTCAAAAATATTTATAATTGGGATTAAAAAAAATTTTTTTTTTGTTTGGCAAAATACTACACTCAGAGTATTATGTAGTTTACTGTTTGTAGTTTAACCAAAAAGTTTTCATGTTAGAAAGTGTTTTGCAACCGTCAGATAATGACAATCGTAATTAATTTTTATATTAATTGCTGTAGAATATTACTTTAGTTAGTCTCTTTACAGGAAGAAGAAGAAGAAAACATTTTAAATGAAAAATTTTACGGACATAAGGGATACACCAGACTGCCGCAGTTTCGTCCCCTTCCTGGGACTCGTCAGTGGTTAATTTATGTGTCAATTGAACAAAGTATTTTAGATTGTTAATTTGCTCTATATGAAAAAGTTTTTTAACTTTTTTGGTGTCGTACTGGGATTCAAACTCACTGCCTTAGCATCAAGCTATGCATCGTAATCTCACCTCTTAACGAGTTGAGCCACGGTCGACACAGCGATGACTGTGGCTAAAGTGGAGTTTGGTCACACTACGTACACACAAGTATTGTTTCGATCAGAAGCGACAGAATTAACTAATACCAATGCACAATTCATTTCTCAACTGGAATGCTTTTTCTTCTTAATCCTTTCTCTTTTTCACAAGTAATTATCACGTTTTATGATGCGCTTTATTCACATACAATAGTTGGATACCAAGTGTAGCTAAGAGGTTGAGTCGCCGTTAAGCAAGTTTCTTCAAATTTCATGTTAGCAAGTGTTTTGCAACCGTCAGATAATGACAGTCGTAATTAATTTTTATATTAATTACTGTAGAATATTACTTTAGTTTTCAGATGAGTTAAAAATATCGGAATTTGCATTTTAACCACAAAAACAGAAAATTAATGTTTATTTTATTTATTTATTTATTAATTATTAATTATATAATACAATTAATGCAACTAATTTATGAAAGGAGTACTAGCAGCTGTGGCCTTCGTCTCCGAATTAGAGAAAAATACTTTAAATTTGATTTTGTAGAATATTTTCTAATATGAATTTACAAATTTATTATTATCACATGTGTTTTTTAAGAGATCAGATGGTGGATTTGACTTAAAGATGTTTGTTCTTGAACAATTGTAGGCGATGCACGCATTTAGAATGTGAAAGACCGCAAGCTGTGTGTTGCAAGTAGAACATAGAAACATAGCTTTTTCCAGTAGATGTTTAGGATATGAAGGCGAACTACTATATTAGTTTTCCTTTTGGAACAATTTTTTGGAAAGGTGTCGTTTATTTGTTTCCGTTAGAGTTATTAAAAAAATTCGCTTTAAAAAGTGTTCATGTCTGTTCTTTTATTTATTAAAATGGTTTGCTTATATAAAAAATTATTTCAATTCAAATTACAAGAAATTGAAAAAGTTTTCACAAATGTGTGTATGTGTTTACATTTGGAAGAAAAGAAAAACAAATAAAAACAAAAAACTGAAATAATTTCATATAACTGAAGATAATTGTTCTTTCTACTGATCTGTAGTTAAAATTTAAACATTTATTTTTAACTTAATATTCTTTTTTTCTTATGGAATTGTTAGTTATTTAAACGACATTTAAAAATAAATAACAAGAAACATTTGTTTTAAATTAAAAGTAAAAAGACGGTGATTTATAATTTATGTTAAATTACATATTCAGTTAATTTAAACTATAAACTATTTTCAATATTTCGAGCGCCTCGGTAGGCTAGTTGGTAGCGGGCTGGCTTATTAGTGCGGGGTCGTGGGTTCGATTCCCACCAGAAGCACTGGTCTGTTTTCACTACAACGCGCCGAAGGCCATAGTAGCTAGTGCTCTGTTAGGGTAATAGTATATTATTTGTAATTATATGAATATCAATAAATAAAAAAAAAAGCTCAATATTTAGGCAAAGTTCAAAGTTTCAAATTTCTAGAAATACTCAAAATTAAATTTTTTATTGATTTAAAAAAGGAGTATTTGATGATTATGCCATTGATTTAAATTGGTTGGAGTTTTAATGGAAATATACTCAATTACTTTCTAGTTAAAAAAATAAATAAAAAGAATTGTCAAATTCTGTGGTGTTTCAAAAATTTGCTTTTCTTATTAAAATCGCGGTTTGCACGATATTTAAAAATCATAATATTTTTTAGAGATCGTATTTGAAATTAAGGTAATCAGTAACGATAAGATGTATTTGCATACAAGTTAAATACACTTAGACTACTATGTAGGCAAAGACCACTGCATATGTAGTTAAAAACAAATGAAATTTCACTTAAAGAAAGACGACTTACATTTCATTAAATTCAACTAAGATTGTCATTTGTTTTAAAGAGTTCAAAAATGACTAAAAATTGTAGTGCAAATGAACCACATGTGTAGTAAAAAAGAAAATTAAATTTATTTGTTATTTGTTTTTTTTTTAGTAACAAAAGCCTATTGTAAAAAATTAATGTACAATCATAAAACAGTCATTTGACGTGGCTTGCTTTATTAAATGAACTGCAGGATTAGTAAAAAATTGTATTTGTTCTACAAATGACTGACATTTACATTAAAATTAAAGAAGCTGTATTACTACCGAAACAACTACATATTTTTAAAGCGGAAGTTCCCTGAGTGTAGAAATAATTGCACTTTTTAAACGTTGTGCTTTTTAAAACTTAATAAATTTCATTTAGTGCATAAAATTTAAGTACTATAATATATAATATAAGAATACTTCATATAATAACGAATATCTGAGTACGCAGTTGAACTACAGGTGGTCCCATATTTGATTTTCATATCGATTTTTCATGTTTGGCAAAGATTATTGAAATTTGTAGTAGGGTGCTGTGTGAATAAACCAAAATCTCAAGGATACTTTTATAAAAATTTGTTTGTTTTTGATGCCCTCTGATTCACAACTTAATATTTTTATAAATTGTTAGTTATACTTTGAGTTCATTGCAAGATAAATTTCAGAAAAATTAACTACTGGTGGCTTGAGGTATTATCGAATTAAGGAATTTTTCAATTTCGTTATCATTTTCGTGTAAAAATTCTTTTTTGTGCAAACTGTAAGATGATTTTATCTTTAACAAGATAAATGTTTAAATTTAATTTGATCCGCTTAAATTTTTTTAATA
The DNA here is from genome assembly GCA_021234595.1 of Delia radicum. NCBI lineage: Eukaryota > Metazoa > Arthropoda > Insecta > Diptera > Anthomyiidae > Delia > Delia radicum. The sequence continues at coordinate 64,823,412 of CM037853.1, forward strand.
ATCAAAAAATATGAACTTAAATCCAAAATTGTGCACAAAAACTTAAAAAATATGTTTTTAAACTTTTTGAATGTATAAAATTCGATTTGTTGCTCAAGATCGTTGGTTTTAAAATGAAACCAAATACAAGTGTATCGCAAATGGCAGCCAGATGGAATGTCAAGGGTTACAAATCCTTTCTTTAGTTAATTTTGAATTAAATCTTAATTTAAATTTCTACAACATCTGAAAATATTTGCAATTAAATTGAAAATATGCAAAGCATGCACTAAAATATGCATTTATAGCAATATATGGAAAAATATGCTTTAACACATCGATGCCATTTTAATGCAATTTCTTTGATTCGGAAAAGTATTTGGTTCAAATTTATTTTGGGCAACTGACTATTGAAGTCGCTGCCCTGGATATTATGACTTAAATATTGTATGTTCTTTAGACATTTTTAAAAACCCCAACTTAGCGCGAACTATAACGAGTTTTGCTAAAAAAAAATACATCAACTCCATATTAACTAGAAGAATGTGTATATCAAGTTTAACTAAAATCATTATTTTTTAATTGTTCCCAACGTGATAACAAGTCAGTTTTAAAGAATTTTTCAAGTCAGTTATATTTGTATTTACCTATAGCAAAAACAAAATGCACAAAGAGTTTAACTATTCGTTTATATATTTGGAATATTACACTTAGATGTGTTTTAGCTGCGCACTTGGTTTTGAAAGCATATAACACTATATGCCTGTTAAAAAAAATGGTATAAAATTATATAAAACGTTAAGTTTTATATAACTTTATACCATTCAACGATACGATGTAAATGTGTTACATTAAATACAGGCCTAAGTAAGAAAATTGATCAACACCAAATAATATATGAAACAAATTTGATCAGAAAAATGAGAACACATAATTGTATCCAAAATACATCAAATTGTATTAGATCGAATTCGAAGAAATTAGATACAAATTTGTACAATTTTATGTATATTAGATACAATTTCATCCGAATTTTATCCAGTTTTGGGTATTATATATAATTGGTTCGAATTGCATATAATTCATTATTATTGGATAAGAATTGATAAAAACAGTTCCTACTTTTTCTCAACAATGGCATCAAATTATATATAACTCCATAAAATTTTAGTAACGATTTTATGTAATTTGAAACGACTATTTTTAATTATACCTTGTTTGTGTGATAATTTGAGATGTATTCGGGTACCGAAACTTTGCCGAATAGCTCTTATATTAATTTTCATATAAATTTTATATAAAAGTACTTAGTACTTTAGATATAGACGAAATAAACTTAACCGTAATACTTTTTATGTTGAAAAATCATTCTAAATCAACAGCTTTGTTTGACATTTAAAACAGAAAAGTTTTATGAAGAACTAGATTTATATTTTTTTTTTTTACATGAAAAATACAGATTTACCGAATAATTCTACCGAGTAGTGTTATAATTCGGCCGAATCGTTAAAATATGAAAAATATGCCGAATACCGAATAATAACTCATAAAAATATGTGTGAGAGTGACGGAATCGGCTTGAAATTTGGCACATATATGAACTTTTTTAACCGGGCTTATATTATTTAAAATACTATTTGTATAGTACTTAAAAAATTTCGATTAATCGATTAATTTTAAGATTTTATTCGATTATTGATTCAAGAAAAAAACTCGAATATATATTCGCTCCATTAAAATAAAAAATCAAATTAATACGCAACTGCTGATATCAATCAATAGGCCACAGCGTATGAGTGATATTAATAGCAATAAAATGTTACTTATACGCAGTGGTAGTTTTTTTAAATAATAATTTCAAGTACAATGAATTGAAAAAGAAATTCGAGTATCAGGCTGATACGGTTGTTAGGATATCTTGTTGGTTGAACAATTGGTTCATTTTATTCAATGCTTTAGGAGTTTAATATTAAAGACCATAATATAGTGCGGCATTATCAGCAGAGAAGACACATTAGCTTCTTTATTTTTTTTTTTAAATTTATTGATAGAAGCCTGTTGAAAATAATGCAGAGTGGCGATTAGAGTATTCATCCATTAATCTCTTTTCGGTTAATGGAACAATTTTAGCTTAATTTTTGTTGAAATAATTCAAAATTTCTGACTTTGAACACACTCACAAAAAAAGTTGTTTCGGATTAAAGCAACTTTACTAAAATAAAGTGTAAATAAGGGAATAAATAAACTCCTAAGGCAAATTTTCACAAAACATGTATTAATTTTTCCTTAAATTAAGGAAATAAAAAAATGTATTTATTTGTATCAAGTATAAGTGCACTCAAATAAAAATGTTAGTAAAGTCAGCAAAAAATGTTGCTGAGTCAGCAAAATTTTAGTCAGGAGGGTGCTTGCAAAAAAATTGCTAATGTCAGCAAAATCTTTTGCTGAAAATCAGCGTGCTGAATTAATGTAATATCTAAAACAATAGAAATAATTATACATAATATTAACTAAATTATCTTTGAACTACTTACATCAATTATTGTCTAAATGATGCTATCTTTAAAGGAACGCAAATGCCGCAGAGAATTATAGAAACGAAACGAAAAAATAACAAAATATAACATATACAACCCTTTTTTGCAATAAGAAAAAGAAAACAGAAAAATTTACCTAAGATGTATGTCTTTGTATTTCGCTTTAGTCTGTCTACCTATTGCATATCTGTTTGCAATTTGACCACACAATATTATTAATATATATTAACATTTCGTTTAGAAATACACATTTAATCTTTATTAAATTTAAAAATTTTATTTAATTAATAGACAACTACTTTCATGAAGTAGATACAGATACAAAAATCTTCCATGGTTGATTTTATTATATTTAGGGAATTGGCAAGGTTTATCAAAGTGTCGTATGTGCTAATATTAGACAACAGTTGTAAAAATGTTATTGGTATTCTTCGTGCAAATATATTTTACGACAATACAACTTGAGCATGTATGTTTTTCCAGTATAGTATGTACTATGTTTAGTGTAAGCTGTTTTTTGTTTACTATTTAATCAGCTACTTTTACTTTTTATTATTACGTTTTGAAGAATTTTTTTGCGCTTCTGCAACATTTAAAACAAATAAATTTGTCTGTGCCAATAAATAAGGAAATTAGTCAAATTAATAAAATGGAAGCAAAAGGAATTATTTCGGTAAGTTTTTGGACAAAACTATACAAAAAAAAAATAACTTAAATGCTGTTTCAGATAAAGCCGAAGCGGGCATTCAAAAAAAAGTTAAATTCTTATTTGTTATTACGATAAGTATATGGGATGTATATTTTTCGCAGAAAGCCGTAATAGTTTTGTCTTTTTCGGTTTTTTTCGGCATTTTTTAATATTTTTTTCCCCCACGTTTCGATTTTGACGTTTTTAGTACTAAAGAATTAAAAAATACAACACGCTGCTCACATATGCACTATTTTTTTTTTTTGCATATGAATTTGTGATTTATGACTTTAAGGCACCATGTGAATTCCCTAATTATGTCTTACTAGAGTTGTATGTTTTAGTATAATTTTCCTACTACTACATCGTGACATGCCGCGACATCTAATGCATTCTGAGTATATATTTCAGTCTGGTTGTCGTTCGCACTATTGATGTGATAATCAACACAATTTTTTTTAGCAAAATAAATTAGTAAAACATTAGTAAAATATTAGTAAAACAATAGTTCAAAACAGTTAAGTGCTGAATAAGTATAACTAACATTTTAGTTTAAAACATAATTTTAGCAAAAAAATTTCTGAAAAATAGTATACCCGATTTACAAGATGTTTTACTAACGTTTTTACTAACTGATTTTTTTGAGTGTATAACACTGTGTGTAATTCTTTAAGTCATGGCAAAATAACCATATACGGACACCACTACGTGATAAAAGACTAAAAAAAAGGACCCGTGTCTCCCAATTTTTCCCAAAGTCATCACCTTTTTTGTTTATGGGCCGCCAAAGATTTGGGGCCTCGGTATCATTTTCGCAAAAAAGTGATCATTTTCTCAGGCTCATATCTTGCAAACCGTTCAGAATTTTGATTTACTCTCTATGGCAAAGTTGTATCTATGCCAATACTCGATTAAAGTACATTGCTGAACTAAGTTTAAAAATATAATTCTATAATTGAGAAAATTTATTAGGAAAACATATTGTTTTTTTTTTGTATTAAAATAGTTTTATTTAAATATATTTATTTGCTTACAATAAGTATAGAATATCGAATATTATTATGAGAAAATTAAGACAAAATCTATGTTAGTAATTAATTTTCCATAGAATTGTGTATTTGAAATTCAAACTTACCTTTACAAAACTATTAAAGCAACCTATTAAAACTTATTGAAATTAATGCTGAAGCTGGATAAATTATAGAGGTTTGAGACCGGAAAAAATAAGATTTATTAAAGTATTTGAGTTATTCTGTATGAAAACACCAAATCGGCAAAGCTGGCATATCTTAGATTTTACTCAAACTAACCGGAAATGATATTTAGTGTCTGAAAACCCAAAATCCAAGAGGATTTAATTTTTGCACACGGCACTATCAGTTCACGCAAAATAAAAACACTAAAAAGTCTTGTTTTTGTGCGTAGTGATTTGAGATTGTTAAAATTTCTCTGCTAGAGATATCTACATGATGAAGGCATTGTTTTAAAGCTGAGGGATCATACTTTCTATCAAAAATATAAAATTTGACTTAATTCATACACCCGAAAAATAACATGGTATTGAAAATAAGCACATTTCATTGGTTTTTTGTGTTTTTCAATGAACTCCAGTGTCGGTGCTAATGAATATAAAAGCATAATAATTCTCAGATACAAATTAGACATGACGGAGAAAAATACAAAATTTAAATTGCCCCAATCTGGCAACTCGTTATGAAAAAATCGTTACTTGAAATTTTGAAATTTTGAAAATTTGCATATTTCAGGCTACAATTTGGTCATGTTTGTTAGCAAATACAAACTTGAAAATTACAAAGTACTTACTCCCTACTTTTAACTTTATAACACTTCAAGACCCGTTTAGTTATTTTCACTCCTCTCGGATTTACAGGGTTTTAAAGAAAAGCCTTTTTGATTTTTTGTATGTATTTTTATGCTTTCCTTAATTTTTATATACAGAGAAATTAAAATAAAAACAAGTAGTATTATGATGTAACAAAGAATAATTATGGACTAAAAAATATATTGAATAAATTCAGTAGATTTTTTATGTTAAAAAATTTTACAGTGGTGGCAGAAAGTAGGCACATGAAGAGAACATACTTCATGTAAAGTAGAAAATTTCTGCATTTTACCTTTTCTTTGAACACCTGTGAGTTCAAAAGGAGTGGAAATAACAAAACGGGCCTTGAAAATATTTCCGAAAAATAAATGAAGGATCCGCACATGCTCATGCGAGATTCTGTATTGGTAACTAACTCCAAACTCATTGGCCGAATATAAATTCTTAACCTTACAGCAAACCGATCCAATTATAAGGACAAACAAACATTTTTTAAACTTTTAGAAATAAAATACCTTAATTAATATCTTTAAAACCTCCTTTAACTTTAACCCCAGTAAAAACATTTACATATATATCATTTTATATTTTTAAATTCATCTATATCTCTGTATATATTTATTTTAAATTTCAATTGTAGCAAGAAATTTAAATAATTGCCTTACTTTTTTAATTGAAAAATGTTTTTTTTCATAATTTTATAAAATATTTATTATTGCTAAAAATTCTTAATTTCCAGTTTCCCAGTATAAGATAAAAAAAAATCCTATTTCAAATAAACTTTTTTAAATATGTTAATAAATTAAAATATTTTACTTTTAAGTTTTAATAAATTAAAACCAAAAGTTTATTTTTCGATCTTTCATCATAAATTATGATGTGAGCAAGATTATTCAAGTTCAAGATCATTTGTTTTTTGTTAAATAAAAAAAAATAAATTAAATTAAATTAAAAATATTAATGTCACAACATTACATCGAAATTTTGAAGAAAATTTTAAAAATAAGATCTGCTTTTTAAAACTTTCAATGGGAACGTTAAAGCAAAAAAGATTTATTAAAAGAGGAAATTCATTTTGAAAAAATTACTATTTAAAATTTTAAGCATACATTTTTTTTTTTAGTTTTCTACATATTTAAAAAGTATAACAATGTACGTTAGGTTTCCCTACAACGTACTAATTTGGGCTTAAGGTCAGCCATATTTTGATCAGTTTACCGCTATCATATATTTACTTGGCTCATTGACATGGCCAAATAAAATTAATTCTCTTGAAGGATACTTTCACACGCCAGACTTAGCGAATTAAAATATTTCCCAAAGGAACCTTGTCCTTTAACTAATCCCAAACTCAATGGCCGTATATAAATTCTAAACCTTACAGCAAACTGAGATAATTAAAAGGACAAACATCATTAATATGCTGATGTTAAACGATTCTATTTTTTAAACCTGTAGAACTTAAAAATCTTAATTAATATCTTCAAATCCCCACTCAGGGAACTTCTGCTTTAAAAATATGTAGGTGTTTCGATTGTAATACAGTTTTTTTATTTCTAATTTAAATGTTAGTCTTTTGTAGAAGAAATCAAATTTTTTACTAACCTTGTAATTGATTTGAAAAAAAACAAACCACATCAAATGACTCTTTTATAATTTTACATCATTTTTTTACAGTAGTTTTTTGCTATTTAAAAAAATAAATGTTTGTTTATTTTTTACTAACGTGAACAATAAAATACAAATGACAATGTTAGTTGAATTTACTGAAATGTAAGTCATCATTTCTTTAAGTGAAATTTCATTTGTTTTTAACTACATTTGCAGCGGTCTTTACCTCCACAGTATTCTAAGTGCTATTCTATATTGATTGAGTGTTTAGGAACTCGTGTAAAAAAAATTATATGTTATATAATACTTTTTATATTATTATCTTAAAAGAGCAGTTGAAAATCAGCACTGTTGGCTAAAATTTTTCCGGGAGAGTAGTTGTCAAATAGACAAGCGTTAAATTCCCAGCAGCGTCGATTTGATTAAAAAAATTTTAAAATAATTTTTTTTACGCTTTTTATAACCACAAAACCAAAAATTACATCTGATTAGATTTAAACCCATACAAACAGATTATGGGTTTAGATCAAATTATTAAGATATACATGGTGGGGCAAAAGTCACGAAGGGGTTTAAAACAGTCATAACTTTTTTAATTTTTAATTTTATTTTTTTTTTTTACAAAATAATAAAATATGATACTGGGAGATATTTTAAATTTAGGTGTGAAAGATTACGTCACGTAAGTGAGCACCATTTTCAGCCTCGCAAAGTTGAGCTCTTTTAATAGCATTTTCCATGACACGAGTCAGAGTATCTGGCTGCAACGCTCTTATTTCGGCTCGAATATTCTCTTTGAGCTGTGCAAGTGTTCTGGGTTTATTGATATACACCTTCTCTTTCAAATATCCCCAAAGGAAGTAATCTGGTGCTGTTAAATCCGGCGAACGGGCAGGCCAATTGAATGCTGAATTTTTGGAAGTTAAACGTTCGCCAAAACTCTGCCTTAGGAGCTGCATAGTGGCTCGAGCAGTGTGTGCAGTGGCCCCATCTTGTTGGAACCACATCTCTCGATTGTCAGAAAGAGCTGGCCTTAAAAAATTTTGGCCCATATCTCGATATCGCTCGCCATTTACCGTTACAGCATTTCCATCGTTATCTTCGAAAAAGAATGGTCCAATAATTCTTTGGGACGTAATTGCGCACCATACTGTACATTTAAGTGGATGTAATTGTCTCTGATGAACCACTCTTGGGTTCTCAATACCCCATATTCTGCAGTTCTGCTTGTTTACAAAACCATTTAATTGAAAATGTGCTTCATCGCTCATTATCAGATGATGAATGAAATCATTATTTTCTCTGGCCAATTCTTGGAAGCGAACTGCATAAATTATTCGTTCTTGGGAATCTCCTGGCTTTAGTTCTTGCACTAACTGCACCTTGTATGGGAAAAGATGTAAATTTCCCTTTAATATTCTGCGTAAAGACCGCCGAGACATTTGCAGCTCAGCAGAGCGCCTTCGAGTTGATGTTTCAGGATTCTCGTCAACACTCTCCAGAACGCGTTGAATATTTGCTTCACTAATTACAGAATGTGGTCTTCCGCTTCGTGGAAGATCCCTCACTGAGCCTTATTCCTGAAAACGTGTCACTAAGCGTCGAATCATTGATTCGGATGGTGAATTCCGCACATTAAAATGACGACGATAGGCTCGTTGAGTTTGAATTATTGATCGATGATGTTCAAAATAAAGTTCTATGATTTTGGTTCGCTGGATAACGTTGTAACCTTCCATAATTAATCTCCCAGATTTATTTTACAAGTCCTAAAAAGAAAAATAAAAAAAAATTAAATTAGAAAAGTTATTAATTTTTCAAATCCCTTCGCGACTTTTGCCCCACCCTGTATTAATAATCGTATATTGCACTTAAAAAATGATAAAATTAATCCAATTAAATATGACATTATATATATTACAAAATAAAATAAATTTAGATATTATATTATTAAAAAAAAAAAAAATAATATTGAATATACTTGTATATTAGAAAATTTGACAATTTCCGTTTGTATATAACTGTAATCATCATAGACTTGAAGAATTTCCTGTCTCATTTTGTGTACAATTAATTACGTGGACTTTTGTCAAAACATTTAAGTCGACTTAAGAAACTTCCCCTGATTTTTGTCTTTTGCATACGCATATTAATTCCTTTCTGGTTCCTAAGTTTTTACACCTCATACACAACAAAATGTAATACCCCTAAAATCAACTTAGTTCTAAAAATTATTAATTTCCGTCCAAAAAAAAAGAACTTGTTTCATTTGTAACATTACTACTAATGTTTGGCTTTTAAATTTTTTTTGGCGTTGGTTAAATTATTTTGTAAGTTACGAAATCCCATAAAATCTTTGTCAATTATTTCAAACAACTTATTTTTTTTTTTGAGTTAGTTTCAAGAACATTTTATGTGTAAAATAAAATTTCCAAGTGAAAAGAAATTTTGTACAAATTATATAGACAAGAACTTTTTGCAAGTGACTAAGTTCTGAAGGGATTAAAATCGTTAAACAAATATGGGCCCATTTCTCGAAAAAAACTGTACAAAGGTACATATTAAATTACGTTTGGTTATAAAAACCATACTATTAGTGTTTGTTAATCGGGAAGGCCATAATTCAGATGAAATTGTACTGAAATGGTCCAATTATTAAGAGCCCAATTTTAATTTAATTTACAATTAAATTTAATATGCTTATCAATCAAAAATGTTAATGTCAAACTAAAATCTTTGAATTTAGAAATATTGAGGTTAACCCATTAATGCCTGACCCCCGATTCCATTGTCCAATACCCATGAAATTTCACACATTCTTTACTTAAGGTTTTGGAAGTTATTTGATATAATTTTCTTTTCGATTTCCCATACTTGGGACTTATGAAATAACCACTGATATAAAATAATTCCTCTGTGGTTTTTTAATTAAATTATTTTGTTATGCTCTTTCATGTAAAACTCTTCATTTTTACTTGAAAATAATCGACATTTCAAGCAAGGGTACTTCATATAGCTGTAAAATACGTATTTTAATGGTCATGTCATGAAATCATACCTGTAGCCGAAGAAGTGGTCCTACCCAGCTACAAACGAATACCTAACATTATTAGCCAAAAAAATAAAGTTTTCCGATGTGTCGCTTCTCCAATTTTTCAGAGGCAATTTCAATTCTTTCTTTCAATTTTTCAGAATATGTAAGTTTGCAGACAATTGAACAGATAATTACCAACCCCCAATTTTACACCAACATTGTCCTAAAGTATTCTTATCCTTTCTCCACCTACCTGCAAAAATAAATTTGATGCAACTCTTACCCGGCTTTAGCTATACATTTTTTAAGATGGCTCCTTTTTGGGGATATAATAGGCAGGAATGGGTTAAGAAGAAGAATAAACGTTGTTCTCTAAAAATTATAAACACTATTAATTTTAAATCAGACTAGACTAGTTTCTGCCTCTTTTAATGGACAGGCGTCATCAGTGATTTTTCATTTAGATTGTATTATTATTTGTGTATGTAATTGTGAGATTGTCTCTATATGATAAATTTTTCAACAACCTACGGCTGTAAGAATCAAGCCTGCGCTTTTCAAACATAACAAACGTAACAATACCAAGTCATGACCGTTTAGCGATCTCACCCAAGTATGACATCGAATGTAATGCAGCTAAATTGCAGTTTTCTCTAATATTAGCTTTTCTGTTATTGTAAAGGGTCCGCCAAATAACTTTTTTTTTTTTGAAAATGCTATAAAAAAAACTACTGAATATTTTCTAAAATTTCTTTTTTATTTGAAAGTACAATCCTTCCGGTTAATAATGGAAAATAATTTCATTCATCTGAAAAGATGATTTTTTTGCCAAAATCGGCATCGAAAAAAATAACGTTTATATTATACTCAGAAGTGACACCACTAACAACACAAATATTCTATTTTCAGATTTTTGTTTATTTTTCTAATCTCCTCCGTCTCTATTTCACAATGATACCAGATTGACTTATAGTTTTTACGTTCAGTGTTGACAACTTTTGCGTTTTAAGTTAAGACATCGCCAAAGGGCAAATTTTATAATGTATTTTAGTATAGTGTTATTTTCACGTCATAAAGACTTGGTATTTTAGATTCTGATGTTCATTTAATATAATTTAAATAGATATTTTCAATGAAAATTTTCGAGTTACTATTAAACTTTTGAGTAGGATGGTTATGGATTTCAAATCAAAATCGTCACTTTTCCATAACTTAAATATTTTTTTTTACATGTGGCAATACATTGTTTTGTTTAATCCCATATATTAATAAAATTCTGCCAATACAAATTTATATTGCCCGTCAAATAACGTATGGTGTAACATATTGTAAGATACAATAAAAATGCCGTTTAACAAAAAAAAAAAAAAAAAAAGTAAAATTGTATCTTACTATACATGAGTATAGTAAGTATGATATTAACTTTATGAAATTCTACAACACTGGTACTATTATAAAGGGTGTCCCAAGAAGAACGCAATTTTTAAATCTGGCAACATTCGAAGTGTCATTGTTTGACATTTGAACAATTGTTATTGTTTGCTAGTAGAAGGTACGAGGTTAGTAAAAATGGAGCGATACACGAATGAACAACGCATTCTCATTGTGAAATTGTTTTACCAAAATGGTGAAAGTTTTGCGGCTACAGTTCGCAAATTGCGATCAATTTGGGGTCACAATAATGGCTTCGCCAATAGGCAGAATTGTCGCATTTGGGGTGAGGAAAATCCTCGAGTGATTCACGAGAAGCAAATGCATCCTCAACGTGTCACTGTGTGGAGTGGTTTTTGGGCTGGAGGAATCATTGGACCTTTTTTTTATGAAAATGAGGCAGGTCAAGCGCAAACAGTCAATGATGTTCGGTATCGTGAAATGATAACCAGTTTTTTCTTGCCTAGAATTGAAGAAATGAATGTGGAGGGCATGTGGTTCCAACAAGACGGCGCCACATGTCATACAGCCAGAGAAACAATTCAATTGCTGCATCAGTCATTTCCCGGTCGTGTTATTTCGCGTTTTGAAGATCAGAATTGGCCGCCTAGATCGTGCGATTTAACACCATTAGATTTTTTTCTTTGGGGTTTTTTGAAGTCGATGGTTTACGCGAATAAGCCGACGACGACTCCAGCATTAAAAGAGGAAATTGGACGCTGCATTAATGAAATACCGCAGCATTCATGCAAAACGGTCATTGAAAATTTCATTAAAAGATCGCGTGCATGCCAGCAAAGCCGCGGCGGCCATCTGCACGATATATTGTTCCATACATAACCTCATTCTGTCTACTTTACGATATAATGAAGTTTCACGATTTTTTTTTAAATATCTGCGTTTTATTTAAAATTTAAAAATTGCGCTCTTCTTGGGACACCCTTTACAAACTTATATAAATGTAATTTTACTCGGGTTACCATAAAATCGTTAAAATACTCTTTAAATTATATTTTCATTACGTATTACATTGTTTTTGTGTTTTGTTTTACAAAAACAACCTAAAGAAAACATCTTTAAAACTATTTTGTAAAACTTTTTATAATTTCGAAGCAAAATGTTTGTCACGCTATATATGTATATTCTTGTTGTATGTGTGTGTGCCTTGAATAACTTGATATAATAATATAAATATACTCAACCATACTCATGTTTATATAGTACATCATATGTGAATACTTCATTCATGTGTAAACTCGTCTACTTATATAGTAATTGTAGTTTTCAATGTTTAGACATGTACACGCAGAGAAAAATTTAACTATTTGCCAATTGAAATTCAGTTACTTCGACTCAAATTGGGTAATTACGGATTTCAGCCGGTTGGCATAACTTTCACAAGAAATTTCGGTTTTTTCAACTGAATTTTAGTTGCAACACAAAAAATATTGAGAAATCTTATGTAATTATCGTTTTACTAACTGAATTTATTAGTTGTTTAAATTATAAATACAAACGGTAATTTTAAAGCGTAAAAATCTTAAGAAAATCTTAAAAAATGGCAAAAAAATAAAAAAAAAGTATATTTGTCTTCTGTGATTATGATACTCAAATAAAGTGTTAGTTTGTGTAGAAATCGAAACTAAAAAAAAAAAACGAAAGGCCAAAAGGTCTGATTTAAAGAAATTAAGCAACATTTTGATATATCTAAATATTCAACACAAAAATTTAAACAATCGCAAAACTATTACTATTTTTTTTTTGCTAGATCGAATACACTGAATTCATCATCATTTGGTGTTACAGGTCGGATTTAGCATTCACTTTTTTCTTTCTTTCGGATCTTTATTGAACTTAATCACATATATTAAAAAATATATATTTAGCAAACAAAATAAAATTGAACAAAATTCTTTCGTTCATTAATGAAGGCGAAAAATTAATACAATTTTTCTTTATATTTTTCCAAGGAAAGGATTCTGAAATGCCATATTATTTTTTATATTTGCAGAAAAAGCTTAAAGTCGATATTTATGAAAACGAAAGAAAAAAAGTAAAACATATTAATTGTATATTATTTAAGAACTTATTTTTAGTTTAAATGAATTAAATTTGATAACAAATACTTTTCGGAACTGTTAATTTTAATCGAGTAATTTTAAAATCTTCAAAATCGAGTTACTGCTTTACTCGAACCAAACCAACCTGGAGTAATTGGAATACCCTACAGCCTACTTACTTTTCATTTAAATCAAATGTCTCTTGTTATTTATTTTTAAATCTTGTTTAAATAACTAACAAATCCATAATAACAAATGAATACAAACTTAAAAGTAAATATTAAAAATTTAACTACAGATTATAATTATTTCAGGTTTTTTTTCCAAAGAATGTATACACACTAGAGCCCCCACAAGAGTACCCTACCGGAAATTGTTCGGGGAGCGTTAAAAATAATATCCGTTGGGCGTTAAAAGAAATATCCGTGTAAAAACTGGTGCTATTGGATGAAAACAGGCCAGTCACTTTCGACTTTGAACACTAAAAATGGACTAAAATTAGCTTTTTTAGGCTATAACTTTTATGCTAAAGGCCTTACGAAAAAATTTCAAAATCATTTTAATGCAGAATCAGATGACAAATATTTTTCTTTTGAGCACTATAAAGATATAAATGGCGTATTATAGTGTTTTAAGCGACCAAAATCAAAAATTTTAACAAAATCATATTTCAAACGTCCCTTATTAATTAATGGATGAATGTATTCCGGTTTGGTCATCGCAAGATCTTAGGATGTTATTAATAGTTTAAACTGGGAAAAGAGTATCACGAAATCTAGTATCCACTAGTATGAATATTAATGTCAAAGTTCACGATTTTTTTTTTTTTTATAAACATTAGTGTCAAGAAGAAGAATAAACGTCTCTCTCTGGAAATTATAAACACTATTCATTTTGAAATCAGACTAGACTAGTTTTTGCCTTTTCTTGTGGACAGGCGTCATCAGTGATTATCCAGTTAAATTGTATTATTATTAGTGTCTTATAATTGTCAGACTGTCTCCATATGATAAATATTTTCAACAACCTGCGGCTGTAAGAATCAAACCTGCGCTTATTCTTACATTGCAAACGTAACAATACCAAGCCATGACCGTTTAGAAATCACACTCAAATATGGCCCCGAATGTAATGCACCTAAATTGCAGTTTTCTTTCCTATTAGCTTTTCTATTTTTGTATATTGTACTCAGAAGTGACCTACACTAACAAACACAAATAATCTATTTTTAAATTTTTGTTTATTTTTCTAAACTCTTCCGTCTCCATTTCTCTATTTTTATTGGCGTATGGTTTTTACGTTCAGTGTTTACAACTTTGCGTCTAAGTTGAGACATCGCCACAGCGAAAATTTTATATTGTATTTAAGTACAGTGTTATTTTAACGCCATATAGACAGGCGCAATTAATTTTTTAAAATAATTTTTTAATTTAAAAAGGTTATTTTTTAATTTTTTGTTTTTTTTTTTGCAAATAAATAGCTTGATATACGTCGCACGAAATAAATGTTTTCACAAAACTTATAGAGCAGAAATTTTTCCATAAATATTTGTACAAGTATTTTTTTTTCTGTCTGCTTGGCTGCTTTTGAGATATACAGCAAAAAAAACGAATTATTACCAAAAGACCATATTTTCCCATATTTTATTTGACACTATATGTAAAAAGCAAATAAAATTAGTATTTTAAACATACCGTTTTTGTGGATATTATTTTATTAAATTGAAAGCAAATTTTTTCAAGAAAGTAAAGCTAAAAGTATTAAATTTACAAATTGTGAACTATATTTTAATTTTAATAATGAAAGTATTTCAGAATTAATAATTTCTGTTACATTTAGTGCTTGCAAAGCATGCAAACTTTTTTACTAGGAAGATTTTGATGGGAATGTGGACAAACTTAAAATGTGCTTTCACCGGATTGTAAGATCTGTTTATAAATTTTGTAGAACTGATCATGTTACTTTATATGTGCGCAACTTTTTAGCTTGCAGTTTTGATGATTTTGTGTCTTTTAGTTTTCTACAAAATGTATAGGCAGGAGAAACCAGTATATCTAGCGGAAAAATTTAGATTTGAATATTCTGATCGTACACACACTTTAGTGCAAATACATTTTGAAACCCAGACAATGCAATGGTCATTGCAAGCTAAGACTATAAGACTATGGAATAGTCTTGCAAAAGTAAAAGTACTTTTAATAACTCCGATTTTGTGTTTCGGAAAATTGTACTTGAAAATTTGTAAATAATTTAGCTATTACTGCCTACATTAGCCTATATATTTGAAATTGTTTTGCTACATGTATATTTTAGATATTAATTAATGCTTATTGTACCACTTATTTTTATAAATTGTATTAATTATAAACCTAAATTCTTCCATGTAAAATTTATTTTTAATCATTTGGCCCATTGGGGCATAGATTATAAATAAAGAATGAAATGAAAAAAACACAGATTTTTCATTGACTTTTTTATTTAATACAGGACGAAAAGAAGAGTGTTAAAGAAAGTTTTCTGTTGTGACAAATGAACTCATCCAAATTTAGCTATTACTACTTTTAAAAAAAATATCTGATTTTTAACCCTCTAATTTGTTTCGTTGTAACTTTTAATTGGCATCACTTAAAAACAAGAGAGTGATCAATTTTGAACATTGCACAGATTTATATTGCGCTCTTCTCCATTACTTACTTTAATTTGTTTTAAAATTCGAAAGTGACTTTCCTGTTTGCATCCACAACAATATAGTGGAAAATATAACACTTTCGACATTCCTGTGTAATTCATAATTTTCAATTTCTTGTAATATGCTTTAAAATAATTTTGTATATACACAAACCATTTTAATAAAAAACAGATACGAATTTTTTTAATATATTTTAAAGAAGAAAAAAATATTTTTAATAACTGCAACGGAAACAAATAAAGGATAAATTTGTATAAAACTTTAAATAATCCTATAAATGAAACTGTAAAAAGCGGTAATTGGTAGTAAATTGTTTTGAACAAATGTATTAACAAAATTAAAAAAAATATTTATTTGAAAAATAAATGCAAGTTCCTAGGTGACAAAGTTCATATATTATCAGATATTGTCATATAAGGTTTTCTGTATGATGATATATATGTTTCTTATTATGGGCATATCTGAACATATATATATAAGGTATGGGTAAATACATTCAAAGGAAAAGTTCATGTATGAATATGTATGATACCATATCAGATAAAATATTACATATACTGGTTCATATATTGCTTCATATATGCCATATATTTCCATATATAAATTCATATATTATTCCATATATGGGCAATATGTTTTAATTTTTTATCAGATATGACCATATATGAGGACGAAATTGTTTTTATTTTTAACCCCTTCTCGCTGCTGTACTAATTCCTGACAAAAATATATAAAAGAAAATAGATTTTAAAATTTGTATAATTTATACAGACGATAGTGGAGAATGATTTATCAAGATAAAAGTTTTTCATGATTTTTATTTTTAATTATAATATTGTATTTATAAGGTATAATTGAGCTCTTTATGCAGTTTTTTGTAATTTATGTTTCAGTATATCTAAAACTTTTAATACGGCTTCAACAAAACTCATTTTACTAATTGCATACAATGCATGAAAACAGTTTTGGTTCATATGAGTTATCTCACTTGATTCTAAAGAAATATAAGTTGATGTGCTTATTTTTGAATCGATAGTACATAACCTGACAAACCATTCCGATTTCGGCGGAACTATACAGCTTTTCAATATAATTTTTTTAATTTTTATAAATTTTGGAGCTTTTTGATAGAAATAAAGTTTCAGAGCCAGTGATATGATTTCGAAATTTGAAACGAAGCTTAAAATGTATTAACTTGTTATGCCAAAACAGTTTTTTTTTTTTTTTTAATAATTCAAAGAAACTATCAATTTTTGAAGTAATATTTGAGCGATTCAAACTAAAGAATTACTAATCCGTATTTTAATTCAATAAATCCCGCTTTTTATACTAAAACCCTGATTTTTCGCTTGCCGAATCTTGCTTTTTTATCAACAGTTGTTCAACAGTTGTTCACTTTGTTAATATTTAACTTCGTTTCAAATGCTGAACTTGTCTATCCATCATCCTTAACACTATCAGAATCTGAATATTCATCTAAACATTAATTTCCACTTTGTATCCGAATTGCCATCACTATCAATCTCTTCATCACTATCGACATTTGAAATGTCACCATCGGAATCAACAAGCTTTCCTGTTGCATTATTTGGTTGCATTATTGTTTAGTTTTCACCTTTCCAATGCCTTTAATACAACTTTTGTATCAAACACAAGCATTTTAGTTAAAGTTTTTTTTTTTATATAAAATTCATTAGTATTCGTACCAAATTACTTTTTTTTGTTGGTTGCCATGATTACTATTGATATCGTCGTTATCATCATTTACCAAATCATCGAATTTTATATAAAGGGTCCGCCATCTAACGTTTTTTTTTTTTTCAACTTGTACTTATTTCGTGAATGGTAACACTTAGCTCATGTCTGATTTGACAGATAATTAGTTTTATCCCTCCGCTGAGCGAATATGGTTGTGTATACGCTTGAACAACGCTGGGAAATATTGCGACATTACTTTGCAGAATGTGTGCCGATACACCCAAAACGAGTCACTGTTTGGTGCGGATTTTGGTCCAGTGGCATAATTGGGCCATTTTTCTTCGAAAATGAGCAAGGACTGGCCGTTACAGTCAATGGCGATCGTTATCGGGCCATATTGAACGAATTTTTGTTCACAAAAATTGAAGAGGAGGAAATACAGCTGCACACAATCGATAATGTGCTTAAAAATTGGACCGATCGTGTAGGCTCTGCATGACCAGCCAAGGCAGCCATTTGAATGCAATTATTTTCCATTATTAACCGGAAGGATTGTACTTTCAAATAAAAAAGAAATTTGAGAAAATATTCATTAGTTTTTTTATAGCATTTTCAAAAAAAAGTTATTTGGCGGACCCTTTATATATTTTTTTTTTTTTTTTCTTGAACAAGTTGGTTTTTCATTGTCTAGAGTCTTATTAATTTACATTAAATTCTTTCCTAAATTGTATTTTCTTAAAAAAATTTCGCTTTAAACTATTTATATTTATTAATGCATTTTGAATTTGAAATGTATGAATCTATCATTAACATGTTCTTATAAGTACATTAGAAATATTTTCTGTTAATAAAAAGGCAATATTATTGATAAAATTTCGGATCCGAACATATATGGATTCATATATGAACTCATATATATGGCCATATGTGACTATATATGAAAATTTTCGCCTGGGTTTCTTTATTTTTAAAGTAATTGGAAACTTTTTTCTTTAACAACAGTAAACTACATAATATTCTGAGTGTATGAGTGTTATTATAAAAACAGTTGAAAAAGCACGCAATGTACTTCATTTTTCGCTTAAAACATAAAATTAATTGTAACAGTAAAATTTCACTCTTGTAAAATTTTTGTAGTCAGACCTTTTAAAGGTTGTATTCATATTTAAAAAAATAATGTTTTAAGAATTGATATCGAAAACTTCCTACACACATTATCATTTATGACATTTTTATGTTTAAAATTGAACCATATTTTTGATCAATTTTTCTTTCAAAAAGTGGTCAGAATATGTGTACAAAATATTAGCGAAAGTTGATTGTTAGTTTGTTTACAAATGGACTTAGAACGAAAAGAAAGGGTAAAAAACTAAAATTATTACAAAAAATTCTTAAATTTTCCAAAAAAAAAAATGTGACCAAGTTATCCATAACTCATAATAATCAAAATATATTAAGTTTATTTTAAATTATTTATAAAGGCTACAAGATTCCAAAACTATCGTTTGTTTTTTTTTAATGGTCTGCTTCTAGCAAATAGGATTTTCACCTTTTTACTACCCCTACACACTACAGTGTACACATTTAAAAAAAAAATATATATAAGAAATATGATAATGCAATAAAACCTTATATATTTATATAAATATTTTCACTAGAATCTTGGCCATTCACAAAAAAAAAAAACATTCATTATATGCACAAACTTTTCATATGGTATAGATAGTGGCGATATTTGTTAACAGAGTAAGATTTGTGTAATCAACCCTTATCTCCTAAAAAAGCTGCAATCTCGAAATTTGGCACGTACAGAGTTTTCCAATAAGTAATTGACAACTTTGAATTTAATTTGTGAACGCACTATTTCACTGATCATCTAAATGTTACTTTCCTTTTTTTTAGTACTATTTGGAAAAATTTGTCAATGTTTGAAACGCTATAAAATATTGCACAAAATATACAATGTTTAGAGTAATTTTATTCATACAATTTCACACCTGCTTTGACCCAGACAATTTTACAACATTTGTGAGAAATTATTTTTTTTTGTATTAGTTTTTTGGGTTTTTCAAATATTTTACACTTTTGCATTTTTCAACACCAAAATTTCTGACGTGAGTTTTATTTATATTACTCACTTTTCGTTCAGATTCCATTTATAAGCGAAATAATGTGCCGATCGCTCAAATGTCTTACACCTGTATTAAGACAACCTTCTTAAAGATAACTCGAAAGAAATAGTACAGTGTCGTACAAAAAAGCAGTTGTAAGTGAAAATGTGATTCTGAATTTTGTGATGCCATTCCTATCAAGCCTAAAAAAATATAAAAAATATGTATAAGCAAAAAACGTTCTTTATATTTAGAGTTGGTTTTGTTTGCTTAATAAGAAATTGTGAATAAAACAATTGTATTATTTCGATCATAAACATAATTAACAAATTTTTTTTGTTACCAAACTTTTTTCAAAAGGCAATATTCTACTTAACACGTTGACTGCCACGGCAATTTTCATAAAACTGGCCAAAAATGACAACTTAATTTTTTCACATTACTAAAAACTATTTCTAGATCATAGGAATCATCAAAAAGCAAGAATGATGTTCTTTTAGGAAGAAATGGACCTACGAATTATCTCGTAGTTGGCTTCTGTAACGCCGAGAAACGCGTTTTCTTCTGTCCAGCCTGTGAAGAGAAGCCAGCCCTTTGTGTGGAAAATTGTTTTAAGAACTTCCCAAACAATAAAATATTACTTTATTTCTTGTATTTGAGTTAATTTTTCCATTATATTGAATGAATTTTTCAATTATATTTTTTTGTTTTGTTTTTAATAAATGTTCAGTTCACGCAAGCCAACATTGACTTTTAGTTCTTTTCCCAGAAGCCATTTCTCGATACTAGCACTGATATAATACGGTTTTAGTCGTAGCTACACAAAAATTTGCAGGTTTAGTGAGTACGAAATACAGGCACGTAGCTAGGGGGGGGGGGGCTTGGGGCTAGAGTCCCCCCCCCCCCCCGAAATGATTTGACAAATTTAAAAACTTAATACAATTCGTTAGAAAGTAACAATGTTACTGATAAATTTAATATGAAAATATTTATTTTTGACTTGGATCAAATAGGAAATAGTTTTATATGATTCGAATCTTAAATTTTCGTTAGAAAACATCGTCTGCAAATGGGCGGCTATCATTGTTTGAGTTGATTTTCGACAAAAAGCAATAAATAAAATCATTTCATAAGAAATTTCGAAGTCTTTGGCTTAAAATATAATCAAAAAATTGTTTGAGACAATGCAAACTAAAAATTAAATATGTCTAAACAGAGTTCAATTAAAATATTTGTTGATTCAGCAAAAGTTTAACTGAATTCGGTCGTGTTGATGCAATTGTAGTAACAACTAAAATAATATGAATCTATTTAATTAATATTATTTTCAATTACATATAGTTTTATTCACATCTATTAAAATTTTAATTGAATATTGTTTACTATTGGGAAAAATTACAAAATTTTAAAAAAATCACCAAAATTGTAAAAAAATAGCCAAAATTTAAAAAAAATCGAGACCATTTGAAAAAATCGCAAAATTTAAAAAAAAAATTGCCAAAATTTAAAAAACGATCCTCAAAATTGCAGAATTTTAAAAAACTCCCAAAATAAACTCCAAAATTCGAAAAAAAAAAATTGTAAAAAATCACCAAAATTAAAGAAACGCGAATTTACAATTTTAAACGATTTTTTTTAATTTTGGCGACTTTTTACAATTTTTGCATTTGTTTCAATGTTGTTATTATACATTATAAAAAATGAATTTTTTTTTATACCAAATTTATTTTCAATTAAACAGTTAATTGAAAGTAAGTTTGAAAGCGAACAAAAGTTTAATTGACATTTTTTGACAATGATTTTTTCTGTGTATTTTGACATAATCTTTTAAAATTTAGATACCAGTAAGACTTAAAATTAAGTTTACTTGTGCCGTAAAAGTCGTTACTTTACTTACAGTGCAATCTTTTTATTAAAATTTGGTTTGCTACGCACGCATCTGGTAACATAGCTTTCAGTATTTTTTTTACGATATATGTTACGATATCTCATATATTTTTTAATTTTTTGAAACAAATTTAAGCCTTAAACTTTGATCGATATGCATAATGTGTTAACGTGATCCAATGTGACTCAAATTTTCCCAACTTTTTTTTAGACTAAATGTAAACAAATTTCTATCGGCGCTTCTTGAAATTCGACATTTTAAAATGAAGCAGCTAAACCAGTCTTTGTGTTATAACGATGTAGTTTTTGTAGACATTTTAAAGGATTTTTATTTAAAAAATTGTTTAAAGACAATTTGAAAAGCGTTTGAAATTGTCCAAAATATAAATCAAAGTGAATTAGAAATACATAATTTAGGTTAAATAAGACCTAGGCGATGTCAGGTATATTTTTAAATTTTCCAATTTTATATTTTTTCTTTATTGTTATTTCTTTCAGACTTGCTTGTAAAATTTACAATTTTTTTAATACAAGTTAATACAAGACATGAAGTATAGCCCCCGATGTTAAAAAAGTCGGATATATGAAAAAGGGGAAAAAATAGTGAATAATTTGTTAAAATAATTCAAATAAGTGGCAGCCGGCGTCCACGACATAGTGTCTAAATGGTTTTCAAAATGTGTGTTTTCTTGAGCATTTTAACGCTGTCTTTAAATAAGTCTAAATTTCCGAAACTTTAAACATATTTTCATACAAAGATGTGTTAAATTTCACCACCAATTTTATAAATAGATACGTATATTTCATATATTTTTGCTGCTTTATCACCTACCCGAATTTCATTAATATCAAAGGGAACCCATCGGAAAAGCTTCCTTATGAGTGTCAGGCAAATTATACAGGATATTTGCTTTTAATTTGTTTTTTGGACGGTTATAAATCTTTAATATCCCGAGTTAAAACGTTTGCATAAAATAATACATTATTTTATATACACTTATAAGGTTTTGTCTGCCATTGCATTTAACCGGATATAATTATATAAATCCATATATAAAATCAATTTCGTAGAAAAAATTAAATATGATGTCATATATAGTTGCGTATAATTTGTATATTGCACTTAGAATGCGCTAAAACTAATCCAATTAATAATTACGTTATATTAATTTATATACCTAGACATTGCAAAATAATATATATTTTGATATTATATCATATTTTAAAAAACACAATTTTATTTTAGATAAAATTGTATATTACCTCATGCAGAGTCACACTAGAAAATTTGTCAATTATATTTTGGATGTAAATATGTATTACATCAATACAATAGTACAATTAATTGCATCATTTTGTGTATAATTTTATACACAATTTTTGTCTTCTGAATTGATTTCTTTCTGGTTCTTAACCCTAAAAAAAGAATTTGTTTCATTTGCAACATTATGATTTCTTAATTTAGTCTAAGATTTTTTTCAATCTAAAACTCTAAATTTAGTTTCAGCGTTTTTCCGTGTTTGTTATTCAATGGTGTAAGTTAATAAATTCCACAAAATCTTCATTTTCATTATATTATTTTTTATTTTTGAATATAATAAAATTTCCAAATGCTATGGAACTTGTTACAAATTATAAAGTTGTAAACCTTTTGCAAGTGGCTAAAGTCTGAAAGGATTAATAGATATTTCGGATTTTCATGACGTTTTAAAATCAAAAACCGGTTACAACTATGGCTTATTTTGTATATATCAGTATCAGTTCAGATATACATTTATACCGCTATATAAAATCGTATGAAATTGTATCGCGTCATTATTCGGATGTTATTTAATTATTATGCCCATTTCTCGGATAAAACTGTATTAAAACTCATATTAAATTTCGTATGATTATATAAAGCATCATATTAATTTTTATCGGTTTATTAGAAGTTAAAACTTTTTTACTTTTTTTTACATTTATCAAGTTTTAGCTACTGTAATAACCTGTATTAAATAATAAACAAATCACTTTTATTCACATTTATAAGAAACTTAGATTTTATTTCATTTTATTATTTTACACTTGCTTTGTCAGAGATAACAATACCAGAACAGAAAATGTGTTAGGATGATATCGATAAAGATCAGTGTTGCCACAGCTACCCTAGACGTATATTAGCACATAAAAATTTTATTTTTCGCGGTTTTCAAACAGTTTTCCGCATAATCCTTTTCTTATTTAATTAAACTAAAAATTAATATTTAGATAACATTTAACGTAATTAGACAATAACGATGCATATCCAACTTAAAGTACACATTATTTAATTTGTTGGGGCTGACTCTTTCTCACAACTTCTTTTCACAAAATCTCATACAAGAATGAACCTAAAAGAGCGAAGACGCTCATAAAAAAACCGACTGATCATCTTATAGTTGGTGAAACTCTAATATGGCTGCAGTTAGATAGAGGAATGTGATAATAAATGCTGTATTATGATTGTAGACAATACAATAATACAATAAAATTAAAGGTCGAAAAAAAAACATAATTTTTATTTTTAATAAAAATTATATTAAACTTGTATAAAAGACAGAGTATGGTCTTGTTTACTACTTCCCCTGTACATTTTGTTTTTAACAAATGTGCATATCAAAGGAAAATAAACAAAAACGTGTATTGAATATTTACCAAAGGTAGACATACACACAAAAAACAAGTTTTCAATTTATTTTTTGATCAATGGTGATAATCTTTTTTACTTCGAGCCTTCTGAAGGTCAATGGATAAAATAACATTGACATGGCCAATACTTAAAGACCTTCTAATCGTATCAGTAAGTCCTAAAAGAAGCGACGTGGTGTTTCTACCACATCTAAATCCATATTGAGAATCACTAAAAAAAGAAACATTAGCAATGTGATCCTCTAATTGGTTCTTAAGTAAGATCTCCAAAATTTTAGAAAGTACTGGAAGTATAGAAATGGGACGCAAATTATCCATGTCATTAGACTCACCAACTTTTTTAAGAGGTACTATCCTACCAGTTTTCCAGCAAGATGGAAAGATTGATTTGGTAATTACATTATTGACAAGATAAAGAATATATTTACCAACATAAGGTAAAATCAATTTCAAATATTTTAAGGAGAGCTCATCACAACCAACGGCATTCGATTTAATTGAATATAGAGCAGATATCAGTTCACAAAGATCAACATTATGAAATGAAAACCCACTTTCATCCAGAACATTATCTAAAAAACTATCATCGATAGGGTTATTACCTTGATTAGAAGAAATATACAAATTCAAATCCTCAACATCAACATTATCAACGGTTGATGCATTATCAGCAAGTTGTAATTAAGTTTAAATAATGAAATACTTAATTGAATTAAATTTTTTTTTGAAACACAATTAATAGATACCTATTAATTAATTAAATATTTATATATATATAGATATCTATTAATCCTATTAGTTATGAACTTAAATTAAAATTTTGCACGCTTCAATTATTTAAACTTAATTATTTTTTTTTTTGTGTTTTTTTTATAAATCTTTATAAACTCATAAAACATCCTTATTAATATACAGAAAAAGGATTGGTTGGAATTCGGTCGAAACCATTAAAATTTATTTGGAACTACCAATAATCCTTTAATAAAGCAAAAATACTGTACCAAAAATTAAAAAGGGGAAAAATGAACTAAAAAACAATCCTTTTATCCAATTGTTGGTATTTCCAATTAACTTTTCAAATAAAATTCGGGTAGTAAGTGTGTAAGGTAGAAGCAACCATTTACTTTGTGATATTATAAGAAAATTGGTGCTACGTATCAAATTTTTTAAAAATTTTTCGACAATCAAAAGTGGTTATTGCAAATACGGTATTCACAATCAAATATGCCACTCAATTAAAGGTTCAGTGGTACCAACCGAATTGTGGATAGCATTGTTTATAGAAGCAACTTATGATTGGTATTGGTAAACGAATTTGGGATAAAGTTTGTTTTCCAAAACACAATATTTAAATTCAAATTTAGCACTCAACATTTATAACTGTTTATGCTGTAGTGGGTAGAGAGTTTGCTTTGTACTCCGAACTTCCGAGTTCAAATCTCAGAAAGACAGACTCCAAAAGTTTTTGTTTATTAAAATAAAACGTTCAAATGTTAAAATATTTAAATAGCTAATAAGGCAATGAAAATTAAAACTGATTGCGATGCAATCAGAGGGGCAAAGGGCTATTAATCTGTAGGCCACGGTTCAACGCCAAAAATATAAAAATAGTTTATTAAATTCACTAAAATTTTGTGGTATGTAATAATATTTATTTCGAATGTAATTTTGGGTTAGACAACTAAATATTAGCTTTCATGACTAACAATAAAACTTAACATTACGATTGTACTCGTAACCGTTAAAATTCCATTGTCAACAAATTTGGTGGCCACAACTAAGACTGTTTTCTGGTAACATTTCTAATTTTGCGTATTCAAAAATTTTGCGTTTACTGAATGTTCAGTTCAAATTTAGTTTATTAAATTGAATTGTATGGGAAACAACAAGAAATGTGTCAGTTAAAGGCCCAGTTAGCAACTAACGTGATAATGTGGAAACGAGTATAAAATTCATAAAAGTATCATCAACCTGATTCGATTGTTTAAAATCTATTTTTAGACACTTAAAGCGTACTGGGAAGCAATTTTTTTCAAATATGTTTTTTTATTTTCTTTTAATTTTAAATTTATTTTTTTCAAGTTTTCAGGCAGTGTGACAATTAAAGCGTACGGATATTTATAGCAGGTGACAGTTACAGAACTTTTAGTGTCCCGAGTAAAATCAATATTATATAATATTATCTTATAAGATCCAGCTTTGGAAAATCGAATATAGATAAGTATGATATCATGCATAGCAAGATAACATTGTACATGCCACTGTAATTTTCCGTAAAATGGCATATTTAATTGCATCTTACAATATATTATATCATACGTTATTAGACGGGCAATATAGTGGGTGTTTTTTTGAAATGGAATAAAACAAATAAGAATTTTTTAAATTTATATGAAATTTACTTTATTCGAAAGATAATATTCTGGCATTATAATTTAAATATGACTTCTGGCATATGACCGCCACGGCTGGCTCGGACGTAGTCTAAACTGGAGGTCCAATTTTTGAAGACTTTTTCAAACACTTGTTGCCGTATATTTGACAATAACGCGGAGAATGCTGTCCTCTAAGTTTTCAATAGTTTCGGGCTTATCGGTACAGGCTAGCGACTTCACATATCCCACAGAAAATAGTCCAGTGGCGATCTTGGAGGTTCACGGGTCCGAAACGTGAAACTATGCGGTTACCAAACATTTCCTTCAATAAATCAATAGTGGCACGAGCTGTGTGACAAGTTGCGCCGTCTTGTTGAAACCACAGCTCCTGCACATCGTGGTTGTTCAATTGGTGAACGAAAAAGTCAGTTATCATGGCTCTATAGCGGTCATCATTGACGGATAGACTGATTGGAGTCTTCCTCTACGCCACGTTCTACAGCAGCAATGACTTCTTCTGTACGCACTGCACATACAGAGAAATAAAGTGCCAACCGAACTAAAAAGTGTATATTAGTGTTAACAACTTATAAATTCAGTTACTACAACTATATTAACATTAGATTTCTAAATATTTTGAGTATCGCAACTAAAATTCAGTTAAATTACGCGAAGTTTGTTGTGAACACAGATGTTCAGTTTTACCAACTGACTGAAATGCGAATTAACCTAATTTAAATATCTCTCTTTTTCTCTGTGTGCACGACATCTCCGTGGTAGCATATTATCATTTAAAGTAAAAGTGGTGCGAAAACGTTCCATAGTTAATCGAATTAATTGCTCTGATGGACGATTATGTTGACCGTAAAATGGACGTACTGCGCGATACGTATTTCGAACAGAACCATGATTTTCAAAATACATTTGCTCAATTTGGAAGAGTTGTTCAGGCGCCAGTCTATTCATGTTTAAATGCCAAACCAAACTAAAAATAAATTACTTGCCAGCTGACAAAATGTCCGCTTGTTAAAAAGTGCTGCCAACTTAAAGTTCTATACCTGTATAAAAAATGCCCTTTTTAATTGTATTGGCAGAATTAAATTAATATGAGGCATTAAACAAAACATTGTATTGCCCAATGAAAAAAAAGTTTTTTCACGTGGAAGAAAAGTGACGTTCCGATAAAAAAAAATTATTATGCAACAAAAATATAATCTTTTGAAAACAGAGACGTTTAAAGGGCTCAATAACATTGCATTTAAAAATTTAATGTTAATGAATCTGAAAAAATAAAAAAAATAACAAATTGCTGTGTTTTTTCTATGTAAAAGTGCTATAAGCTTTTTTTTTAAAAAATCCTTAAAAATAGTTAAGCCCCGGACCCAAAAAAGTGAAAGTGCAACTGTTTGGTTAAAATTCCATACTTTGCAAATATTTTTGAAATCGAGAGTGGCCAAAAAACTCTGGAAAAAATCTAATTCGTAGTATAAAAGCAGAGTGCCACACCATTCCAACGAAATTTAAATGGTAATGATCCGATCAATATTAAAGTAAATACGACTTCTCAAACTCTCAGTCTCTTTGAATGTTTCTCAGACCGTGAATATTCCGCAGACAGTGGATTTTTCGAAATTTGAAAAACTTAAAACACCAATCTTTAAGTGGCTCTATAGATTCTCTGAATGCAAAATTTAATTGAAATCGGAACATTCAAGGTCAGATTTTGACCGATTTTGCCTGGAATGGCCGATATTATTTTTAAAGCAATCTTCTGATGAAAACAAATTTTCTAGATTTATTTTTTAGAAGATGTTGTATTTATTTAAATATTGTTAAGTGTTTTATGTAAATTCTTAAAAAAAAAAACAAAAAAATTCTTCCATTAATACACACATATACCTATAAACTTAAACTATAAAAAACACATACATTTATATCAGGACTTTACTTTTTTATTTTTATGTACATTCGATATTATGGTTTATAGTTTAGTTCCATTTCTAATAGGGAATAACAATCGCAAAAGTTACTCCAGTGTGGTAAACCAAGTTTAGAGATAAAAAAAAAACTTTTTCTACACAAAGTGCTGAATGTACTTTTTTTTTGTTGGTGTTATATAGAAGTGGCTTAAAATTTTAGACCACACTTATACATTTAACCATTTGAACTTTTGTTCTTTTTTTGTGGTCAACAACAGATCTGCAAAACAATACAGGGAAAAATATCAAAAAAATAAACAACTACAAAATTAAATAGTTTTGTTTGTTATATACTTTTCAGACTTGGGCGACGTCAATTACATTTCAAATCATTCAATTGTGAAATTTTTCTATATAATTAATACTAGGGCGGACCAATAAATCCGTGACTTTTTAAATGAAACACAGTTTTTTCAACATAATCTCCTTTTAGTTCAATACACTTAGTACAACGTTTCTCCAATTTTTGTATCCCTTCCAAAAAATAGGATATTTCGTGGTCCATAAAATAGGCATTTGTTTGATCAATAATTTCATCGTTGGAGCTATCTATATCTTTCCACCGAGCCATTTCTTTAATTTTGGAAATAGGAAATAGTCACTGGGGGCTAAATTCGGAGAATATGGCGGATGAGGTACCAATTCTAAGCCCAATTCATGGAATTTTGCCTTTGAGACCACACACGTGTGCACCCGTGCATTATCTTAATGAAAAAGAACTTTTTGCTTGGCCATATAGTGTCGTTTTTTTAAATCCTCGTTAAATCGGTCCAATAAGTTGGCATAATATTCGCCGTTTATTGTTTTTCCCTTTTGAAGGTAATCGATGTGGATTATCTCTCGTGCAACCCAAAAAACTGTTGACATCACCTTATTGGCCGACAAACTTACCTTGGCCTTCTTCGGAGCAGGTTCTGCTGCTGCTTGGTCTCCGGAGTGCTGTAATGGATCCATTTTTCATCTACAGTTACAAAACGCCGCAAAAATTCATTCGAATTGCGGTTAAACAACTCCAAACAGTCCTTTGAAATTGTCACACGATTACGTTAATGGTCAATTGATAGCAAACGCGGCACCCCCCTTGCAGGCAGTTTTCGTAAACGCAACTGATCATTTAAAATTTAAACACTGCCATATGAAACGCCAATGGCATCAGCAATCTAACGCACTTTAACTCATCGATCGGCCATCACCATATCGTGGTTTTTTCGACATTTTCGGGTGTATTGACCTCAATTGGCCGTCCAGAACGTTCTACACAGAAGGTTCTCCACAACGAAAGTCAGCAAACCACTTTTTACCATTGAAATCGATGGTGCAGAGTCCCTATAGTATTTATCAAGCGTTTCCTTGGTTTAATTTACGGTTTCTTTTCTTAAAAAATAATGTTTAATGAGCACCCGAAATTCACTTTTTTCCATTTTAAAAAAAGTCCACGAGGTTGTATGTTTTAAACAGTTGTTAAACGCAACGTAGATTACGAACCTTGCTCAAAATAAGACAGTAGTATATTAACAGGTGGTACTTGATGGGCAGCAGTGTTGCATTTCATATAAGTACGAGGGAAGTTCGAAAAGTTACGTGCTTATTGATTAGTCTACTGACACACTTGTGGGCTTAGAAGCTTCCTTGCTAAATTTTGTCAATTCCAGACATGGGACATAATACCAACATTCGTGCTTTAATTACAGGCCAATTACCTTTGTAGATCTAATTACATGTAATTGGGTGTAATTTAGAAATTGCCCTATAATTAAATACCCAGATGCTGTTACCAAGCTCATGTTTGGTATTAAAAATTTTACAAATTTTCCAAAAAGGCGTTTAAGCTCAGAAGTGTGACCGTAGGTCTGAAATGCGAATGATTGTGAAATGTATTTGACGTAGCCCAAGTCTGATACTATTATTAAATAGTTTTATGCATTTAAATTAATTTGATTTTGTTTTAAACACATGTGCACAAAACAATGAAGGCGTTATGATGTTGCCTTTTTTTCTTCAATAATTTGCTTTAAGAAAATTACTTGGTATGAATTCCTGACTTAAAAAGGTAAACTTTATTTGACTACACTCGTAATAATCCAAGCTTAAAAATACAAAATTATTTTTCGTACATATTTTTTTTCGAAAAATGTAAAAAGATTTTGTATATATTACAAAATTTTCGCATATAACACATTTCATAAATTTAGAAATTTTTTACAGGAACACGATTCCGTAAATTATTTCTAACCCAAAACATTACAAAATGTTCATAAATAGTACGAAAAAATTGTAAAATATTAGTAAATGTACATTCTGTACCCAGGTAAAAGTTTTTATATCTAGTCATATATATAATATAACTAATTCATATCTGAATGGTATGAATGGAGTCACATTACGGCTTATGTCATTATATACAAACACATCAGATAATTTTTATTGATAAAATTTTTTATATGGTACTTGATATTACTATATATCTCCAAATCTTACTCCATATATAACATCATAAGACATGCAATAATAAGTTCTAGTGCTATCAGAAATAAAAAAAAATTTCGGAGCATTCCAACACTTTTATATACATAAATAGTACTTTTTAATTCTATATAAATATATGTTTAAGTAAAAAATTCTATTAGGAATTGATTTCGGTGCGGAATACCTTACCTACTTTAAAAACACCATTAGATGTAATTTCTACAGTTTTCATCTATGCACAGTTAATAAACCCATTAGCACGTTCATCCATAACATAAGTTTTAAGTCAAAAACTATATGCAGCAACAATGTTTTAAATATGGTTGATAATTAATAAAGGGGAATATAAACATTATGGCGTCCCGAATAAGAAAAACATTTGGAATACCACTCAATTGATGCGTATTAAAAAGCTACATATGGGAAAAGTAAGTAAAACATTTTGTAACGTAACGACATCTGGTAATGATTGAAATTACATGTTGTAGTGCATTTTGACCCAAAAAAAAAGTTTCGAATTTATTTTCGAAATAGGGCACGAAAGATTCGTAATTTTTGGTTTATTCCTGGAAAAATATTTTTAAATTTTCTGTAGAGCAATTTTCGTCCACCAGAAGATTTACAAGTACAATTGTTTTCTGTACAAATTTAAAAAAGAAATATAAATTATTGAAATTGTACTTAATATACATTAAAAAATACTCTAGTGTACAAAAATTACTTTACAGAACATTTAAAAAGGCTTTTTTTGGATAATATGCCAAAATCCTCTATATTTCTTTATGTCCTAACAACTTATCTATGGAGTTTTTGTTTTCAAATTGTATAATTGACCACTTTCAGGAATGTGTTGACAGATATATTTCGGAATGTTCTAGGTTCCCATCATCAGAACACATTTTGAAAGAAGTGACAATCCCATGCAAAACATCAAACATTCACATAACCTAGTTTTCCCAATAAATGGGAACTAATATATGAGCTCGAAGTTAAAGATTATCACCATTGATCAAAAATAAATTGAACAAGTTGTTCGTCATGTGCAAGCTATACCTTTGGTAGATATAAAATATACGCTTTTTGTTTTTATACTCCCTTTTTTATTTTTTTTATTTTATTAATTAATAATCATATAATTACAAATTATATGCTATTACCCTAACCGAGCACTAGCTACTATGGCCTTCGGCGCGTTGTGGCAAAAACAGACCAGTGCCTCTGGTGGGAATTGAACCCACGACTCCCACACTGATAAGCCAGCACGCTACTAACTAGCCTACCGGGGCGCACATTCTCATTTTTATTTTGACACTTGTTTTGTTCAAAAACAAGATGTAAAAGGGGGTTTTTTTACAAGTTAAATATAATTTTTATGAAATGAAAATGAAAATTATTCAAGTTCGAGGCCATACTCTATATTTTTTTACTATGATATTGTCCAAACAAGTAATAGAGTTTTTGTAATAGAGTTTTTGTAATAGAGTTTTTGTTTTCAAATTTATTAATTGACCAATTTAAGGAATGTGTTGATAGATCTTTTTCAATAATTTTCATTTTCGTTGCACAATTAAAGGTCGAAACAACATAATTTTTATTTTTAATAAAAATTATATCAAAATTAATATGCCAAAAGTTACGAAACTTTTAAGCCCTATTTGAAAAAAAAAACTTTTTTTTGGTCAAAATGCACTACAACCGTTATTTTTAATCGCTTTTAGGTAAATGAAAATCCACTTCTAAAATGTTTTACTTATTTTTCCTACATACAGCTCTTTTACATGCATCGATTTATTGGTATTCGCTCAACCAATTCGAAAAGTTCCCTATTCGGGACACGCTTATAAATATGTAAACAATTTTAGTTCACACTCATTTTCTAGAATTTTCGTTTCTGATTTCAGAAAAATATTTTATTGGTGTTTGAGACATGAGTTGCTTAAATGATCAAAAATGTGTACTAATGTGTACCGATTTGCTTAAATTAATCTGCTGGCCTAGAAGAAGTATTTTTTTTTATTTTTAATTACAGTTTTTTCTATAATTTTTACATACAGTTTCATTTGAGTGTAGAATTCTCAACTGTTTGAGTTTTTCTATTCAATGATTTTATAATTACAAAAATCTTGGTGTAAATATCAAACAATTAATTTATATAATGCATTCATTTAGCTGATCTAATAACGAATAAAATGATATATAAAATTTTTAAATTTCGGAAAACGAAAAACGCATTTTTATATATTAACGAAACCTTTAAAGTTTTATGTGTTTTTTGCCAAAGATTAAATCATATTTCATGAAACATCATTGGCGTATACGTCTCTTTTGGCGTTACCCATTGTTGTTTGAAATCGGAATCATATAAATTCGATAAAATAATTTAACAATGCGTGAATATGAATAATATGGCTTATGTTCAAATAAACCCACAAACAATTAAACACATATTTCTAATTTCGTGGTTTTATAAATAAAACAATTATTTTTAATTTTGAAGTTTGGTAGCGAGTCATATCAGCTTAAGTCAATAAAAGAGACTAGCGGGCAAACCCGCTACATTGTTAGCATGGCAACGACATTGTTTTGCCTTAAAGTTAAAATGTAATTGATTTTGGATAAGAATTTAATCTTTTGAGGGAAATAAAAATTTGGAAATTTGGACTATTCGCAACAAGAACACCACGTCTAACGTTGGTGTTACAGGGTTAAGTTGTGAAAATGTTTAAATATTTTTGATTTCAATGTATTTTTGTTAAAAAATATCTATAATTTTAGTTCAACAACTTAAAAAAAAAATATGAATAGAATTTTTTTCTACTCAAAAATATAAAAGCCAAAATATAACTTTATTTTTTTCTAGAAAAATAAAAATTAGAAACATATTTTATTAATGTTCGAAAAAATAATAATCCAAATTTTAAAAAGCAGAAAGTTTTTGAAAGACTTTTCTACAATGATCAATACTTGAATCAGTTGACCGACATTTGCGTGTATCTGCTTTTTTGTTTCAAAATTAAAAAATAATAAATTTCTTCTTCTCAACCTCAGCCTTTCTAAATTAAATTCGTCTAATGCATATCAATTAAGAATTTTTTCTGTCTATATGAAGTTAAACTAATACAATTTAATTGTTATTGACATTTATAGGAGAAATTATAGGAATTTTATCTTAAATTTTTATATGTGTGGAAAAAAGAAAGATTTTCTATTATATATTTGTTACTTTCATAATTAAAATAAAATATGGCAATAATTCAGTTAATACTCAAAGTTATTTAGAAATTGTTAAGTTTTATTATATTTCTCTAAAGAATTATAAAATCGAGTTAGGGGTTTTAGCCAACGTATTTAAAATTAATCACAAAAAATTTGGAATAGGCTACATTGCCGTGTTGACAATTACTTTTCGGTTTACCCTTATATTAATGTTTGCTGGGTAACTTGAATATATAACAACAAGATTCCAACAAAATAAAAATAATTTAAATTTAAAAAAAAAAAATATAATTCAGTTTATGAAACTTTTTGTATCAGTGTGATTTATCTCAAATGGTCAGGCGATGGACTTTTAAACAAAATGTTGTTGGTTCGAATCGTGGCTAGTGTTGAAACAAAATAAAAATTGATTGAAAGGAAATTAAATTATAAGGAAAACCAAATAAAATACAATAAAAAAAAAAAAACAATTAAGGAAAATAAAAATTTATTTTCGTAAGTTCAGTATTTTGAATAAAAATCAAATATTAAGGTTTTGACTATATATAAGATTTTTTTTAGAAAAAAAACTACCGTTTTCGGTTTTAGATCGATATCGCCTTAATTTTACGGAAAAGTTATTGTTTTTCGATACGATTTCGACACATTTTACATACTGAAAAGTTTTACCTAATTTTGGGAAATCCCTAAATTTTTTTTCATTATTCTGTTTTGGAAAACTTTTAGAATCAATTTTGAATTTTTTTTTTTTTTTGAAAAATAGCGTTTTATATGAAAAAACTTTCCTTTTCTTGCTCAATCTAAAAATATACAAATGCAAAATTATGATTTGTAAAGTGACCTGTTATTACAAGTTGCCACTAATATACCATGTACGTAATGCAAACAGGATGTACTGAATATTTAACAATGTTTTTACTTGTATAATATTCACAAATGCATTATAATAGACATGGCATCGATAACACTGGCCTGCAAATCTAGCTTCGTGGCATCTTAAATTTAAAACTATCAAAATTGGTAATGGAATTCATTACACGTTTCAAAGAAAAATATTTTGTTTTAACAACAAAAACCAGTAGCAACAACTTTTTTTCTGTTGACTTGATTCAAACACAAAAATCATTGTCAGTTAGTGTAATAGAATTTGCAACAAAACTCTATTCTGTATATTATCATCATTAGTATCGTAAATGTTAAATGGATTTAATGGCTCCATAATAGCGCCAACAAACAATAATTCATTAAAATTAATGCATTCTATGCAGCAAACTCTATATCTTTTTCTACACTCAGGGAACTTCTGCTTTAAAAATATGTAGTTGTTTAGGTTGTAATACATTTTCTTTATTTTTAATGTAATTGTAAGTCATTTGTAGAACAAATAAAATTTTTAACTAACATTGTAGTTCATTTAAAAAAACAACTCACATCAAATGACTGTTTTATGATTTTACATTAATTTTTTACAGTTGTTTTTTGTTATTTAAAAAAATAAAAAAAAAAAATGTTTTATTTATTTTTTACTACCATGTGGTTCATTTTTACTACAATGTTAGTAATTTTTTGAACATTAAAAAAACAAATGACAATGTTAGTTGAATTTAATGAAATGTAAGTCGTCCTTTTATTAAATGAAATTTCATTTGTTTTTGACTACAATTGCTGTCGTCTTTACCAACATAATTTCCTAAGTGTATAAGTATATGCCAGGGTATTTAATCGTATAACCGTTACTCGATTAATCGATGAATTTTAAGCAAACAATTGTTCGAGTAAATTAAAAAGGAATAGAAAATATATCAAAAATACTCTATATTGCCACCCTCAAATTTTTTTCCTGGATCCGCGCATTATATGGGCATTTTAAATGTTCTTTCTTAGACATTTTTTTTAATTCATCCCCTTTTGAAATCAACAATCTACAATTTTTTATCCAAAATTTCTACTGATTTTAGCAAAATATATTGTTCTTTGCATTCTACAAAACTGTTGTTGATATTGTTTGTTTGCTGTATTCAACAAATATGCAGTAAAAATTTAACTGAAACATAAAGAAAGTTAGTGTGTAAACTTAGCAGTTTTATTTTATTTAGCAAAAAAAAAAAAAAAAAAGTCTGCTTATTTTATCAGTTTCTGTTGCAGCGCAATTTTTAGCTAGTTGTTAGTAGCTTTTCCTGCTATTTTTATAGGTTTATTTCTGTGAGTGTAACGTATATATTTAATTTTGATTAAATATATTTCGAACCCTGACTTTGTATTTATTTCGTGTTTTATTGTGTATTTTTAAGGAAAATTTAATGAAATATAATAATTAGAATTACTCGCGTTATCTTAAAATCTTACCCGATAAATCGAGTAAGTTAAGAACCACAAAAAAACCAAACCCGAGTAATTTGAATACCCTAGTATAAGCGTAAAAGGTTTCAGCTGTAAACATATAGTGTTTTCTTAATGTGTTAGTTTGTTTGTTTAAATTAAAATACAAAAAACTAAAATTAATAAGAATATTAGTATAATGAACATTTTTGAAAAAGAAATAAACATTTAAAAAACGCATCTTCATTATATGAAGGAAAAAACCAAAGGGTTCAGGAAAGTAGAGATGGGCTCGTAAGCAAAGTTTAGCGTGATTTACGTGAATTACGTGAATGACGCTTGAGTGTGAGTGAAAAGTATTTTTACTCACGTTAGTGAGTGTGAGTAGAAAAAACATCTTCGTGAGTGTGCGTAAGTAGAATTTTCTAAATCAAAATTTTTTCTATTTAAATAAGAGAAGAAGAGCTCAGGTTTGATTCTTACAGCCGGATGTCATTAAAAATTTTATAATACAGAGACAATCTGACAATTATAAATACACAAATAACAAATCAATTTAAATGGAAAATCACTGGATGACGCCTGTCCATAAAAAGAGACAGAAACTAGTCTAGTCTGATTTAAAAATTAAAAGTGATTATGAGAAAAACGTCTATTCTTCTTCTTAACCTCAACATTTCTAAATATTTTTTCTCGATTTACTGGTTTTGGGTTTTAAAATACAAAATTATAAATTTAGAGCATTTTCGAGTCACACACTAACAATTTACATTAATTTTTAAATATTTTTCCGATTATATTTTGTTGTGTTAATTTGTGTGATTCACGTCAATCACGCGTGAGTAGGAATGTGAGTAGCACAAAATTTAAGTGATTAATTGTGCGTGAGTGGAATTTTTCTCTCGTGAGAGCGAGTGAGTGTAAGCCAAAATGCACGCACATGCCCATCTCTAGTAAAAAGATGCTATTGTACACATATACGTCCCATGTAGCTGTGTGCAAAACTTCATTAAAGAATAATAACATTCAGTAGTAAAAAATTGGACTTAAAAGTTTCGGCACTTTGAGGAAAAGCATTAAAAATATTTTTTTTTATGACCTTTTGTGAAAATACTAGCCGACGTTTAAGCATGCTAAATACATTCGCGTAATCATTCTCTTTAACAGCGCAATAAATATGGCTGTTTTAAGTTTCAAGCAAATTAAAAAAATTAAAATTACAATTGTGGTGCGAATGTCACACTATGTATGTGTTTTGAGCAGTATGTATTTTTTCCAATATTCCTATTATTTCAATAGAATTTTTTTTAAAAGCTATACTTTAAATTCAAGTAAACAAATCCGAAGTTCTAAAAAAGATTTAATTTTGCTTCAAAATTTACCGCAACTGCTTTTTTAAAAAGTCCAATTAACCACTTGCATGCAAAAATACAAATAGTCTCCATAATTGGTGTCTCCATAATTGGTGCAAATAATGTCTGAATATTTCTAAAAACATATATAAAAATGTATTTTGTAATTATAGCTGGGGCGTTGTTATGTCTATTTAGTTTTTTCCAAATTTTAAGTGCGCCATTCTTTAAATTAGAAAAATTAAAAACTTTAGATAACTATGGAAATCTGATAATTTGTTTATGCCTTTTCGAGGGCAGTATTGATCTCCCTTATATTATTTATTTCATACAGGCTTTATCGGAATTGATACAGTACACAGTGTAAGATTTCCCCTTTTAGGTAGACAAAATTTCTTTATCTGCCCCTAAGGAGATAAACTTATGTATTTACATATAATATTGCATGCTATTATATATATTTATATCTATATCTATATACATAAAATGCAATGTTTGTATGTTTGTTCTCTATAGACTCTAAAACTATCCAACCGATTTGGCCCAAACCGGTTTCATTTGAAAGGTTATAGTCCAAATTATATCAAAAATTGATATATATGAGATATCAAACTCTTAAATCGGTTATGTAGTTCCGAAGATATTTACAAAAAACCTATGTTAATCTTCAAGCTATGTAACACAACAGCCTCATCCGTCTATTCAAAACAGCCCTAGACCAGATGCCGACAGGTGATTATACGGTTGTGATAAGAGCTGACCAGACAGCGGCTGGTGAGCATGAGCGGCGCTTTAATGCACCGGTGATAGGTGTCGTCGCAGTTGTTATGGCAGTTGTTTTCAGCTATTCATTTTATATACTTCAGCAAATAAAGGCGATAGAAGGACAAAGAGGCGTTGGGCTTCCCATGAAATTACAAATTTTAAAATGATTTAATAAGGTGAATTAATTTTTGGAATTATTTATTTGCGTAAAAGAAATTTCTTGATTTAAAAAAATTAATTACAATTAAAATTTGAAGACAAAACAACGTTTGCCTGGTCAGCTAGTATGTTTATATAAACTAATGCGTGATTATATGTAAGCGTTTTTACTCGGGATGTAATTTTTTGGATCAGCTATGATATCATGTGATAATGAACTAGATATATATATATATGATTATATATACCCATATCGGAACTTTTTTTTATCGGATTGTTCATTTGGATCAGGCACTCACGATTTTTTAAATGCATTAGTCCAAAGTTGTAATCGAAAATGAGATTGACACATTAATCCACTGCTCAAAAAATAGAAGTCAGCAGAACTTTCTCTATTCATATGTACATATAAATATAAAATTATTTGACCTTGAACAAAACTAAATAATTACAACACTTTTTTTGTGGATATACAAATGTTCAATAGTATGTATGAATGTTAAATTTAAGTTACACTAAATGTACTGTGCTTACGTACATTGCATGCATACACTACAATGCATCTAACGTCAGTTTCAGCAGGTGTCGAAAATTTGTGAAGTAGCTCATATAAATTAAAAAAGTAGGTATTTTAAAGTTAGTTTTGAGACAGAAGAATGTAAAATTTTAAAAAATTATTGGCATATTCGCAAAAAACGCGATTTAAAATAAAGTAATTAAATTCAGCATCATGTTTGCTTGGAGTAGCAGAATTGTTTTTTTCAGGATATTATTAATTTTTCTGCAAGGATCATCCCAGCAAAAAGGTTGCTGACTTTTTGTTTAATGGCACGATACGAAATATATTTTTTTCATTTTCAAATCCATTTTAATGATAATGCACTTTCCTTTTTGTTTGTGTTGCTTCGGATGGGTGGTGCTCAAACACAAATAAAAAAAAACTTATTGGATAGTGTATTTGTAAGCATAACTTTATATTTTCTCCACTTAGTCGCCAATATTATTATTATTTATATTTGGCGCCAATAGTCATAGTTCCGTTGCATCCGCTGTAAATGCATCTCGTTTTGTGTGCCATATTTATTTTTTTGCCTGAACGTTCAGCCTGAAAAAACGACGTGTTAGTGATAGTAGTGTTTTATGTGTATAGTAGTCGTAGCTAGCAAAAATGTTTATCTTGTCTATACTTTAACTTACAGAGGAAGGTATTCTTGTGAACATAATTAAAACTTAAGTAATTATATCAAATAGAAAAGATTTCGATGAAGGAAAGAATAAAGTTATGTATATTTCACACGAGTTTGTATTGCATTAAATATTTCGATACCTGTTGCCAATAGCACTATGCCACAAATTTTACAGCTGCTACGGGTAACAACCTTGTCATGAGGCTGTGTCTCAAGTGCTCGGGGTTTTGTATGCTTTTACAAAGTCTTGGGAAAATGCGCTTTTTGTCCCAGTCTTTTTGTCTAACGATAGTTAAACTACAAGGGGCACGACTAAAAGTTATCCCTTTGTAAGAGATTTTTATATGACGAATTCTCACTTGGAAGCATTACTTTTTCGCAAAATAAGCACGAATTTCAGCGCTTATAAAAAGAAGTGATTTCATCACATTTAATGTCTACATTATGACGATTAAGAGTAATAATATGAATATAAATAATTTATTTTAGAAAGTGTTTTGCAAACCGTCAGATAATGACAATCGTAATTAATTTTTATATTAATTACTGTAGAATATTACTTTAGTTAGTCTCTTTACAGGAAGAAGAAGAAGAAAACATTTTTATTGAAAAATTTTACGGAAATTTGAATATGGAATTGCGGCGCTACGAAATAACCCCCAATGAAATAACCCCCAAC
The DNA here is from genome assembly GCA_021234595.1 of Delia radicum. Classification (NCBI taxonomy): domain Eukaryota; kingdom Metazoa; phylum Arthropoda; class Insecta; order Diptera; family Anthomyiidae; genus Delia; species Delia radicum. Next base: position 64,864,147 of record CM037853.1, read on the forward strand.
GGCCAAAAATTAAATAACCCCCAAAAAAATTGTGTAAAATTGTTTGGGGGTTTTTGCATTTTTTTTTTTTTGGGGATTATTTCATCTTACGGTTTGGAGATTATTTCATTATGAAGCAACCCCGAATGAAATAAAGCCCAAAATTTAAATTCTTTGGAGATTATTTCATATGCAATTATTTTGGGGGTTATTTCATATTTTTGGGGGATATTTCATTTTGCTAAAAGTGCAATTTTTTTAATATTTGTTAGTTTTTCTGCGTGGCGGCCTGCGGCCACTCTTAGGGGTTTCCTCCTCCATGGGACGCGGTCGGTGGCTTCGCTTAATAAAGTTTCCCTGCGCGCGTCACACTAGGGAAGATAATGAGACGCGCGCAGGAAAACTGTATTCAGTGAAGCCACCTGCCGCGTCCTATAGAGGAGAAAACCCCTAAGATCGTCCGCAGGCCGCCACGCAGAAAAACTGAACAGTGTAACAAAAGAATCAAAAATATGAAAACAAAAAATAAAAAAAATTTGGGACATATTTCATTTCTTTGGAGCTTATTTCATTGGGGGTTATTTCATTTCTTCCTTTGGAGTTATTTCATTACGAAACAACCCCCAAATTTTGGGTGTTATTATATTTTCACCTTTGGGGAATATTTCATTTCTTTTGGGTATTATTTCAATTTTTTTTGTTGGGACTTATTTCATTTTTTTTGGGATTTATTTCATTGGGGGTTATTTCATTTTGTAGTTTGGGTGTTATTTCATTGGGGGTTATTTCGTAGCGCCTGGAATTGCGTTCATGCAAGTGAATTAAAAAAAATAAAAGTCTGTACCAAGATTTTTTTAAAAACTTGTGTAAAATGACATAAAATATTTACAATCTGCATATTTTTAAGCAGTTGTTCAGTTTGTTCAGTTTGTTCGAGTTTTTTTCGTGCAGTTATTCGCCAAAGCTAAAATTTTCATAAAATTACTTTGAGTTTTTAAATATGGAATCTGTTAATGCTGGCGACTCCAAAAAATAGAAGTCTGTGCCAAGTTTACCTTAAAAAAATAAAGCCAAATTACAGCAAATTTCTGAAGTCTGCATATTTGCACACATTTGTATGGAAGTGGTAGAGTTTTCTCGAGGTTTTTTCGAATAGTTGTTCACTAAGGCTACAATTTTTGTCAGAATCCTGTTAATGTAGGCGAGTCCAAACAAAAAAAAAAGCTTATATCAAGATTTTATTTAATTTGTAAAATTACTTCATATGTTTTAAATCTGCATATTTACACACATTTATATGGAAGTGTTTGAGTTTTCTCGAGTTTTTTTCCAGTAGCAGTTGGTTTATGCCATAATTTTCGTCGGATTTTTGCGAAATTTTAAATATCTGCTAAAGTTTACGACCCCTAAACATTTAAGTTTGTACCAAATTTTTAAAAAATATCAAATTTCTACAATGTTGTATGGAAATGGTGGAGTTTTCTCGAATTTTTGCCGGAACACTTTAAAATTAAAAATGAGCAATCTGTGAATATAGTCAATTTATAAAAGAGCTAAATTAAAAGAAAAACCTATTTTTCTTTTAAATGTTTTGTGAACTGATCGAGTTTTTTCGAGTAGTAGTTGGCCAAGGACACAATGTTTATCCGATTAAGGACATATTTGCTGAGAATATTCTTTGGTTATATTTTTCTTGAATATTTACCTTTTAATATGAGTTCCAACGAGCAACAAGTGCACTTTCACTACTCGAGGTATTCGACGAGTATCAATAATTCGACAAGTATTGAGTTTCATGGCGTACTCGAGCTCATATACTACTTTAATTTTAAAATTTATCAAATTATTGTAAGACAATCAATTACTGAGTAAATTTTTTTTATATTATTTTACATTTTTATTTTATAGTATTTTTTATTTTTTTTATATTGTTTTATATTATTTTAAATTTATATTTTATATTTATTTTTTTTGTATTTTTCTTTTCTCTCAACTTCGTCTGGACAAGCTGCAACATCTACTTATATCTCGTCTTTATTTTTGTTCTCCATGTTATGGATATGTTTATCCGAACAATTTTGGCAGCAACAAAAAATAGTTAAACAGTAGTTAAAAATTTGTTTTTTTGTAAAACCGTTTAATTTTTTGTTGAAATTGAGTTTTCAGCAAAAAATTTACTGTAAGTTAGTCAAATATTTTTAATACACAACAAAATTTTCAACAAACTGTGCCCCTCTCTTATCCAGGCATCTTCCTTTATCCCGCACTTGTAAGGTTAAGGTGGTTGGTAGCATTGCCGAGAACATGAGTGGCTTGATATAAAGCATGACTAGACGCTAACAGCTCCCCTTCAACGCCAGGGCTCGGGCAAGGGCCGTTTGAACGGTCCTTTTGCGGATAAGCGATGTACATTGTCACAGCTGCGGCATACCGTGTGATGAGGACATGGTGTAGTATCTCCTCTGTGATAAACCAGCATGCAGGACATCCCTTAAAGGATTTTAGGCTATCATATACTAGACAACATGTCGGTGATATTAAGTGTTGAATTGGGCGGTCTTATCCGATATCTTAACTAGTCAGATTGGGTCTAATTTTAAATAGAAGTAGCTTTTAACACTACTTGATGCTGACATGGGCGTGGATTGCCACTTACACCAACCAATGATTAAGGTCTATATTCAATTTAAGTCCTATAGAAAAAACCTTAAAAGTTTAAAGCTGTTGGAACAAAAACCACTTAATATGTGAATTCTTATCATCCTATAGTGATTTCAGACAGAATTGTGACTCGGTTGAGATTGCTTGATAATTAAAGATAAATTGATATGTCTTAGTTTTTGTATTCCCATTTGATACAATGCATCTCATACAAAACTAGTTAATATTTCCATTCACATTTATTTGTCAGTTTAAATGAAATAATTGCTTTAATCAAAGAGTTATATGTAAAATATTTTTCAAGGATACCCTCCTTAATTTGGTATGAATGTTATTCAAGCATTTAATGGAACAATAACAAAGCACTTCTCTTTGTAACACACACACACAAATATATATAGACAAACAAAGTCAAGTTTACTAGTGTACCTCAAAAACAAAAGTGTAACCTGATGGTAATAATGTGATAATTCCCAAACAGTTTTGGATGTAGCGATAACATCCAGAGAGCTAAACCGTTCTTAAAAACGTTCAAAAACACTATTTTTCAACTAAAAATAGGATTATGCAACTTTTGTCAATACTAAAAACGAATAACAATTTTTATCGTTCCGCATTAGAATTTATAATCCGGTTTGGACTCGAGATGCTAAGATTTTTATGCAATTTTTTATGTTTTTCAATACGAATTTTTTATTCTACTATATGTCGTGCGTTTTTTATTATACACTCTTAAAAATGTTTGCAGTTTTTCTACATTAAAGTATGTGAGCACAAAAAATCTATATTTAGACATCATATGTATAAAATCCTTGCAATTTTTCTACACTGAGCTTTAATGAAAATTGTCACTGGAACTGGTCCATTGGAACTTTTCATATAATCTATAAAACAGGTTTCATTAAAGTCAATGTTTATGAAATGTTTGTAGAATTAATGAAAATTTCATAAAACTAATGAATCATTCTGAAAATGAAGCGTTTATAGAGTTTATGAAACAGTTTTATATAATTTATAACATTAAGAAATTCCTTGAATTAATAAAACTCTTATTATATGTATTGAAAAATGCATTGGAACTACGCCAATGAACCGCTTTATAAGATTTCTTAAACAATTTCTTAGAAGTTCAACACTAAAAGGTTACATTGAAATAGAAAAGCACTTTATAAAATATGTTGAACACTTGAGAATTAAATCTAAAAACTATGGTTTGAAATGTATTAAAATTAATGAAATAATGAAAACTTATGAAAAAAAAAAATAAACTAACTCATTGAAATAATTTCATAGCTTTAAAGAAAATTTTGATTAAATTTACGAAGAGGTAATTTATGAAATCGAATGAATTTTTTTACATAACTATGAAATTTTATCAAAAAGAATTTATGAAAATTTTTTATAGTAATAAAATTTCTTGGATATAATGAAATTCTTCATTGAATCTACAAAAAAAAATTCTATGAAAGTTTTTCGTTAATATCAAGAAGGATAATTCTCTCAGTGTACATTAAAGTACGTAAATTTTCGTGTAAAATAACACAAAATGTCTATATTCAGACATCATATCTGTAAAATCCTACACACTCTTATCTACGAAATCATTGATAAAACAGTACTTATAGGCACTTTTGATTTACAATTACACATTTTGTGTGTACAAATCGTATTTTTTTCCTTAAAAATAAAAATTAGGCACAAAGTGTGTAAATGTACAAATATTATAAAGGAAAAACGAAATTGTCACTTGTGAATAAATAAAATAAAAAATAATTTCCATGTACCTGCAAAGTGTGCTTAAAACATGCCAAGCGGATAAATGACTTGTCCTTAATAGCGTTAGTCATTAAGACCAATAAACACAATACCAACATTTTTTAGAATTTTCTAAAAACTAAAACTTTAATTATTATAAATGTTTCACTTTTAATTTTAAAAAAATATTGAAACAAAAAGTTTATTTTTCTATCTTTTATCATAAATTATGATTTGAGCAACCCCTGGGGGGGTTCCGCCAAAATATGCCCCCAGGGGAAAATATGGCCCCTGCTCCTGAAAAAATTGAATTTTCCACCGATTCGAAGTACTTATACGACATGGCCCATGCAATTTCTAGCGGTGTGGTTTCGGTGGATCTGGCTAACATCAAACCAGGGAAAATTGTACATTCTCGCTGGCTCACCAAGGCCGCTAGATTATTACGATTGTATGTGACAATGGAAAATCTAGATGAAAATTTAAGAATTCTGGTTCAATTTATAATTAAATGTTATGTGCCAATGTACTTCAATATCAAGTATTACAGTTCTGTCGTGTACGGTAGTGTATTATTTTTCAAGTTCATTAGTTGTTCACGATTTCTAGAACCTCGTTTACGCAGAATTGCCAATCAAGTAATTACATATAATTCATATTATGCGCATTCGGAAAATATCTTGTTATCAATGTTGTTTGATTATAGGAAAGAAAAGCGAAACTGTGCTATTACGAAAATTCTACGCTTTCGAACCGATGTTGACGACCCAACGAACCTTAGAGTTTCTAAAAACCACATATAAACTTTAATTGCACTAGTTACACGGAAATGATCAGTTTGAATGATATAAATAACGTATTTGAACCACCATTCACGCGAAGCATTCCGTACGATACATTGAAAGAATATTTAAATCAACATGATCCACCGTTATTTGATCCAAAAATTCCATCACACATACAATGAACGGAACGACACGTTCAATTGCTAGCTAGCGTTTCCAAACGAGTTAAACCGGGAAATGTAGAGGCTGTTATGGCGACGACATTAGTGCGAAATCGCGAAATTGACTTGAAAGCAAAAAAGACTTCAAACAATAATTTTTTTTTGGTTTCCTCTCTACTACTAAGTTAAATTCATGTTTTCATTTACATATGTTCTGACTAAATAAATTTCTAAAGAGAAAAATGAACTCCAAAAAGAAAAAAACATAGCCATTTCGCTGATTTTTTCATGTAAAGTGCCAAAAATGGTGATTTTTTGAAATGTTTGTATGGGGAACCCCCCAGGGGGGGTTCCATGGGGTGTGCCACTGGCATGAGTGCGCCGGCCCTCCAAAGTTAGTAGGGTCGGTCATACATTTGGACTCGATTGGGGTACTCTAAATGGGTCAAAGTTGAAGAGGTATGATTCCTTCGGCAAAGTTTCTTATTTGGATCCCTAGATTACGATTTTCCTTGAACGTTGAGCCATTTTTAAATCGACCCGTCCTACTATACACGAACAATGTTTATTAGTTAAAAATGTTTTATTTTTGATTTGAATTAGTTCAATTCTTCCAATTTTGTTTTTTACTTTTCATCGGGTAAGTAAAACAATATGGGTAAAAGCGTTGATCCATTTCCTTCAAAATTTGGGTAAAAATATTCTACCCCTTCTACACTGGTCCTCTGATGATTTTCGGTGACGCGAAATGAAATATATAAGGACCTGTCAGTAGATAATAGCTGCTATAAGTTAACGGGCAAAAACTTTTTCGAGTTATAAATAAACATTGCACGGTTTTTTGTTTAACAAAAACAAATGATCTTGAATGATCTTGTTCACATCATAATTTAATTATTATATTTAAAACTGCTGATTTTTATTATCCTCAACATAAAAAAATATAATGATGAATAAGAATCAAAAAAAACGGTGTATTCATAATTATTACAAGTCAATAAAAAAAAAAGTTGTGGGAAACGAATTTTTTATATGTTGCTCATACTAATTATGAATCAACTTTTTTAAATATTCCTTAAAACTCAGCACTTTTTTCGGCTCCCAAAATTTTGATAATAAATATTTTGGGTCTTGGTTTTTAATAATTTTTCAATGCAGAATCATAATTTTTCAATAATTTTTATATTTGAACATATTTTTGACAAAAGTTTTCGTAACTAAATTTTTAAGTCACAAAAGTTTATTGTCTTCGGAGCCTTTTTATTAAGAGTTTAGTTCAAGGGATATTATTGCTAGAGCCGATATATTTTTGCCTCATCATAAAATATTTTCATCTTTATTTTCAGAATCAAAATGAGGCAATTTAAAGGATATACACACAAGTACTAACAAAAAAAAAATACTCTGTTGTATGTAATGCTCTTCGTAGCATTTCATAAAAACACAAAATATATTTCTTCTATGGGTTTTTGTAAATTCTAACAAAACTGATTTTTTAATCTCTACCCCCCTCAGTTTCAAAGTAGTTCAAAGTTAGCCAGCAGAGCAGGATAAATTAATATTTCGCATTTTTAGTGGTTCTTGAAGTATTGCCAATTAGGTCAACATTTAGTATCGTGGTTGGGAAAGTGAATTGTTACGTTTTGTTGTAGTTACTCTAGCTACATTACAAAGCCTCTCATTTAGGAAAGTATTCTTTGAAACAAAATTACATTTACAAGTGTATTTGCATTGTAAAAATAAACTACAGAGTTTTGGCATTAGGAAAGATTTTTGAAAACAAATATGTTGAAACACTACAAAATTTCAGTTCAATGCATTTAAGCATAATGCAACTCAATGAAATAAGTGGAAAAGAAAATATTTAATTTTTTACTTAAAAATAGCTTAAAATGTTAGAATTAAGAAGTAGTACATTGATAGAATTTTTCTTCATGGTATTATGAATCAATTTCATTAAAACATATTCATTTATTTAATAAATAATTTGATTAACTGTTTAAAAATTCATTAATATTGTTTATATTTTCTATGAAAATTATTCAAGTTCGAGGCCGTACTCTATATTTCTTTATTAGGATATTGTCCTTACAAATAATCCATAGAGTGCTTGTTTTCAAATTTATTAATAAAACAAGACCGTACTTTGTCTTTTTTACAAGTTTGATATAATTTATAGTAAAAATAAAAATTAGTTCTTCATTGCACAATTAAAGGTCGAAAAATAAAAATTTTATTTTTAATAAAAATTATATCGAACTTGTAAAAAAGACAGAGTACGGTCCTGTTTACTATTCCTTTACATCTTGTTAAAAAAAAAAAAAACAAAAACAAGTGTGAAAATAAAAAGGAGAATAAATAGAAGCGGCGTGTATTGTATATCTACCAAAGGTAGAGCTTCAACATAACGAACAAATTTTCCATTTATTTTTGACCAATGGTGATAAAGCACTATTAAGCATTTTGATAAAAATAAAAATACGTTAACTCCACTCTACTTACATCGATAATATGAATATCAAGTTCAGTGAAATTTGAAAGACCATTATTTTAAACGTCAGCCGAAAGTTTTTAAAAGCTCTCTTTAATAAAAAAAACTATTCAAGTTTGTGGTCATACTCTATATTTATTAGTTAGGATATTGTCCTAACAAATAATCTATAGAGTTTTGTTTTCCATTTTTTAATTCACCAACTTCAGGAATGTGTTGATATATCTATTTCGGGAGTTTTCTATGTTCCCATCACCAGAACACGTTTTGAACACCAAACAAACAAGTTTCCATTTTATTATATTTGGTCATTGGTGGTAATCTATAACTTTAAGCTCATATAGCTAGTTCTCATTTAGTGGGAAAAATGGGGATATGAATATGTGATGTATGCATGCATATGAAAGAGAAGAAATATTTTCTTTACAAATTAATGTTTACTTTACAAAGTCTTAAAATCGAATAATTTTATTTTTCTCAATAAATTGAAAACTCAAAATTAATGAAGTTAAAATCAATGTAAGCTTTGAAGTAGAAGTTCATGTTGGGAACGAGTCCCTACAAGCTGGCCAATTATTTCAAAACGTGTTCTGATGATGCGATCCCAGATATGAAGATATTCCTGAAAGTGGTCCATTAATAAATTGAAAACAAAAACTCTACAGAATATTTTTTAGGAAAATATCCACAATTAAAGGTCAAAGAAACATAGTTTTTATTATTAATAAAAATTATATCAAACTTCCCAGCAGAATTTGTTAGAACAGTTTACCTTTGAATGTGTTCTAGAACAGCTTCTTTTATCACGGATTATATGGAACCGGTTCTAGAACAGGTTCTTAGAAGTCAAAATGTAAAGTTTTACTGTACCGGAAACAGTTATATAACTGGCTCTAGAATCTGTTCTTAGGTAACCTGTTCTAGTTTGGAGGTAAAGAACCTATTGCAAATAGGACGAACTCCATATAAAAATAATGGCTTGTAGAACAGAAATTAGAACCTGTTCTTCTGCAACCTGGTAATTGGATTTTACTATTTTACTGGGTTGTGGGGAAAATATATTATTTAAAATAATATAAATTATAAATAAATCGATTATTCTAAAACTACGAATTTTTTTATTATATGTTCAAATTTCCTTTTTTTTGTACGATTCATTTTTAATCGATTGACTACTAAATATTTGTTAAATAATTTTTTTTTTGTCCATTTCATATGTTGTTGACTAGATTAAGTCACTCATCGTATTATCGATATACAATAATGATTGTGAGCTAAACCGGAAGCGATTTTGTGGTTATTAATAAATAACTGTCACTTTAGTTGATCATCTAAAATTTATGTTCATAAATACAGAAATAAATAACATAAGTATATGGGTAATTTCATAAATTTACGACACTTTGAGGTAAAATATTTTTAAAAAATTTGTTTGCGTGACATGAAAAAGTTAAAAAGAAAACCACGATGGTTTTGGAAACACGAATCTCTTGCTGGTATAATAATACTTAGTTTGGTTAAATGTTATTTATTGCAGAATATCATAGTAAATACTTTTAAATTCGCAAATTTCTTTTGATGTTACGGACATTTTGTTTGCTTCATAAAATTCATAATCCTTAAAATTGTTTGATGCCTTTTCTATTTGGGTATTAAGCTCAATAATACATTTTACTCGATGGACATCGTAGCGGAATTGATACAGCGCTTTAGTTGTCACCAAGCGAAATGTGTTTGGAAAAAACTACCGTTATGAATGATAAAATTTTATCAATTAAGTCCGTCTCAAGCCATATTTTTTTAATAAAAATATGCGAAGCAAAATAAACAAATTCCGCGAAATATTTAAAAAAGTTCATAAAATGTTTGGGTTTATAACTTTTAAAATGCCTTTTAGACTAAGTGGTGCTGTTTACGAAGTAACTCAATTTACGCTGTATGTTAGCTAAATTCAAATATAATTTTGAATATCAGACGTAAGTTGCCAACCCTGAACGGAAAAAACCATACGTCAATATGGTAACATTGTGAAATAGAGACGGAGGATATTAGAAAAATAAACAAAAAATCTAAAAATAGAATATTTTTGTTGTTAGTGTTGTCACTTACTGAGTATAATATACAATAACAGAAAAAGCTCATAGCAAAGAAAACTGCAATTTAGCTGCATTAGACTCGGCGCCATACTTGGGTGTGATCGCTAAATGGTGATGACTTGGTATTGTTACATTTGTAATGTAAGAAGGTTTAATTCTTTCAGCCGCAGGTTGTTGAAAAATGTATCATATAGAGACAATCTGACAATTATAAGACACAAATAATAATACAATATAAATGGAAAATCACTGATGGACCTGTCCATAAAAAGGAAGAAACTAGTCTAGTCTGATTTAAAAATGAATAGTGTTTATAATTTTTAGAGGAAAATGTTTATTCTTCTTCTTAAACTCAACATTTCTAAAGTAAATAACTTAAATTTAAAAAAATTGACGCTAATTCCTAAGTTTGGATGCTAGTTTTCCATTAATATTGCGCTGAAATCAATTTGGTATACCTCAAACTTTCTAAAATAACACCATTTTTTAAATACTATTCTCAAAACACAATTCCATTAAAAGGGGCAAAACCCATATGGAAAAACTGCGAAAGTTTAAAAATCGGAAAATTTCAGTTTCACTTGTAAACCACCATACAACTTTTCACCAATCAACGATATGAAGTCTAGTGAGTCAATTTTGAATTGGTTTGGAACTGAAAAATAAAAACCAGGAGCAAAAAATTAAATGAATTTAAAAAAACCTCTAAGTTTCAAGTAGTTTTTATAATTTTTCGATTTTTGTATGACCACCAATTCTTTTGGTGAATAGGTTTAAACGTGAAACTTTGCACGTCATAGCTCTTACCTACGGTCAACCTATGTCCATTCTTCCTCTCAACTAAAAAAAAAACTTGACAAGTAAGAGGCATCAAATGTCGGTTTAAAAATGCATCGAAAATTTTTGAAATAGGTCATATGATTTTATCTTAACAGTGTAGAAATTGTAGTGACATATCATTACTTTTCGAACTACAATAAATCACACCAGCTTAATTTAGGCATTACATTTATACAAATAATATGACTTGCAAAGAACTAGTTAAGTTTCACATTATTCTAATACAAAACATTTTGCAATACCCATAAATACTCATTTTTATCATTATTTTAAATAAAAAGTAGTGTTCTAAAAATTTTTGAACTTCTATTTTTAGACTTATTATTTTTTCAACGCTAGTGAGTAGATATATAACTACTTATTTTTATTATTATTTTTTTGTAAACTGGGAAGTAGTAACATTTTGTGCAAGCAAGACATTTATGTTTATTTCTATCGAGACAGCTAAGATTGCAGAGGAGTTGACTTCCATCCTAAAGTCCCAGGTTCGAATATCGTGTGGACATATTTTAGTAAAAGAAAACTGTTTCAATAAAAAATATTTTTTTTTAATTATGTTCTTTTAAAGAATTTACTTTTAGAGTCATTATTTTTGTTCATTCTAGTAAGCATATAGATAACCACATATATTTTAATTTTTTTTATGGTGGCTAGTAATAACTTGTCATTATTTTACGCGACATCTCCGTATAAAAGTAATGAGACAGTTGCAGTTACTTGCCATTACCAAATATGCACTTACATAACCACTTAAATGTTAATGATTTTCTACACTGGGTAGTTAAGAATGTCTATGCTACGACGTTTGTATATTTTTTACTTCCTCTGCTCCTTTAATTTGCCTTACAATTATTTGTCATTGTATTATGCGTTAAAAAGGAAAAGGCGGATATAATAATCCAATTTTGTCAAATTTGATTTAAAGATTTTGCTGACATTAGCAACTTTTTTGCAAGCATCCTCCTGACTAAAATTTTGCTGACTCAGCAACATTTTTTGCTGACTTTACAAACTTTTTTTTTTTGAGTGTAGGTACATAAATACAAATTGTATGAGAAATGTAATTTTTTGTCTTGTATTGCACAAAGTGTCGACGGTAAATGATATAAAATTATAATTTTACTCTGGTTTTCCCCTTTCACATATTTTTAAAATCCTACACAAAAAACAAAAATCATTATTTCAGCAACTTGTATGCTGGGAGGGAGGATCCTTGTAGGAAAAGTTGCTAACATTAGCCAAAAAGTTGCTAATTTCAGCAAGTTTATTTTGCTGAATTTAGCAACTTTTTTGATAATATTGGCAACTTTTTTGCTAATATTAGAAACTTTTTTGCCAATATTGGCAACTTTTTTGCTAATATTGGCAACTTTTTCTGCTAGGATCCTTCCAGCAAACAAGTTTCTGACATTACAAACTTTTTTTTTTTTTTTGGTGTATGATTTTTGGTATTTTCAACATTATCGAAGTAGAAGCATTAGCAGCATAAATTGTTTAAATGAAGTACAATGTACAATTCATTTTAACAGACCGTCGCGGACTATTTTTGAAAGATTTAAGTTTTGAACTATGTAAGGACAACATTGAACTACGTTCCAGAAATTCAAATGTAACAAACCTCGATTCAACTCGATCAGCAATACAGGTTGCATCGTGGCAAGATATTTCAACAACAGCTGTTGCTAACGAGATAAGACTGGGCGTATTGCAGTTGTGAAAAGTTGTTACCTATGCTCTAAACTTACAAAGAAGCAGAGAGCAACTCGAAAAGCTTTCAAAAATTGCTTCTAGCCGATTTGTAACGAGCATTCAATCAATCGTCCAATATGCAACAACTGTTTGGATTAATTTTTCTTGCCTTTTATTTATATTTTAATTATTTTTTTTTGTGTAAAATATTTTTTTTATCAAAAATAAACATTGAATAATTTTTTTTTTTAATTTAAAACAATCTTTCTTTTATCAAATGAAGTTTTCTTTTATGTTATTTCGAAAAAACCACGTCAAATAATATAGATTATCACACGTTAATAAAACAACTAATTCATTTTTTTCATGTGGCTCCATGTAAAACGTATACCCGGGTACCTACCTATTCATCATATTAAGGGTTCAAAAAGCAAATTGATATGATATTTTTGTTTAATATTATTTAATTTGTTGGAGCTGACTGTTTCTCACAACTTCTTTACACAAAATCTCAAACAAGAATGAAACTAAACGAGCGAATACGCTCATAAAAATAACCAATTGATTTTATAGTTGGTGTATAATAATGCTATAGTGTTGATTGTAGACAACACAATAATACGATAAATGCGAAAAGAGAGAAACTTTTACTAGAACATGATAACATGGTGATATAAGATTGATACAATAAGAGTTTAATTAAAACAACCATTTATTGTTGTAGGAAACATAGTTTTGTGGCCGCAATCATATTGCAACCATATTTTTTCTCTGAGTGTAGTACATTTTTTAGTTTTCTAAATACTTTGGGTGTTGTAACTAAATTTCAGTTGAATTAACCGAACGTTATTGTAAAAACTAATGTTTTGTTGTATCAACCGACTGAAATTCAGAAAACCCAAATTTGAGTCGTAGTAACCGAATTTCAGTTGGCAAATGCCAAATTTTTCTCTGTGTATAGATTTCATTTTTGCTATCTGTGCGATTTTTAGTTTTTCTTGAGCCATACAATTTGACTACCCCTAATACACACATTTATTCAGACCCATTATTTTTTTTTTGTTTTTTATGTGCCGTTTTCATTTGTGTTGCAAACTTGTTCTAGTCACGTTTAAAAAATTAAAGGAAACACAAAAAAAATATTTTATGCCTATTCAAAGTGTCAAAAACGCATCGTTTTATGTTTGTAATGCCTTTAAGATAAAAAAAAAACCTTTAAAACTTAAACTGAAAGACGACATGTATAATTTTAAGCGCGATTTAGCATGAACTTCTTGAGGCGAAAATCAGTTTTTCCTTTTTATTCTATGTTATAATTGACAAACATAAATGAAATAGAAAAACATATAGCACTTGGGTTCATAAAATATGGAAATTTTTCAAATATTTTTAAATTTCATGAAACCGACTAAATTTTCCCATAACTTCTTTAATTCTGAACTGTTAAAAATAGCGTCTGATAGATTTACGTTAATGTATAACTCGACAATCTTTTTTTGAAGCTTGATGGTAATTGAATCAAATTAAGTTAGAGAAATTATCATAGAACTTTAAGAATTTTTATTGATTTAATTGTTCTTGAAATTCTTATCCATTTTTGAATTTTGCTAGTCGGGGTTTTAATCTTGCAAAATTTTTAATAAGGAAAGACTTTGAAGTCTAACCATTTTTAGTAAGCAAAGTAAAAAATTTTAATTTGAAATATGGCAAAAACAAAACAGCTGATTCGTTACGGCACGGAACGGCAAAACTAATTGAGCCTTTCAGGTAGCTTAACCCACCTGCATATTAGCTTAAATATTTCCGATATAATTTAACTTAAGAATCCAAAAATGGTTTTCATATATTCTGGAACTCTTTCCTTCCGGTGTAATTTTTTTTTTTGATATCTTCTCTCTAGCACTGAATATTTAGTTAAATTTATATTTTTTTAACATACTCTAGTTTCTGTTAGAAACACAATATTATTCAATGAAATCAAATTGATGTTGAATCAATTTAAGTGCTATTTCATTGAGCATATTGACCAGGGATTTATGATAGCAATTACCTAATTGAAAAAAAGGACTGCATTAAATAAAATATATTAAAAAAGAATCAAACGAAGAACAACTGTAAAATGGCAACAAGTGCAATTGTACGAGGGCGGCTCAATAAGGCAGTGACTTTTCGAACTTCCCTCATAGTTATATGAAATGCAACACTGCTCCCATCACGTACCACCTGTTATTAGACTACTGTCAAATTTTGAGCAAGTTCTGTCATTTTCTTTGTGTTTAACAGCTGTTGAAAACATACAACCTCGTGGATTTTTTTTTTTTTTAAATGGAAAAAAGTAAATTTCGTGTGCTCATTAAGCATTATTATTTTGCGAAAAAACCACAAAGCCGGCGAATGCTATGCCAACTTATTGGACCAATTTAACGAGGATTTAAAAAAAAACGTCCCCATAAAGCCAAGAAAAATTTTTTTTCATCAAGATAATGCATGGGTGCACACGTGTGCAGTCTCAGTGGCAAAGTTCCATGAATTGGGCTAGGACTTGGTACCTCATCCGCCATATTCTCCGGATTTAGCCCCCAGTGACTATTTCCTATTTCCAAACCTAAAGAAATGGTTCGGTGGAAAGAGATTTAGTTCCAACGATGAAATTGTTGATCAACCAAATGCCTATTTTATGGACCTCGAAACATCCTAGTTTTTGGAAGGGATACAAAAATTGTAGAAACGTTGGACTAAATGTATTGAGCTAAAAGGAGATTATGATGAAAAATAAAGTTTTCTTTGAAAAAGAACCGTGTTTCATTTAAAAAGTCACGGACTTATTGATCTGCCCTCGTACAAATAAAAACAGTTTCAAACTTAACAGTTTAAAAGCTAATGTGTATAAAAATGGGGACATGATATAACCTCAACCAACATTATTCCAACACCGTTTGTATACTGATTTTGTATAACTTGATATAATTATATCTAAATACAGGAGAAAGCAAAATAGAAAAATCCAAAGTGTTTATGACATTAAAAAAAATAGCAGAGCTACAAAGAATGTTAAAAATTAAACCATTTAAAAGCAAAAATAAATAAACTTGAGTAAAAAAATCTTAAAAAAAATGCAGTATTAGGCCCAAAAATTAAATAATAAAAACATGCCATAAAGGCAACTCATAATGCCAAAAAGCCAAAAAAAAAACATATTTCTCTTCTCTGCTAATAACATCAAATTGTACATATAAATAAATCGACATAACACAAACAAACAAATTTTGATATATTATTTTATACATTTGGAAAATATATATTTATATAAAATTATATAAAGTTGTATTCAAAATATATAATTATATTTTTCTTTATATTTCCGAAAAAAAAGGAAAAAAAAACAATGTAAGGCTCAAAAATCTTTAAAAAAAATTCATATTATGAAAAAAGCATAGCTGGCAAACACTAACCCAAACATACCGAAAAATATTCAGTACCGTTTCAAGGACCTATTTTCACCTTAACCCTGCAGTACTATCGTTATTCAACTTACGCCATTACTATCGTTGGGTGTAATCCACCTTTACTTATTAGTATCTGCCCTTCATATCAGTTAAATTTAATTATGCAAATAATATTTTTTTTTCAATAATGAACTCCAAAATACATAAAAAAATTAAATTTTATAAGTTTGGCAATTCATTTATTTTAAATAATATTTTGATAATATACATCTCTCTTAAAAAAAAACAAAATTAAGCCTTACGATAGTGACGATTCAGAGACGATAGTACCAAATAGGGTTAAAATAACAAGGGTTAAAATAACAATAACAAAATAACACAAAATACCGATAACCCTTAAATAACACAACGAGAAAAAACAAAATATACCTTAACCTTGAAAATAATTACGATATAAAAAATATTTTATAATGTTCTCCCAAAACAATTATTACTTGAAAATTATCCACAAAGAAGCTCATACGCTCAGTCAAAAAAGTTAGTAGAAAATCTGTAAAAGGTTTTTCAATTCCACTTTACTATTTTTTTTCACTAATTTTTAGTACAATATATTTTTTAGTAAAAATTTTTGGTCTTCTCTCTCATTTACTAATTACTGAATTTTTAAGTAATTTTTGTTGCTGATTTCGAGAAACATTTAACTAATTTTAGAAAACTTTATTTTTAATAATTAAAACCTTTACTTACAAAGCAAATTAGCCTAAACACACAAAAATAACACTTAACACTAAACTCAGGGAAAAAATTCTTCTTATTCACGAAAATGTTTCATAAATCGTTTGTCATCAATTACATAGTTCAACAAATTCAGAGAACTTTGATGCATCGGTGCTGCGAACTATCATTTTTAAATCACTATTTGACGCAGGTCATGCATATGGCAGATTTTTTAAAATATTTATATTTTCTAAAAAATTTTTGCAGAAAAGTACACAATTGAAAACAAACCCACTACTTTTTTACAACATTTTACAACATTTACAACATAACAGCAAATAGTTATGGTCTTTGCTCATTAATTTAATATATTACGCGTTTCAAAAGGCGCAATAGTTTTCCCTACAGCGAAAAAAAAATCCATTTTGCTTTTTACGAAAAAAACTTTCGTAGCTACTTTTCTCATAAAAAACCAGAAAGTTTCTTACATTTTACGAAAATAAATTAAGTAAAGACTATTCAAATTTTATGAAACTAACGAAATCTTTCATATACTCAAAAACATAAGTTAGTAGAAAAATTAGTAAAACATCTTGTAAATCAGGTGTACTATTTTTCAGCTAATTTTTTGCTAAAATTATGTTTTAAACTAAAATTTTAGTTATACTTAGTCAGCACTTAACTGTTTTGAACTAATGTTTTACTAATATTTTACTAATGTTCTACTAATTTATTTTGCTAAAAAAAATGTGCTGACTAGCATAAAGTGTGAACGAAAACCAGATTAAAAGTTATATTCAGAATGAATTAGATTTCAAGATGTAGTAGTGACGAGGAAAACTATACTAAAAAGTACAACTATAGTAATACACTTAAAAAAAAATCAACCATGGAAGCTTTTGTATCTGTTTTTCCTACATAAAACAAAATTGTGGATTGAAACAACTTAAATTTTGCATTTTCATTTATTTCCTTTAAAAGATAGCATCATTTAGACAACCAATGATATAAGTAGTTGAAAGATAAATTATTTTAAAAAGAATCACAAAAATATGTTTTGCAATTTTCAGCGAAATAAATTAACTAAAGTAAAACATTTCTACAAATTTTTTGATTTTTTTCTGTCTATTAATAGTCAGCAAAAATATTATTAATGTTTAGCAAGGGTTTTTTAATTTCTAATCCACTAAGTTTTAGCAAAGCTTTTGCTGAATCTACTAATTTTGATTTTGCTGACATTAGCAATTTTTTTGCAAGCACCCTGCTGACTAAAATTTTGCTGACTCAGCTAAATTTTTTGCTGAATTTACTAACTTTTTTATTTGAGTGTAGTAAGGTTTTTCGTAATATAAAAGAAAGTTTCGTTTATTTAACGAAATAAAAATAGTAAAGGCTTTTCGAATTTTACGAAGCTAACGAAATAATTTCGTATAATATTTGTTCGTAAAATATAAGAAATTTATTTTACGACATAAGTTTTTTATTACAAAATTAAAACGTGTGCCACATTTTGAAATTTACCAAAACTTTCTTAGCTTATGATAATATTTTTTTGTATAGTTTATTTTTTTTTAAATTCGCTTTGAAAAAATTGCTTTAACAAATAACTTTTTTTTTGAACTCCTGAACCAATTGGACTTTGTATGGCGTCATACCAAGGTCTTTATGCAAAATTCGTCTCAATGATGTCTCCGAAATGCTCAATTGTTGAGAACGATGGTGAATTGATGTTGATGGCGCTTCACGCACACCTTCTGCCACAGCAGCAATATTCTCGGGTGTACGCACTGTTTTTGGCTTTATCGATGGGGATGTCAGTTTCTTTCACTTTTTTTACAAGATAACGAACATACTTTCAGCGGAAGGATAAAACTAATTATCTGTCAAATCAGACATGAGCTAAGTGTTACCATTCACGAAATAAGCACTAGTTGAAAAAAAAAAAAACGTTAGATGGCGGACCCTTTATATCAGAATGAATTTTCTGAATATTTTGATGTGCAATTGCCGGGGTGTTGTGATTTAATGAATTAAGTGTAACATAAATTAACATCACGAGCTAAAATTTTGTCCTAAGGGCTCGGTTAAATAAAATGAAGAAATAAAAAAAAAAAAATTATCGATTAAAGGATTTTATGATATTCATAAAATAGGAAAACATGCCAAATTTTGACTTTAATTTGAAAAATATCATACATATTTCTCCCCATCACAATTAATTAATATCTTTTTTTTTTTTTTTTTTTTATTTTTTAAAGAGAGGCAACACTCAGGAAATACTTCCTATATTTAGTGTGTTGCTTTCTTTGGAAAGGGATAGTATAGAGATGAAAGGTGGGGAAAGATGAAGGGCTTCAGACATGGCAACACTGTAATTGCGCGAGATGATAAGTCTTAGAACAGTTGTTGCTCGCCACCTGATGGAGAGTTAGCGAACTTATTGAAGCTTTTTGGTTCATAGCCCTGATTCATTATTTTACTTCGGTGGGGTTAATTGCTATGGGAACACCGAAGGTGGACATTGCGATACGTATGAGGGATAGAAAAAACTCATACATATTATTTTGATGTTGCCGGCACCGGGAATCGAACCCGGGACCTTCTGTGTAAAAGTCCAACGCGCCAACCATTACACCACAACGCCCACGGTTAAATAAAATGAAGAAATAAAAAAAAAAAAAATTATCGATTAAAGGATTTTATGATATTCATAAAATAGGAAAACAAGTCAAATTTTGACTTTAATTTGAAAAATATCTTACATCTTTCTCCCCATCACAATTAATTAATATCTTTGGTAAAACTCAAAGGCCATATTTTAACACCACTTTAATTTGTTTTCGCTGTTTATGCAGATACATGAACTGTTAAGAAATTTTTAAGATCTACATCCAAAAATTCTATCACAATTAATAAGTCTGATCCCCGATGTATTTTTATTGTTTAAATCCGTTATTATTTAATCATATTTATGAAGTTTTTATAAATACGACAAATGTTTTATAAAAATTGAAGCAAATAAGTTTATACACACAGAGAAATAAAGTGTCAACCGAACTGAAAAGTGTATGTTAATGGTAACAATTTATAAATTCAGTATTACAGCGATATTTATGAATATTTAAGGTGGTGCAACTAAAATGCAGTTGATTGCCCGAACTTTGTTGTGAAAACGAATATTAAGTTGTGTCAACCGTCATAAATTCGAAATAACTGAACTTGAGTCGTAGTAACGGAATTTCAGTTGGCAAATAGATACATTTTTCTCTGTGCATAGGTTGTCATCATTTCATAAAAACGTTTCATTGATTTGTTTATCTTTTAATGATAAAAATTTTTATAAAAAATGTTCCGCAAAGCTTGAGGAACTCTGATTCTTTTAAAACAAACTTTCTATTTTTTACAAAAATTCTTTAAGTAACATATTTAAGAGTGTTTTAAACTTTCTCTCTACCATTTCGAAAAGCGATTTATAACCATTTTGAGCAATTTCGCCATTTTCGAGTGTCATAGTTCTGCCAGCCCAGGTCTATAGCATTTTTATTTTCGTTTTGAAACTTTGGGCTTCATGTATGTCATTCTCATTTCTGGACGATTCAGAAATGTGTTGATCAAACAGCCGTTTATATATTGGTTCAACATAAAATTTAAAAGAACTTTTTAATGTTTTAGAATTGACATTAATACCCAGTTGACGTTTTTCTTTACACAATCGAAAAAACAATAACAAAATACATCTAGTCACTCATTCGTGTAGCGATGAACGTCCTCTAAAAAACAATCCTTAAATTATCGGGAGTTTTTAATAATTTACTAAGGCTAACATTTTATCATTACACTCAAATAAAAAAGTTAGTAAAGTCAGCAAAATATTTTGCTGAGTCAGCTAAATTTTAGTCAGGAGGGTGCTTGCAAAAGAATTGCTAATGTCAGCAAAATCTTTTGCTGAAAATCAGTGAGATGATTTTTAGCAACAAAGTTAGTAGATTCAGCAAAAGTTTTGCTAAAACTTAGTCAATTAGAGTTTAAAAACCCATTGCTAAACATTAATAAAATTTTTGCTGAATATTAGTAGACTGAAAGCTCCTCAAAAAATTTGTAGAAAATTTTTACTTTAGTAAATTTATGTATTTTGCTGAGAATCATAAAAAATTTTTTTGTGGTTCATTTTAAAATAATTTACAATACGTTTACAAAATATAAAAATTTTCATACTTCCACATTGACGACATGAATTAACGTAATATCTGCAAATATATAGAAATAATTATATATAACATAAACAAAATTATCTTTCAACTACTTACATCAATGGTTGTCCCAATGATGCTATCTTTTAAAGGAACGCTAATGCCGCAGAGAATTATAGAAACGAAACTGAAAAATAACAGAATGTAACATATAAAACCCTTTCTTTTTGGAATATGAAAAAGGAAACATAAAAATTTACCTAAGATGTATGTCTTTGTCTTTCGCTTTAGTCTGTCTACCTGTCTATATATTTGTTTGCAACTTGACCACTCAATTTGACTACAAATCCACATTTAATCTTTTTTAAATTTAAATATTTTATTTTGTCTTTTATTTAATTAATAGACAATTACTTTCACAATCCGGTGAAAACGCAAAATTTAAGTTATTTCAATCCACAATTTTGTTTTATGTATGATTCCATTGTTGATTTTTTTGTATGTGTCTTACTAGAGTTGTACTTTTTAGTATAATTTTCCTCATCACTACACCTAATTCATTCTGCGGATAACTTTTAATCTGGTTGTCGTTCACACTATTGAAAAATAGTATACATGATTTACAAGATGTTTTACTAACTTTTCTACTAACTTATTTTTCTGAGTGTACCCCTTTGGTTAACTTTTTATTTAAAACTGATCACAGACTGCTTTTATTATGACCGCATTAGGTGCTAAAAGATTATAATATCGTTACTTAGTGCTTCGACTAACTTCGCCCGGACTGGGACATTATCATTTCATAAATTTAATAGTGTAAGTCAAAGGCAATTAATGTTTTTATAACATTTATTGGCTTTAAGAATGCATTAATCATAGCCAATTAAAAAAAATGCTAAGAATTGAAATAATAATTTCATTAATAATTTTTTAAAAATTTTTCACGTTTTTCCAGGAATTTTTGAAAAAATTTCCCGGATTTTTCTCTCATTAATTCCCGTACCCCAAACCCTAGTTTACAGTATACATTTACATATTTGTTCAAACTTTAACTTTGTATTTAATAATACAAAAACTAGAACGTTAACATAAAGTATACCACAGTGATAACAAAATTTATAAACTCAGTTGAACATGTTATGGCAGTTTGTGTTAAGTGCAAAAAAAAAAAAAGTTTTACTTAAGGCTTAGTTGCGGATATTTTACAACACTAAACCATCATACTTTACAAGTATCATTTACAAAATGCGTTTTAGGTGTTTAACCAGAAAACCCACCATAATCACATGGTTTATGGGTCAATGTCGTATATTACACATACAACAACTTAACAACAAAATCACTTAAAATTTGTACATACGAATGTGGCAGTAGAAAGTTAAGTAATTTCATTACTTCACTTAGAATACTATATAGGTAAAGACCACTGCAAATGTAGTTAAAAATAAATTAAATTTTACTTAAAGAAAGGACGACTGTCACTTCACTAAATTCAACTAACATTGTCATTTGGTTTTTTAATGTTCAAAAAATTAACCATTTATCGCTCATTTACTTCAAGACTGTCATAAGTCAAAAAATGCGATTTTTGAGTTAATGATATAGATTTATTAGTTATATCATGCATTATATTGTGCAACAATTTCATATTACTATCATGCATACTTTTCGAGATAGAGGATAATATATTTATTTACACTTTAAAGTGGATGCAAAGCGTATATACTTCATAGACAAACTTTGCTACTCACGGGTCTTTCAATAATTAGCGAATTCGCAAACAACTCTCAGTAAGAGAAAAATATATTAAAACCATTTATTTATACAAAAACGTGACCAAATAAATAGAGAAAGGGTCGAACGAGGCAGATATGGATTGAAAACTCTTAACTCGGTTTTCTGCAAAATCGTGTTTTTTGAGTTATGTCAGTTTTGAAGTAAATAAGCGATATGTTAGTAAAATATAAACAAACAACTGTAAAAAATGAATGTAAATTCATAAAACAGTAATTTGATGTGGTTGGTTTTTTTAAATGAACTGCATGGTTAGTAAAAATTTTAATTTGTTTCTACCAATGACTGACATTAAAAATAAAGTGTTTTGTCCGTCGTGCTGTCAACACGTTTTTTAAATTTGTCTTGTCGTGTTTGCGTTAGTCCCTATAAATTCCGTTTGCTTTTAAAATTTAAATGAAAAAAAAACCCTTATTAGTGTCGTTCTGTTAAAAAAAAAAATAATAAACAAAAAATATTCATATTCATAAACAAATAACAAACACAAAACATAATATAAAATTAACTACACATCATGCATAAATCTATA
Source organism: Delia radicum (assembly GCA_021234595.1). Taxonomy (NCBI): domain Eukaryota; kingdom Metazoa; phylum Arthropoda; class Insecta; order Diptera; family Anthomyiidae; genus Delia; species Delia radicum. The sequence continues at coordinate 64,887,280 of CM037853.1, forward strand.
TAAAAAAAAAAAGCGTTAAATAACAACTAAATTTAAAACAATAACAACAAACATCAACATCATCAAATAGCAATACATTTAAATACAACTGCATTAACAACAATAACAACAAGCATCAACATCATCAAACATCAATACATTTAAACACATCTGACCTTCGCTATACGGCTCCGTTTTTATAATGACCAAACAAGGGGCTTTTATGCCTCCTTAATAAGTGTCATTGTCATTGTCCTTTCCTTTTCCATTGTCTACGGTGTATAGGGGGCGGGGAGTCAAATTGTTGTTTGGTTGTTTACTGTCAAAGGTATAACACTGGCCATTAAATAACCAATTACAGCAACAATTTCGACTACTGTGCCCCATATACACCCGTAAGGAACATTGATTTTATTTTTTTCTTATTTTGTTATGACAGGCAGATTTCGTATAGACTTCTGCAACATACGCGGACTGAGAGCGAATTACTTTTCTGTATATGCTCACATTCGTTTTCATAGGCCGGATGTTTTCGCCTTATGTGAAACTCAGGTTTGTGAGGATGCTGATCCACAGGATTTTCACATACCTGGGTATCACCTTCTATCCCTTTTTTCTCTACATAGGGGCCTTGCAATGTACATTCGCAATGATGTTGTGTACCAGTATCAGCAACAGTTGCACTGTAATGATAAGGAATTTAGCTCTCTTTGGGTTAAATTCCAGATCAGGTCGCACATATTGCACTTCGGGTTTCTATATAGAAGTCCAAACACGGAATTGGCTAAATCCCTTGATGGCTTCGATGCCCTTTCCGATTCAATTTCGAAAATCTTGGAGAGTTGTCCGAATAGTGAAATCGTTGTTGCTGGTGATTTTAATATCCACAACTCATCCTGGATTCGCCATTCGAGCCATACAACTCCCGAGGGCCAATACGTTGAGCTTTTCGCCGCGCATAATGATCTTGCGCAACTTGTGAATGAGCCAACACACAATGTATGTGTTGAAGGGCAATCGCGGAACACTCTCGACCTCTTCCTCACTTCTCACCCAGAAAAGTACGAAGTGAAAATACTTGCACCTCTCGGCAATTCGGATCACAGTACTATTTCTGCATCTTTTTCATATTCTACTCTTCGTAGCGTTTCTAACTTAGCGCCAAAACGCTCTATTTTCCTCTATGAAAAAGCTCGTTGGGCCGAGCTCAACGATTTCTTTCGGCATTTTAACTGGAAAATCTGTTTTCTCGACGACAACGTCGATGCCGCTGCAGAAATGGTAGTCAATATTATTATGCTAGGAATGAAACTTTTTATTCCAACGAAGCATATTTCGGCTAAATCAAAACACAAGTGTTGGTTTAACCAGACGTGCAAAAATGCCGTCAGATCCAGAGAGGCAGCGTTCAGTAATTGGCGTTCGAATAAGAACGCCGTTACTGATCTGCACCGCAAAAAGGCGAGAACCGAGTGTGCCAAGGTACTTAGATGCGAAAAGGTTTTATACGAACAGCGTCTACGGGCCAAAGTTCTTTCTGCTCCACGGGGCAGTAAGACCTTTTGGTCGTTTGTTAAAAGAGTAAGGGATAATGCTAGTTCTTCTATTCCAACTCTTTTAAAGGACGATCAATCATTCACTGACCCGGTTGATAAGGCCAACCTTTTCGCTGAACTTTTTGCAAGAAATTCTTTCTTGCCGGAAAGCGATCAACCACTGCCCGTTCTCGAAAGGGTATCCTATACTATGCCTTCGATTTTCTTTCGGGCCCGGGCAGTCAAAAGGGTTCTTGCGGATCTCAACGTAAATAAGTCACCGGGGCCGGATGGCATATCAGCACTGGTGCTGAAACAGTGCTCTTTAACGTTGGCACGTCCATTGGCAAAACTTTTCAGCTCTTCGTACCGTACGGGAATCTTCCCCTCATGCTGGAAGGTGGCCAATGTCCAGCCTATCCCTAAAAAGGGTGCGGCTAACAACCCTGAAAATTACCGCCCAATCGCAATTTGCTCTGCGCTCTCCAAAGTGATGGAGACCATGGTTAACCACCATCTTGTGAAATATTTAGAGACCAATTCACTTTTAAATGATCGACAGTATGGCTTCCGTAGTGGTCGATCTACGGGAGACCTGTTGGCGTTTCTATCGGAACGTTGGAGCCGGTCAATCCACCGCTTTGGTGAGAGTAAAGTGGTTGCTCTAGATATTTCTAAGGCGTTCGATCGTGTGTGGCACGGGGCACTCGTGACTAAGCTAGTTGCTTTTGGTGTCGGTAATGTCTTCTCTCGATTTATAACGAGTTTTCTCAGAGACCGCACTATACGTGTTGTTTTAGATGGGGTCTCATCAAACGAGTTTCAGCTAAATTCAGGGGTACCGCAAGGTTCTGTTCTTTCTCCTACCCTTTTTCTTATTTTTATTAATGACCTTCTTGGTCAGACCATCAACCCTATCTACTCTTTTGCAGATGACAGCAACATTTGTCATTCATTTTCATTCGATCATAGGCCAAGCTCTTTGGAGATAGAGGGCATGCGGCAGAACATGAATGACACACTCAATCAAGACCTTTCTACAATCTCCGAGTGGGGTCGCGCGAATAAGGTCGATTTTAATGCACGCAAGACCCAATGTTGTATGTTAACCCACAGACGGGCTGTGGAATTGACATTGTCATCTGTAACTATGGATGGTATAGGTATTGAGGAATCGGATACTCTTGATGTTCTGGGCATGAGAATACAGTGTGATGTCCGTTGGAATAAGCACGTATTTCAAGTGTCGAAAGAGGCATTCAAGTGTCTCGGTTTTCTAAAACGGTGCAAGACTTACTTCACTCCATCCGATCTCCTTACTATTTATACCAGCTATATCCGGCCAAAAATGGAATACAACTCTCATATATGGGCAGGGGCTCCACTGTCTATTCTGAAGCTTCTGGACCGTGTTCAGGGGAGGGCGGTGAAGCTTATCAATGACAGTAGTGTATCCAACTCTATTGATTCATTGGAGCATCGTCGGAATGTGGGTTGTGTGTCACTTTTCTATCGATATTACCATGGGAGATGCTCATCTGAGATAAGTGAACTTATTCCACGAGCCCGAGTTTTTTATTCGTAATACTCGCTTATCTAGTAGAGCACATCCGTTTGTAGTTGATTGTCCTGTGTTTCGCACAACGCATTACAGAGAAAATTCGTTTTTTAGTCGAACGATTCGTATGTGGAACAAACTTCCCGCAGAAGTCTTCCCTGTTACTTACAATTTAGAAAAATTTAAATCAAATATCCACAAACACTACTCCCTCTTTCCTCCTTCCCATACCTTATTTTCCTGATCAATACAATGCACTGCATGAGTAGGGGGCATCCCCTGAGTATTGGTTAAATTATAAAAAAAAAAAAAAAAAAAAAAAAATAAATACATATTGCACTAAATATTCAGAACTAGTTCTGAATTTAAAAGAAATATATTTGTTTAGTATTCCATAAATAAATCTGTTTATTTATGCAAAGCCTAGAAAATTCTATAGCATTATTATAAATAATACTATTTTAAAAGCCAGTCCATGCCAGGCAGAAGCTCAAGGTATAAAATTAAAAATATTTTTAGCCTGCTTTTTGTAAGTTGATAAATTCAGCAAAATAGGCACTGGACTTCAGGCGTAGATCCAGGAAAATGTTTTGGTTAGAGAAATTAGAGTATTTTTGAGGAACCTTTGTAATACATTTTACATTTTTGTACACACAGAGAAATAAAGTGCCAACCGAATTAAAATGTGTATTTTAATAGTAACAACTTATAAATTCAATTAGACCAACGACATTTATATTATATGACTGAATATTTTGGGAGCTGCAACTAAAATTCAGTTGAATTAATCGAACTTTGTTGTGAAAACTAATGATCAGTTGTACCAACCTACTGAAATTCGTATTAACCGAATTTGAGTCGTAGTAACCGAATTTCAGTTGGCAATTAGCTAAATCTTTCTCTCTGTGTATTGAAAAATTTGACTTACAATTTGATTTAATAAATCCTAATTTTATTAAATTTTGTGAAATTATAAAATTATATTTTTTGAAATTATTTTCCTGAAGATGCTACACAAAGGAGTAGCGAAATATTGAAAATAAAAAACTTTTATATAAAAAACAAACCTCAACTCAAATTATTAGAAAAAATTAAATTGTTTGCTTATTCCATCCAGGTGAATGTGGCTATTCAGAGATGTTAATGGTTTAATGTCGTGGAAATAAATTCATACATTTTCTACATATGAAATTATATTGGAGAAACCTGATGTTAATCATAACAAAGTGATAATGTCTCAGTTTCTAAAGATTTTTTTCGATTATATGACTTATTTAAATTTAAGCATTTAAAGAACACGTCCTTAAAGAAAAGCTTTCAGATTCTGATGATTTTTCCATAAACAAACTCAAATTCCGGCTGCATCATCCTGTAAAATTCATTTAGGCTAATTTGGCTTATTTTCGGAGAAAATCACTTAAATTTTAAGTTTTTTGTGTTATAGAAAAACGTTCTGACCATCAAATTTTCAGGATTTCAATTCTGGATTCTGATAGTTTTCTCTTGTAAAAAATTAAGATTTCCTCCATGGTATTTACAAATTTTTAAGAACCTGCGTTTGTAGGAAGAAAAGGGATTCAATACAAAAAGCATTTGCGAGACTTTCTAAATAAGATTTTCAAATAAAAAGTCTGTAAAGTCAGCCACAGTTTTGCTGAGAGGATCCTTGCAGGAAAATTGATAAAATCAGCAAAACCTTAGCAAAATTCAGCAAAATTTTTACTTAATTTAATATTTTTTTTTTTTGCTGTCATTAGCAACTTTTCTGTAAGGATCCTCCCAGCAAAAATGTGGCTGACTTTGTTTTTGAGTGTAGTAACTATATTCAAAAAGACAGCAAAAATTTTTCGAATTTACAGTATTTTTTTAGTGTAAAATTTTGTAAAGTTAACAGTTTAATTTTTGTTGTTCTTATATTTTTAATATTTTGCAAAAAAAAAAAAAATTGCCAATTTTATCAGTTTAATCTGCAACGTAATTTTTAACTAATTTTAAGTAACTTTTGTTTTAATTTTAATGGTTAATTTATGTGAGTGTAGCATTTGCCAATTTTAGTTAAATGTTTAGTTCTTTTTCGCCTACTTTTTTAAAGATTTTGAAAATGTGCATAATTTTTTATTTGCTACGAATTTTTGTTATTGCTACGATATAATTTTTGTCCAGATGGACAGTTGGCATGGATAGCCTCTGATATATATTGTATTCATTATATTAATCTGTTATTTTTAAATTTTTATAGAAAAAGTAAACTTTCCAATTTACCTTTATCTGTCTTTTTATCAATCAATTTAAATTTATTTTATAGCTGTCAGTTGTATTTTCGCTCATGAAAACAAATAATGGAATCCTCTAATTGATGTTAGTTACTGTATATGACTAGGCAATAGAGTCATACATTCATTTGTCATGACATCTTTATTAACAAACAATAGGAATCCAATCACAAATAAATCACTCATTGCCAAAGTTCAGAAATTGTGAAGACATCTTTAAATTTATTGACAAATGACTTTTAATTCTTATTTAGTTGTTTGAAAAATATAAAAAAATAAATTTTTTGAAATTTCTAAATTTCTCACTTTTATATTGTTCTATGTTTCGTTTTGTTTTTTTTTTACGTGCCAGATATGTATAAAAAACACATAACATCAATACTTACTTATTGCTGGTTTGTTCAAAAATTTTATTGAAATTTATTGTAAAATAAATATTTATACTAAAAATTTGCAGAAATTATATTTTTGTACAAAAGTCTTGCACTGCCTAAATTGATATTGAATTATTTTTTTATTTCTGAAATTTTCAAGAAACTTTTTTAAGCTACATGATTTTTAATTGAAATTCCGAACATTTCATATGAAACTGAGACTTTTCAAATAAAAATTAAAATTTCGACATGAATTTAAGAATTTTCCATCTTAATTAAGAAAATTGCATATGATTCATTCAGATTTTTCATTTAAAGTTGGGAAATTTTCAAATTTTGATTTTTTATTTAAAATTCTTATATGAAATCTTATATGAAATTGATACTTTGTATTTAAAATTTTAAATGAAATTGAAGTTTTAAACTGCTAATTGATAAAATTATAATTAAAATTGAGACCTACCATGTCAAATTGAGATTATTCATTTGAAATTGCGAAAAATGCATATGCTAGTTCATGCAGCAAAAACTAGTAGCATGATTTTAAAGTTGCACAAATGATAAAATTGAACATATATTTATGGAAATCGGTTTGAAATTGAATAAATTTAGAGATTCGCTTTAAAGTTTGATCTCATCGAATGTTTTCCCAAGTGTTTTGTATATGTTTTTTTTTTTTTTTACTATTTTTATAATTTTTTTGTTCAAGTAATTTTTCATATTTTCGCAAATTTTTCAAGTTTTTTCATTTCCACTAGTTTAACCAGAAATGTAATCTAATAAACCTAGCCAGCAAAAAACACCTTACCAGATAATGTCTAGTATAGTCATCTAACCTCGAAGATTTGGACGTATTACTCTTTATATTATAATTCTAACTTTTTTATATGAAATGTCCCAAAAGTGGCAACCTTACGTAAATATGAATTATAATGGGTTACCCATATGCATATAATAAAAAGCCATTACTAAAGAAAATATTTAATGGGTTTAACGATTGATTTTGAAAAAAATACAAATTAAAAAAAAAAATATTATTAATTTTTTTTAAAACACGGTCGAGCCGGTTATAGACCCCGGGTCGTCAGATTAACAATACAAAATTTAAAATGTATAAAGCAAATATATTTATGCGGGAATTTAATTTTTTTCAAAACTAACACCACTTTATTATTATTTGCCAAATATATTTTTCATAATTTGAAGGTGTTTGTACCATCGTCCTGTATAAAGTTTGTAATTGTTTTTGTTTCGGCTTGAGGCAATCTGCTGTAATTTTATTTATTTTATTTCCAATATTTCAGTTAAATTCTTTAACCATCCTCTGGTAGTTAAAACTAAAAATTTTAAACTTTGAAACGGATTTTGGATGTTAATTAAACAAAAAAAAAAAAAGCCTTTTTTAAATTAATTTTCACACATTTTTATTCTCAAGGTTTTTTATTTCTTAAAGACTTTTAGACTTAAAAGTAGAAACCTCAACTTTATTTGTAGTTTTCAATTTCATTTGGAATTATTTCAATTTCATTTAAGATTTTTTCAATTTTAAAAGAAAAATCTCAATTTCATTTATAATATCCCAATATCAAATATAAAGTTCCAATTTCGAAATGAAAATTCTTAATTTAAATTGTATTTCTCTCAATGTCAATTAAAAAATCTATATTTGAATAAGAATACAAAATCTTTATTTAAATTTAAAATTTTCTTAATTTTTGTTCGCAATTACAAATATAAATTCTCAATTGCAGATGAAATTTTCTCAATTTCATATTAAAAATCTCAATTTCATTTGCATGTTTGCCTATTTCAAATAAAAGATCTGATGTGCACTTGGAACTTCGCAATTTAATTTAGCAAGTTCTCAATTTCACCAAAATTTTAGGACTTTGCTGCTTAAACGGAAGATTTATATTTAAAAGAGAACAATTGTAACTTTTTTGAGAAAACCTATAATTGTATCTGACATATTGTTTAAAATTTTAAGGCTTCAGTACCCGAACGGATACGTATCAGAAACATATTCATAGAGAGAATTTCGTTTACGAATTTTAATGAAATGTTTTCACTAAACTGATGAAATTTTCATCAGGAACATCAGGAACATATTCATAGAGAGAATTTCGAATTTAATGAAATATTTTCACTAAACTGAAGAAATTTTCATTTTTTGTTTGTAAATTATTTCCTTTGGGCTTATTTGGTAAATTGTAAATTTCACTCGACGTTTCTTTGGATTATTTCCAATTTTTTCAGGAGTTTTTTATTGTTTAATTCTGGCAAAACAAAATACAAAATGTTTTTTAAATCAATAATTTTAGATATGTGGAAAAGTTTTCTTCACTATTCACTACATTTCCTAAACTTTGTGAAAAAGCTTCATAGTTTTAATGAAACTGTTTTTTTTTTTTTATTAAACTTTTTCATTAGTTAAATGATATTTTTAATAAATAATTTCTCATAAAATTTTATGAGAAACTGCATTAATTGAATGAACAGTTTCAAGAATCGAATTCCAGTGACATTTCATAGATCTAAAGTAAATATTCATTGATTTCATGCAGATAATTCTCTCAGCGTTGTAACTCCCTATGAACAACGTAATGTGAACAAATAGTTTAAGGCTAATGGATTGTCGGATGGCAAGTCCTGTTAGAAATAGAGTTTCTCTAAGCTTCTACATTTAATGAGTTACTCAGAGGCAAAATTATCAAAATTATCTTATATTTTATTTTTACCCATTAAACGTTTCATGTTAAGCTTACGCTCGAATAATGTGAGCTATAATATTGGAATATTTTTACTTGTTTTTCTTTTTATTTTAATTTCAATTTGTATATGAAAATGTTATTATGACTCTTTAACGATTGAGTTATTTTGAGGAAAATGTCATCAAAATTAAATAATTAGGAAATTTAGTTTGCAAAACAGAAAATAACTTAGGAATTGTTGTAGGCGAAATGTAAAATTTAATTATCCTCTAAGGTAATTTAAAATCAATTTTTTTGAAACATTCAAATACGTTGTGGAAATTTTAAAATGTAGTATACTTTTAAGCCATAATGTATTTAACTTCCTCTCTTAATGTTTCTATCTTCATTCCAAGCATTTGAATTTACATTAAAGGTCATTATTCATTTTGTAACATACATTCGTATGTTTTAAAATAGCAATGAATTTCCATTGATTAATACTCTAAACTTTTCAGTTGGAACTGTAAAGATAGAAATTGATAAAAAGATTTACATTCTGTAAGAGATAGAAAATATCAGTGTAGATTTTAATTTCATTTAAACGGTTTATTTTTTTACTTTTATATGCTTCTAGTATATTATTTCTATCCGGCGAAGATATCATTATCAAGCTAACTAAAAAACAAATTAATTTTTGTATGGAAAATTTATAAAGCAATTTTAATAGTATTCATTAGTCAAATTTAGAATTCTGATCCCAAGAAGTCAAAGTTGTTATTTATTCCAAATAATAGTCATTCCATGTCAACCCGATCTATCTTAGACATCATGCACACCAAAAATTATTGTCAAAAAGTTTCAATTAAAACTTTATTTCATTTCAAACTCACTTTCAATTAAAATTTTAATAAAATGTATTAAATGTTTAATTGAAAATCAATTTTTGTTCACACAAAAATTTCTAATTTGAATATCTTATAATGACAACAACAAAAAAATTACAAAATTAAAAAAAATCACCAAAACTAAAAAAAAAAAATATTAACAAAAAAATTTGCTACTTTTTAAAACAATTGCCAACGATTGAAAAAGACAAAAGTAAAAATTTAAAAAAATCTCTTACATTAACTAAAATTTTGCTAAAATCTAAAAAAAATAGTTAGAAGGTAAAAAAATGTCAAATTGAAATAAATTTGCTAAAATTAAAAAAGAACATCAAAAATTATGGACCTTGCACATAACAAACAAGTTTTCAATTTATTTTTGATCAATGGTTATAATCTTTAACTTCAAGCTTATATGTATATTAGATCTCATGTAGTGAGTAAACTAGTTCATATGTATGGTTTATGTTTGGCATGGGATTATTACCGCTTTCAAAACGTGTTCTGATGATGGGAACCTAGAAAATTCCCGAAATAGATCTATCAACACATTCCTGAAGGGGTCAAATAATAAATTTGAAAACAAAAAACTCTATAGATTATTTGTTAGGACAATATCCTAATGAAGAAATATAGAGTATTGCCTCGAACTTGAATAATTTTCATTTTCATTGCACAATTAAAGTTCGAAAAACACATAATTTTTATTTTTAATAAAAATTATAACAAACTTGTATAAAAGGCAGAGTACCGCCAAGTTTACTTCCCCTGGTTTGTTTACAAACTAAACAAAATATAAAAAGAGGAGAGAAACAAAAAAACGTGTATTGAATATCCACCAGAGGTGGATCTTGCACATCAAACAAGTTTTCAATTTATTTTTTGATCAATGGTTATAATCTTTAACTTCAAACTCATATGTATATTAGTTCTCATGTAGTGAGTAAACTAGTTCATATGTATGGTTGATGTTTGGCATGGGATTGTTACCGCTTTCAAAACGTGTTCTGATGATGGGAACCTAGAAAATTCCCGAAATAGATCTATCAACACATTCCTGAAAGGGTCAAATAATAAATTTGAAAACAAAAAACTCTATAGATTATTTGTTAGGACAATATCCTAATGAAGAAATATAGAGTATGGCCTCGAACTTGAATAATTTTCATTTTCATTGAAAAAACATATATTTAAAAAAAAAAACAATATATCAAACTTGAAGAATCTTATTAGAAAAATAGTCTGTTCGACGAAAATGTCAAAATTCAACACCTTTTAACTCGGAGAGTCCTCGACCGATTAAGCTGAAAATTTGTATCACAGCTACTTCTGAATTGGACTTTACTTGTTGCAAATCTCAGCCTGATGCCTTGACATCATTTTGAAAGCATCGGTCACTTGAGGTGAAATCCCCCATGTATATAAGTATATCAAATTATAGCTTTTTGCAATACCATTTCAATAAACTATGGCACAAATGTATCTACCACGCAGCCTTAAAGTAATAGCGGTTTAAATTAAATTTTGAAAGATCTATAATTTAAAATATATATATATATATGTATGTACACCGCATACTCTAGAGACATTTATTCATTCCCCCGCATAGTTTAGGGACATTTGCTTACTTTGGGGACTGTCCCCAAAATTTTCGCGCCTTTTCATACATCTAGCGTTTAAGATGAGGACAATTTTTTCTATACACCGCATATTCCGGCGACAATTTTGGGCGTGTCCCAAACTATGCGCTGTGCATATATATATATATATATATATATATATATATATATATATATATATATATATGTGTATGCACAGCGCATAGTCTAGAGACATTTATTCATTCCCCCGCATAGTTTAGGGACATTTGCTTACTTTGGGGACTGTCCCCAAAGTTTTCGCGCCTTTTCATACATGTAGCGTATGAGATGAGGACAATTTTTTCTATACACCGCATATTCCGGCGACAATTTTGGGCTTGTCCCTAAACTATGCGCTGTGCATACATATATATATGTATGCACAGCGCATAGTCCAGAGACATTTATTCGTTCCCCCGCATAGTTTAGGGACATTTCCTTACTTTGGGGACTGTCCCCAAAATTTTCGCGCCTTTTCATACATCTAGCGTTTAAGATGAGGACAATTTTTTCTATACACCGCATATTCCGGCGACAATTTTGGCCATGTCCCTAAAGTATGCGCTACGCATACATATATATATATATATATATATATATATATAATATATATATATATATGAATGAAACAAAATATATATTTTTTAAATTGACATGCAATTTACTAATTCGGGAAATAATCTTCTGGTATTATAATTTAAATTTGACTTTTGGCATATGACCGCCACGGCGGGCTCGGACGTATTCCAATCTGGAGGTCGAATTTTCAATGTCTTTTTCCAAAATTTGTGGCCGTATATCGCCAGTACCTCGGCGAATATTGTCCTCCATGTGGTCACAGCTCCTGCAAATCATGGTTGTTTAATTGATGTACGAAAAAGTCAGTAATCATGGTGCTATAGCGGTCACCATTGACTGTAACGTTCTGGCCAGCATAGTTTGTAAAGAAGTACGCACCAATGATTCCACCAGCCCATAAAGCACAACAAACAGTCGGGTTTTGTGGATGTAACGGTGTCTCAACATTCACTTGTGGATTATCATCATTCCAAATACGCAAAACGTTCCATAGTTAATTGAATTAATTGCTCTGATCGACGATTATGTTGACCGTAAAATGGACATAGTGCGCGATACTTATTTCGAATAGAACCATGATTTTCAAAATTAATTTGCACAATTTAGAAGTTTTGTTCGGGTGTCAGTCTATTCATGTTGAAATGCCATACCAAACTAAACATAAATCACTTGACAGCTGACTAAATGGCCGCCAGTTTAAACAGTGTTGCCAACTTAAAGTTCTATACCTGTATAAAAACACCCATTATTATTATGTATATATGTTTTTAATTAAATTTAACTTTTCACACATTCACATAAATTCCAGTAATTTATGTTACGCTTTTATATCTTTTGTTGCCAATGATACAAACACATTTATACAGAAAAAATAAATTGCCAACCAAATTTGAAAATGTATTTATATTACAACAACCAAATAAATCGGTTAGTTCAACCATATTCATATGAGATTTCTCGATATTGTGTTCGTTTTAATTAAATATAAGTTGTATCAATTGATTGTTGTTGTAGAAAACAATATTTAGTTGTACCACCGGATATTAGTCGTTGTAACCGCATTTCAGTTAGAAACTGACAAATTTTTTCTCTAAGTGTATATTCGTATTCTATTGCAACTGACAGTATGAAGGTTATTTTAAAATTTCACTTGATATCATAAAATATTGTATTTTGCTAAACAAATAAAGTTTGTAGTTATTTGAATGCACTCACAAACATACAATGTAATTGCAATAATGTTAAAATAGCTTATGTCCATAAAATTTAATATAAAATATATTAAGTATACTACACCTACTTCGATTTTAATAAACTGCAAGCATGTTGTACGCGGGGGGGGGGGGAATATGAAGTTGAACTGTTTAAAGATATAAGTTTCCTTAACAGCCCACAAAATGTATAGTTTCAACTACTTACCAGCCTATATATGCCCTAACATACATGGGAATTTTTAATTTCCCTTCAAATTTCATTACCATTGATACAAAGGAAAATGAAAAAAATTCCATTACTAGTTAATGATACTGAAATATGTTCTATTAGAAAAATCAGTATTATTGCTAATGAAATCACGTTAATGCATTGAAAAGCAAATTACAATTGATAAAAAAAAAACATTTGTTTACAAAACAAAATCCTAGAATGGAAGCAGGGTTGGAAAATAAATATACATAATTTTGAGCGTTGTGGTACAATGTTTAGCGCGTTGGACTGTTACACAGATGGTCCCGTGTTCCTTTCACGGCGGCGACAAAATCAATTTAGAAAAATAATATGTAAGAGTTTTCTGTTAGAGTTTTCTGTAAGAGTTTTCTGTAATAGTTATATGTAATAGTTATATGTAAGAGTTTTCTGTCCATCATACATATCGCAGCGTCCACCTCCTCTGATCACATAAAAGCTTCTCCATCAGGTGCGGTGCAACAACTATTCCAATACTTATCATCTTGCGCAATTACAGTGTTGCCACATTTGAAGCCCGTAACCTTTCATTTCTGCTCTATCCCCTTTCCAAAGATAGCAACACAATAAAAAATATGAACTTCCTGAGTGTTGTTTCTCTTAAAAACAAAATAAAATCGTATTGGGAACGAAATTCAATGGAATGGAGAATAAGTTGAGTTAAAGACTACCCACGAAGAACGCTATGGAATGGGGAGCGCGTGGAATTGGAACATCAGTTACGAAATTGTATTGAACTGGGTACTAACTTTGAGATATCGCAGTATCTTAATTTGTAAAAAATTAAATATTCGGTATCTGTTGCGGACCTAGCCTATTTGTATTAATGCTTCAATGGAGCATTAAACTAAATGTGTTAATTGTTCCGGTTTCATCCGTTCCCCCCTATATTCCGTTTTGGGACAATGTTCTATTCTATTTATCGGAGTGTTTAAATTTGTATTTTCATATAAGTATATAGGTAAACCAATAATTAAGACATCCTTTGGTTGTTTCATAAAAAATGATTACCCGCGCATCTTTCCCGCAACAAGCCTATTTTGCATTATCAGGAAGTATTACACTTCTGTTGAGCAAAAATGTTGTCCGGTTTGCTTTATACCGCTTAAATAGGAAAACAAACAAAATGTTTGCAAAGCTTGACCCATGTAACACGTACCGATAATACAAATGAGTTACGTGCTTCAATTTCACTCATTGCCCGTTTCATTACATATGGTTCCATTTTGGAACAATGTTGCATTCTAATACTGGAGTGTTTAAATTTTCATTTTCACGTACGTACATGGGTGAAAAAATAATTAACCCACCCTCGTGGGTGTTTCATAAAATACTAATCCCTCGGGATGCTTCCCAGACCTAGCCTAATTATATTATCATGGTTAATTAATACTCCTAAGGAGCAAACATTTTTTTCCGTTTTGCCCTATCCCTATTAGAGGATGACAGCCGTGGCTTTTTAGTAGTTGGATTAGTAGCATGATGTTTCACAGCGCTCTTGAAGCGCCTTCCATTCTTTAAGTTTGATATCCTGTATAGATTTTACTAAATCACACTTTTTTGTTGCACCGTAATGTTCAAACAAAGTAATAATTTAGGATATATTCCATACAAACAGCATGAAGAAGCGTTAAAATTTCTTTGGTAACGTTACAATTTAGCCCACATACATTTCCCGAATTATCTCATTATGACCAGAGTCACAAAAACTGCCATATTTTTTTTCAATGTTTAAATATTTGCTTGAACCAGTCAGTCGTTCGAAATATGAGCAACTAAACAATATTTTTTTGTATTTACCTGATTAAAAATAAAAAAGAAAATAGTTTGTTTTACAAAAACTTAGAACACCAATAGAAACTTTTTTCAATGATATTTTCATTTGCTACATCAATGCATAGAGTATATACAAATAGGGAGACAACACTTCCAAGCTACAAAATACCGAACTCGGGCAAGCAAATGAAAAAAAAAAATTTTTGCACTAAAAATAAATGCAACATGTTGCTAAAAAAATGTTGCTTAAAACACTCATTTTATTTTGCTTATATTTTGCTATTTTTTATTAAAATTTAATGTTTTTTAATTGTATCTTGTTTATTTTATCGTTAAAGTTTTAAATAAAAAATATTTTATTAAATTATTATTTAAAAACATGATACAAATTAATTTAAACTTTTTAATTTAAGCAACATGTTTTCATTTACTCGGTGCGAGTTGACGCATAAAAAAAAGAGAGCAGATTGAGCTTCACTGAGTATGGAAACCCACTGGGTTTAGTTGCTCGCTTACATTCAACTTACTAAATTGCTTAAACTATACATATATTTTCATAGGGTAGGCTAAATTCCAAAATATCCCTTTCGTTAATAAAGTAAAGTTAATTGCAAAACTAGGAGGTATATATTAACCTCTGTGTCTCTTAATTTTCCCTCTTTTTATATGTTCGTAAACTCGCATCGAGCAAATAAAAACATGTTTAAATGTTTTAAACTAATTTTTGCCATGTTTTTTAATGATAATTAAATAAAATTTCTTTTTTCAATTTATAACGAGCTTTCAACCTCCGTATATTTACGAAAATAAAGCAAATCAAACATATTAGCTAGGCTGCGACTAGTATTTCGATCTAGCAAAATATCTCATCAGAACCTGAAGTCTTAGAAAAGCTAGAGCCTCCATAATAGGCAGAAGCCCTTTATCTTTCCCCACCTTTCATCTCTATACTATCCCTTTCCAAAGAAAGCAACACACTAAATATAGGAAGTATTTCCTGAGTGTTGCCTCTCTTTAAAAAAAAAAAAAACCTATTAATCATCAATTTTGCTCCATTCTTGTGTTCTTAGTAATCAAGCACGTGGTTAGGTATTTTCCTAACAAGCATCATGACGTTACTAAACTTTGAAGACCAAAAATGTTCTATTTATATAAAAAAAATTAGTGTGTACTCTGGCTCAAATAATATTTTTTACAGTTCTATTAGTTTTTTGTGTTTATATAAATACATCGATATTATTTTTATGTTATTTTAATTTATAAAGAGCATTCAACCTCCGTATATTTACAAAAATAAAGCAAATCAAACATATTAGCAAGGTTGATACTAGTATTTCAATCTGGCTAAATATCTCATCAGAACCCAAAGTTTTAGAAAATATTATCATAAATATAAGCGATAAAATCAGCAATTTAAAATATATATAAATTAAATAAAAAAAACAAAAAGGTACATAAGCAAAATAAAAGTGAGTGATTTTAGTAACAATTTTGTATTAACATATTACTATTATTTTTTTTTGTGTTAAAAAAAATGTTTTCATTTGCTTACTCGAGTTCTGTATTATGTTGTAGTATAGTGTAGTCTCTCTGTTTGTATATGGGCCACTTCAAAAATTCACAGCACCTAGACATTTTTTTTTTTGTCTGACATCAATGTCGATTTGTGTGTGTATAATCCGATATTTTAGCGTGTGAAATTCGTTCGCGTTAATCATTTTTATTAAGCGGCGCAAATTTTACGGCGGTTTCAATTTAAAAATTTAAAAAAAACTATTAAAATTACAGTTTTTGTTAAAATTGAAAAATGATAACGCGTGTGGATAATACCCCTTAAGGGCTTTCTTAGCACACTAAAATATTTGTAAACGCTTCAATACTTTTTGAAATATACTGAAAAAAATTATAAAAAAAAAATTTTTTTTTAATCGTGTATGCATATAAAAATTATTAAAAATTACGGCTAGTATAACCCATAATTTGTAATATTTTGGGAAAAACTATTTGCCTATCGCTAATGGTTTAAGAGATATAACAATTTAAACTTTACCACTCATGATTTTTTGCTATTTTAATTTGTTACCTTTGAAAATTTGTAAAATTGTTCTGCAAATTGGAAGCTGTAACTAACGTTTCGTTAGTTAAATCATGGGTTTCAGTGATAGATTCTAAGCCGTTTTCAATTTTTTTTAATCCGCAATTTTTTGTGTTGATGACATTGTTTTTATTATTATTGTTATTTAAAACCGAATACCTAACTGACTTTCTTACACCAATTTGCGATTTGTTTGTTTTTTTTTTTGCTTTTTATTTTTCAGATTGGCGATATTCGCGTCTTTTTTTCGGTTAATTTCTTTCGCTTCTTAGTTTTTACGAATTTCATGTTTTTTAATGTATAATCTAAAACCATTTTACTAATTTTTATTCACGACTGTTCACGCGCATAAATAAAATAAACTGAATTGAAACTCAAATATTTATTCTTAGAAGCATTCAGCAAAGGCTACTATGATCATAGAGTTTTTATAATAAACCAAGATCTTTAAGATGTCATTGCATCGGCGGTAATTTGGCGGTTTTCGCGGTAGTATGTTTTAGTTGTTTTGTTGAAATTTGTTAAGGTGGCCCTCTTGAATATTGGTTAAAAATATAGTCTCACTTTCTAGGTGTTCAAAAAAAACGGTTTTTTTTCCAAATATTAATATTGGACCGATTATAAAATACTTGTTGGGATTCTGGGTTACTTATTAACCCGAATTCAAAAATAATTCTTTTAAATTTTCAAAATCAAATATTTCATAAAAGGATGCTTTTTGAGGTTAGAAACATTTTGTTTCCTTCATAAAATTTTAAATCCTTAAAATTTTTTGGTGCGTTTTCGATTTTAGTATCAAGCTCAGTAAAGTCTTCCAGTCGATGTACGTTTGAGCGGAATTGATACAGCGCTTTAGTTGTCACAAAGCGAAATGTGTTTGGAAAAAACTGCCGCTGCACGCGCCAGGATTGAAAAAAATTATTTTTTTTTGCACTTTATCAGTTTAGTCCGTCGCGTTTTCGCCTCGGAGGTGCACTTTACGAAGTTACTCACATCACGCAATACACTAGCCAACCAAAAAGACAATTCAGATTGTCAGACGCAAAAAAGATACATTTTCAAAAAATTTACGCTAATTTCTTTTAAGTTTGTGATGTCCGTGGAACGTTATTGGTGCGCTGACACCAACTTGATATACCTCAAACTTTATAAAATTACGCCGTTTTATTAATTCTGCACTTAAAACACATTTTAATTAAACGGCGCAAAAACCCTATTAAAAATCTTCAAAAAGTTCAAAATTCGGAAAATTTTGGTTTCACTTGTAAACCACCATGCAAATTTTCACCCAGCAGCGATATCAAAAATTTTTTTTTTGTGGATATATCCTCCAAGTCTAGTGACTATATTTTGTATTGGTTTGGATCTGAAAGCTAAGAACTATTACAGAGAAAACGGAATGAATGAAAAAACTCTTACAAGTTTCAAGTCGTTTTTTTAATTTTTCGAATTTTAGATGACCACCAATTCTTAAGGTGAAGACTTTTCAATGTAAAACTTTGCACGTCATATCCTTCAAGTATAGTCATCCAAACCCTGTACAACGTTTTTTTCAATTCATAAAAGTTAACGAAATAAGAGCCATAGTATGTCGGTTTCAGCAGGTGCTCAAAAAATTTGAAATAGCCCATATACTCTTTGGTAAAACATAACATTGTATCGAAAAGAAATCTTTTTAATATTTTCTTTTAATATTTACAAAATTGAGTAGGAAACTAATTTTGAACATCATCAGCCTCGTTTTCACAATATCCCCTCAGCCCTTAACTGTGAAGTTGCCTGGCACATTTGTTGTTGTTTTCCGTATAACTCAACTGCTTGTTAACCTTTAACTGGACATTGAGTAACCGGGCATAAATGTTTCAGAATATCGAATTTCGAATTTGGCATATTTGTGTTATTAGCAATTGAAATCCTTAATCTGGAATAACATTTTTGAGAAGTAAGTTTTAAAATGAAGTTTCCTTGCGTGCTATTTTTAAAATCTAATTAGAATATTAACATTGGTTCACAACAACAAAAAACTTGTTAATTTTAAGAAAGTTTACATAAATTTATGAAAATTTATTATTAAACTTTTGATCTTATCAGAAACGTGTGCTGGCTTTTGAAAACATCCCAAATTTCAGGCAACTCTAATCCTTATCCGTTTGTTACAAAAACAAGCACACACATTAGGCCGGGTCGATTTGTATGGTGGCAAAAAATCGCTTAACGTTCAAGGAAAATCGTATTCTAGGGATCAAAATAAGAAACTTTGCAGAAGGAACCATACCTTTAAAACGAATTCTGATGTCCCGACTTTTGACCCGTAGGGTCAAATTTTGAAAAATCCCACTTTGACCCATTTAGAGTGTCATAATCGAGTCCAACCCAACCAAATATAATTTATGCATTCATCTGCTAGAGCGTCTTCCGGAGAAGAAATAGAGACACTAATCTTGGAAAGACTCCTCATACTTTCTGAAATATCTCAATCCCGAGATTTGCCCATTTTGCTATAAAAACACGGCTAAAAAGGCCTTAACGGGCACCTAGAATGATGATTTGTGAATTAATCTGCTAGCGCGTCTCCCGGAGAAGAAGTAGCTCCCATAATCTTGGAGAGGTTCCTCCTACTTTCTGAAATATTAAAGTGGGATTTTTCAAAATTTGACCCTACGGGTCAAAATTCGGGACTTCAAAATTAGTTTTAGAGCTATGGTTCTTTCGGCAAAGTTTCTTATTTTGATCCCTAGAATACGATTTTCCCTGAACGTTGAGCGATTTTTAAATCGACCCGACCCTAACACACATATAACTAGATATGAGATGTAGCATGTGATGCATGAATAATCATGTCATAGTGATCATCATACTCATGTTAATAAAATAGAATATGTGACATTATTATGTATTTTAGTTCGTTAAATATTCCAAAATTTAATAAATATTTTATGCATGAGTTTTATTATTTAAAATTTTAAAAAATGTCCCGGACTTGACATGTTTAATTTATTACAAAATGCAATGTGAGTAATTTGTTTTTTGGGCATTAAGCTGCTTAAAAAAAAACAAATTGACTTATTTGGAACAGGACCACACTGGATTAAAGTAAGATTTATGTAAAGGAATTTCTATTTTTTCAAAATTTTCGAAAACAATTTAGGAGTAGCTACCAGACTTTGAACATTTTCCATATTTTGAAAAAGGACATATTTTCATAAAAATAGATTTAAAAAAAAAACAGATAAAAATCGATATTTAATTTTTTTTTGTACCCGATGAAAAATGTTCCGATATCGGTAGGCCCGACGAAAAAAGTTCCGATATAATCTTATATTATTAGATATATTATCACATATAACTAAACATCACATCATATCTCATCTGATCCGAAACATATCTTACATAAGCTGACCTCATGGTATCTCATATAGTTTGATCTGAAAAATGTGTCTATCAAGTACGACCAAATTATATATAATTGGATAACATTTTATTTAATAAGTTTTTTATGCAAAAATTAAAAAAAAATTAAAATGTTTTAGATATCAGTATTTTTTATTTTAATCCAATTGAATACTACACTTAGAGTACTATGTAGGTAAAGACTCCTGCAAATGTAGTTAAAAACAAATAAAATTTCACTTAAAGAAAGGACGACTTACATTTCATTTAATTCAACTAACATTGTAATTTCTTTTTTAATGTTCAAAAAATGACTAACAATTGTAGTAAAAATATAAGACATATCCAGTAAAATATAAACAAACAATTATTTTTTTATTTTTTTAAATAACAACAAATTACGGTAAAAAATGATTGTGAAATCATAAAACACTCATTTGCTGTGGTTTGTTCTTTTTAACAAGGTAAGTAAAAAATTTAATTTGTTCTACAAATGACTGCATTTTCCTAAAAAATAAAGAAACTGTATTACAACCTATCCGACTACATATTTTTAAAGCAGCAGTTCCTGAGTGTACTTGTAATTCATTTATAAAACATAAAAATATTAATTTAAAAATATAATGTTAAATCTAAAAATTTTTAGCTTTTTATGATTTTTGAACCTGAAGTTGTAACATTTAATAAATTTAAGGTGAAACAAAAAAAAAAAAACAGCATTTACCGAGGAAGAAAATCAATATTTGTTTTCAAAACATTTTCAAATGGAAGACTTACAGATTTTGTGCAGTAATAAATAAACAGCAAACTTTACACGTCCTTGTTATATATTATGACTATACTACACTGATAGAATTTTCCTTCATAGTATTAATGAAACGATTTCATTAAAATCAATTCATTGGTTTAATGAAAAATTTCATTAAGTGAATGAAAAATCATTAATATTGGGATTTTTTCATTAACATTTTATGATTTATTCATAATTTCATAAAAAAAAAATTGATTTAATCAATGAAAAATTTTCAATTTTTTTTGTACTATCATTTTGAAATAAAAAAAAAACTGAAAAATTTCTTTTAAACTGAATTAACTAAATCTTGATATAAATAATTTTTTTTATTAAGTTTCCCTACACTCAAAAAAAATAAGTTAGTAGAAAAGTTAGTAAAACATCTTGTAAATCAGATATACTATTTTTCAGCAAATATTTTGCTAAAATTATGTTTCCAGCTAAAATTTTAGTTATACTTATTCAGCACTTAACTGTTTTGAGCTAATGTTTTACTAATATTATACTAAGGTTTTACTAATTTATTTTGCTAAAAAATAGTGCTGATTCGCGCATTAATGAATGAATAAGATGTCGCGGCATGTCAAGATGTAGTATTGACTAGGAAATGATACTAAAAAGTACAATTCTAGTAAGATATATAAGAAAATCAAACATGGAAGATGTTGGCATCTGTTTTTCAGACATAAAACAAAATTGTGGACTGAAACAACTTAAATTTTGCGTTGTCACCGGCTTGTGAAAGTAATTGTATATTTATTAGATAAAAGACAAAAAAAAAATACTTAAATTTAATAAAGATTAAATGTGTATTTGTAAACCAAACATTTTTTTTTATAAGAAATGTTTCTATTCTTTCAATATTTTAGTAATATGGGGCATCCCCGAATAATAATTTAACCACGTTCTTATAACGTGAACAGAAAAACTCTTTTCCTGTTTCTCCGAATTTAAGAATTTTTTATATAAAAATTTAATAAAATTTAAGTAGAATTAGCAGTAATTTTTTTAGTAAATGCATTAGAAATTAAGAACTGTTAACTATCAAAAACGTATTCAAATCAAAATTTTAGGTATGCAAAAATTTTCTTAGATTCTGAATTTGGTCTATTTAAAAAAGTCCTAGAGTTAGAAAGTTTTTTAATACGAAAAATTCCTTTAAGTGTTAATATTTTTCTATAGGCAAGTGTCTGAATATTTAAAAATTTTTTCTAAAAATGTATGTTTGAATTTCAGAATTTTTCAGGAGAAAAATATTTAAAATCTTTGCATATTTTATTTTTTTGTTAAATAATCAACATAATGATTGGTTCTGAAGTACTTGGAATTGAATTTATTCTAAGTGTATCAATTCTGTGGTAAAATCAAAAACCCCTGGCAAAAATTAGTTCACGGTTTGGGAGTTCACTGTATGTATGTATGTTATATTTTGTTATTTTTCATTTTGTTTCTATAATTATCTGCAGCATTTGCGTTCCTTTAAAATATAGCATCACTTAGACAACCATTGATATAAGTAGTTGAAACATAATTCTGTTTATGTTATATATAATTATTTCTATTTTTTTAGATATTACATAAATTCATGTCGTTAGCTCCCGGAACTATGAACATTTTTATATTTTGTAAAGAATTGAAAATTATTTTTAAAAGAATCACAAAAATATGTTTTTATGATTTTCAGCAAATAAATTAACTAAAGTATAATTTTTCTACAAATTTTTTGAGTTTTTTTTCAGTCTACTAATATTCAGCAAAAATTTTATTAATTTTTAGCAAGGGTATTTTAATTTCTAATCCACTAAGTGTTAGCAAAACTTTTGCTGAATCTACTAATTTTGTTGCTAAAAATCAGCTCGCTGATTTTCAGCAAATGATTTTGCTGACATTAGCAACTTTTTTGCAAGCATCCTCCTGACTAAAATTTTGCTGACTCAGCAAAATTTTTTGCTGACTTTACTAATTTTTTTTTTTTTTTAGTGTTGAGCTTACAGTTTTTGACGAATTTGAATAGTTGGTCACTACTTTTCCAGGGAGCAGATTCTCTATGAAAAACAATATGGTTTTGTTCAAAACGATACCTAAATTGTTATCAATATTTAATATTTGTATCTAATATGGTAGTAAATTAACTACAAAAGGTGGACTATAATCGTCGATCGTTCTACAGAATTCCAAGCCAGATCGATAAAAATTACATATTTTGTACCGACATATAAGAAAATATGTCATCTTTTAACACAAATTATAAAAAATGTAAAAAAAACAGAAATAAATTAAAATTGGGTTTTTTAGTTCAACTTTTAATATTTCAATGCTTGTTAATTATATTTAAACGATTTGTTCAATCATTTAAGTTCTTAATATACATAATTTAAAAAAGTACAATAATTAAAATATTTATTTTTATGGATAAAAAAATTTTATTTTCAAAATTTGTAATTTTCGATCTGAAATCTAATCAGATACTTTTCAAATTATAAATTTTTCGAATTCGTCAAAAATTATGAGCTTTAGCAAATTTGTTGAGAAACAATAGAGTTTTCCTCACTGTGCTACATTGGTGGATGGCCCCTGGAAGAACTTTATTTTTTGATTTCTTTTTTACATGTCATTCTATTCCAAGTAACGAAAATTTGCTGAATCAGGCTGGGCTTAATAAAAAATCAAATATCGCTTTTGCAGAATAGCCTGTGATGTTTACTTTCGAACTTTTTTTTATAAATATAATTTATAGATCCTATAAATAATATCAACGAATGATAAATAATATCAACGAATGATAACTTCTCAATAACCACCAAATTAATGCTATGGTGCAAATTATTAAATTTCAACAAAAATATTTCATACAAACCATGAATTTTATTCATTAAACACATGAAGCTTTCATAACGATTAGGCTAGGATTAATGAAAAAAATTTCATATACTTTTTGAAAATTGCATTGGGTAAATGAAACCAATCATTAAAATTGATTAAATGAAACACATTTCATTGACTCAATGAAACGTTTCGTTGCGGGCTTTTTTATGAAAAAATTAATTAGATTAATGAAGGAATTCATTAATACTACGCACAAATTTCTATCAGTGTATGGATCAAAACGATATTTTTTTATAAAGGCTACATCTCCCTATATCGTACATCAGCAATTTCAGATTATTCAAAACAACTATTTTGTTAACCATAACACAGGTTCAGTGGTAGAAAGTGAATTGCCTATTGTTCACTTAGTGAACAAAAGGTACCAACCAAATGTTTGACCAGCATGTCATAAAACTGCAATCAATTGAGTTGTCATCAAAACATCGTCATAAATTTGCAACCATCAAGCGAACAACAGCTATAAACCGGCAATCTAAAATCTAAAGTTGTTTATTAAAAACTTAATTGTAAACTTACATCTAAAGTTCAAAACCGACCAAATTCTACAATCAAAGGTTTAATAGAATAAATAAACTTAAACCGAAAATTCAACATACAAGGTTAGAAGTTGAGACCAAATTTGCTTAATTTGGTTAAAAAGTACGATAAAGTGAAATTGTGAAAGACTAAAACACCCTAAAGTGAAATTTCAAAATTTAAATTGTGAACATTTAAAATTGTTAAAATCTACAATCTAAAAAACAAAAAAAAAAAACATAAAACCCTTAGAACTAAAATTAACCTAACATTTAAAAATAAGGTTAAATAAAATCAAAGTTAAATTTTATAACGTTTAAAGAAACCCGCCATTTTTTATTTTATATAATTTCCTCAAAAAGATGGTTAATAAGAAGCCATCTTTCTTTTTATTCCACTGACTCGTAAATATTCACCTATAGTATCGAAAAAAAATTAGTTATCAGAGATACTTTCAATTAATTAATTTTCATGCTTTTAAGCAACTTTAATTAATTTTTAAAGGTAATTTGTGTTGTTTAGTGTATTCTCTCCATAAGTTTTATAAAATAAATACAAAATTTTGTTTTTAAATATTAAAAAATATGAATTAAAAAACATATATAAAACTGTGTCTCTTAAAAACAGTTGGCATATAAAATTTAACAGATGTTGAGTACATTTGTTCTTCTTTAGTCTATATGTTCGTTGGCTTAAAATCATGGTTGGCAAACACTACCTTTTCATTATACCTGCCTCGCCTATCTAAATACCGATATGAAAATTTTCGAACTACAATTCCAATAGTGGCATGTGTCTTTTAATATTAAAGGGTTTATTTCAAAATTGTGATATCTACAAAATACCGTTATAAATCGGTGTTTCGATATTTTAGAGTTATTTTAACTTTTAGAACACATATGGAATCGCTGTTTCAAACTTCTTATTTCGGTCATGATGTAACTGTGCCCAGTAAAAAATGCTGCTTACATGCAAGCAGGTTTGTAAGGGAGTAAGCCAAAAAGAATCCCTTACAAACCTGCTTACATATGCCATGATTTTTATATGGCGAATTCCCACTTGGAAGCATTACTTTTGAGCAAAGTAAGCGCGGATTTCAGTGTTTATGAAAAGCTGTGATTTCATGGATTTCAGTAAAATCATATTTCATATCTACATTATAACGATTAAAAGTAATTTTATGATAAATAAAATAAATAATCAGGGACCGTTATAATTATTCCTTTTTTCATAAAAGTCAGATGATAAAAGTTATTTTTTGATTTTTATTTTTTCGAGCAAAAAGAAAAATTATTTTTTGATTTTTATTTTGTCGGACAAAAATAAAAGTTATTATTTGATTTTTTCGAGCAAAAATAAAAGTTATACTTTGATTTTTATTTTTTCGAGCAAAAATAAAAGTTATTTTTTGAATTTTATTTTTTCGCGCAAAAATAAAAGTTATATTTTATTTTTTTGAGCAAAAATAAAAGTTATTTTTTGATTTTTATTTTTTTCGCGCAAAAATAAAAGTTATTTTTTGATTTTTTCTTTTTTTGAGCAAAAATAAAAAAATTATGATATGTGATATATCCCTTTAATATTTCAAATGTCGTAATTTTATTAAAAAAAATTCTGTTAAAAAATGTTATCAAATGTTTAAATATTTATGATCACTATTAAAAAATGTACGTTTATCAGAAAATGGTAAAATTGCACATAAATGTTATTAATCTTCTTTCGGAATGGCAAAGAAAAAGTTTAAAGGGTCTTAAATATCTGTTTTTAATAATTTTGATATAAAACTTTGAAATTTCGGTTTACTATAATCAGAGTACCACAAGATTTTCGGAACATAAGAACTATCGTTTTTTTTTAAATTTTGTATCATCAAAGTGTCGAAATTTCTTTTATAAATGTACCAAAGCAACTGGCAATATGTTCTAAAAATCAATTTTTAGATAAAAAAAATGCATTAAAATGGTAAAAATTTGCTCTTAAAACACACATTTTCTTTAATAATTCATATTTTAAACCTTATTTTTCAGTATAGTTGGAGTAACTTTCAGAAAGCAGATAAACGATTGAATATAGCTAAATCGGTACAGTCTTAAAACGGCGCTACGAAATTAACCCAAAAAAAATCAAAAATTGGGATTTGGGGACTGTTTTAGTTTTTTGGGAACAATTTCATTGATGGTTTTTGATGATTTTTTTTTTTTTTTTTTGAAATAAACTGCAAATGAAAAAGAGCCCAAAAATTCTTAGTTGGAATTTTCTAAATTTTTTTATCTTTTTTGATGCTATTTATTTTTTGGGGGGTTATTTTATCACGCGGATTTTGTTAAATTTTTTTACAATTGAAAATCGTTATGATTTTAAAAAAAAGTTTTCTAATTAGCGATCAAAACCCAGTGATAATTACTTGCGAAAAAGAGATAGTATTAAGAAAAAGAAGCATTCTAGTTGAGAAATAAATTGTGCATTGGTATTAGTTAATTCTGTCTCTTCTGATCGAAGCAATACTTGTGTGTTCGTAGCGTGACAAAACTCCACTTAGCCACAGTCATCGCCGTGTCGACCGTGGCTCAACTCGTTAAGAGGTGAGATTACGATGCATAGCTTGATGCTAAGGCAGTGAGTTCGAATACCAGTACAAAACCAAAAAAAGGAAAAAAGTTTTTCATATAGAGCAAATTTACAATATAAAATACTTTGTTCAATTGACACATAAATTAACCACTGACGAGTCCCAGGAGGGGGACGAAACTGCGGCAATCTGGCGTGTATCCCTTGTGTCCGTAAAATTTTTCAATAAAAATATTTTCTTCTTCTTCTTTCCTGTAAAGAGACTAACAAAAAAATAAATATTTTTTATATATTTTTGAGCAAAAAAGTAATAGATATTTTTTGACTTTTATTTTTTGAGCAAAAATAAAAAAAAATATTTTTTGACAAAAATAAGAGTTAATTTTGCGTTGATTTTATTTTATATAATTTTTCACAAATTTGTTAATTTTTTGAGCTAATAAGACCTATAATATTCATGTAAATAAAAACTAAATTTTTGTTTAAAGTTTTGGCCCAACGTTTCGTCGATTAATTATCGACTTCTTCAGGGGACTCGGCTATTTAATAAAAAAACATCACGTTTTTACAAAATCCATTAATAAATTACATTAAAACTTACAAATTTTGATATTATTACATTCAAAAATTTTATAAATAATTTTACATTTTACAAAACAAAAGACACGAATTTAACAATAAAAACACATCCTGACTTAATATCACAGATTAATTAATAGCTACTTTGTAGCTTGAATTTATGTTTTTTGTGACAAATAATAGACGAAACGTCTTGACAAAACTGTAAACAAAAATTTAGTTTTTATTTACATGAACATATAAGGTCTTATTAGCTCAAAAAATTAACAAAAAATGTTAGTTTTGTTTTTAAAAATGCGTTAATATAAAAAAATATTTTTGAAAAGCTCATAACAAACGCATTGAAATGTGAAAAATCCCGACAAAAATAACTTTCATGGGAATTGTTTATTGACATTAATATAAAAAAAACTTTAATTTTTGCACTAAAAAATAAAAATCAAAAAATTAATTTCATTTTTGCTCAACAAAATAAAAGTCAAAAAATAACTTTTATTTTTGTTTGAAAAAATACTAGTCACAGAATAACTTTTATTTTAGCTCAAAACAACAAAAGTCAAAAAATAACTTTTATTTTTGTTAAAAATATTAGTCACAAGATAATTTTTATTTTTGCTCGAAAAAATAAAAGTCAAAGAATAACTTTTATTTTTGGTTAAAAAAATAAAAGCGAAAAAAAAGTTTTATATTTGCTCAAAAAATACTTGTCGAAAAATAATTTTTATTGACATAACTTGCAAAGCAGACAAGAAGTGGTTACAACTCAGCGCAAATGCCGTTTTTAATTTTTAAATTCCATGATTATGGTTAACGACGTTAACCGAAATATCGGAAATAAAAATATAAAGATTTAAAATTTAAACACTTGTGTTTTTATTTAATAATTTTAATATTGATTCATGACCTTAAGCCGAAAAAATTCTAATCACATTTTTATTTTTGTTTGAATAAATAAAAATCCAAATTTTAAAAAGCAAATCATTTACTGAAAGACAATAAAAATTATACTTGAAAGAGTTTTCTGACATTTGCCGCTATATGCTTTTTTTATTTAAAAATCTAAAAATAACTGTTATTTTGGGTCCCTGACTAACACATTGATAAATATGTTTTCAATATTAATGTCATAGGGATGCCAACTTGGTGAAAAATAAAACTCATTGTAAAATAATAATGTAGAAAAGCTCTCTTTTGGATTATTTTTTTTATAACATGTTCGATTTCTCTTAATATATTTTGTATATAGTTAGTTTTCCAGGCTCCCATCTTCACTTTCTTTCAAAAAACTCTATAGATTATTTATTAAGCCAATATCCTAATAAAGAAATATTGAATATGGCCTCGAATTTGAAAAATTTTCATTTTCATTGCTAAAAGTTTTATTTAATTGCTTAATATGACAAAAATTGGCTTAAAAAATAAATAATTTTTATACTCAAATCTAATTACGGTCCCTGGTTTTAATACTTCATAATAAGAGTAAACTAAAGAGCGAAAAACATGCTTCTCTTAAACGCTCTTATCTATTTTTAAATAATGTGCACAATTACTGAAATAATAAAAATTAGCTGTATTATGACAATACAAATTGTAGTTTTGAGAATTTTTTTTTGCGATTTTTCTTTTAATATATTTTTATTGCGTTTTCAATTAGATTTGATAACAAGTTTTTGTTTATTCCATGAACGTCTACTAATACAAAAGCTGTTTTGTCTAAAGCCCATCAATGTAAACAATTAAAATTTGTAAAACTTTACTTAAATTTTTGACTGCAAAAGAATTTTAGTTTGATTATCAAATTTTTGCAAAAAACTTATAATTAATTGAGCCACCGGCTTAGGATTATTTAAATGCATATGATGAGTTCCTGGTGGATATAAATGACATTCAAAATTTTCATTATTCTCTTGCATATATTCATCTAATTTTGTTGATTTGGCGCTTATATTACGGGAATTACCACCTTTGATGACTAAATAAGGCACGGATCTTACACAAATTCGTTTAGCCATTTCTAATGATAAACCCATATTTGGATTCATTTCCAACAAATACTTAATGCGTCCATCTCGGGAGAAATAGTACTTATCGGGATGTAATTCAGATTTTGTAATATTACGCTCTAAAATATATTTGCAATTATCCATATCAACAGACTCAATGGAACCCTCATGTAAAAGTTGTTCACATTCCTTAAATGTATAACTTGGTGGTTCTGGAGGATTTTCTTTTAGCAAACGATCATTTTCTTCTAAAGCCTTTTCGATAATATGTCCTAAGGCAATTGGCATAATGTGTGGTTCATAATAGTAGTTTTTAATAATATCCAAACTGATAACCATATCAACACGATCGGGATAAAAGGCTGCAAAATGAAAACATACTGAACCACCCATAGAATGACCCATTAAACTGACAGTCTTCCATTTATAGGCTTGCATTATGCGCAGTATAACTCGAACATATTCAGTATTATGATATAATATACCCACTGGTAAATGTGTAGAGTGGCCATGCCCAGGTAAGTCAATACATAGTATGCTACGGTAGGGTACAATAAGTGGGGCTAGTGTAGCATATGTACCACAACTATCTAACCAGCCATGCAGTGCTAAGATGGGTCTTTCCATTTGATCACCATACCAGCGACCACTTATATAACCCCATGGTACTTTTATGCTTACTTCGCTGTACTAAAATGAAAAAAAAAAAAAAAATAATTGATAAAAAAGTATTATTTTCGATTAATTTGTTTTAAGATAAAAATGCATAAAAATATTTGTAAAAACTAATTCGTATTTTAGTTTGCCTGTGCACCTATTGCTCGATTTACCCGATACTTCTTTTACATGATACTTTATTTTTTTGAATTAATTATTTTTTAGTGAACGTAAAAGAATTGAAAATAATTAATTAATAAAGAAAAAAAGTAATTTTGTAAAATATTTGGAATCAGAGGTAAAAAAGAACAAAAAAATTAACACGGACATATTTCGACGAATTGTCTCTATGAAATCGTTCCAAAGTAAAATTATAGGCACTTTTTATCGAAAACAGTAAAATAAAGGGGGTTTTTTTGCCAACTTTAAGTTGGCAACACTTTTTTAACTGGAGGCCATTTTGTCAGCTGTCAAGTGACTTATGTTTAGTTTGGGTTAGTATTTTAACATGAATAGACTGATCGAATAGACATCGCTTCCAGATTGTGCAAATTAATTTTGAAAATCATGGTTCTGTTCGAAATACGTATCGCGCACTACGTCCATTTTACGGCCAACAAAATCGTCCATCAGAGCAATTAATTCGATTAACTATGGAACGTTTTGCACCACGTTTACTCTAAATGATAATATACAATCACAGAGACGTATTACAGTGCGTACAGAAGAAGTCATTGCTGCTGTAGAGCGTGGCGTAGAGGAAGACCCCAATCAGTCTATCCGTCAATGATGACCGCTATAGAGCCATGATAACTGACTTTTTCGTTCATCAATTGAACAACCACGATGTGCAGGAGCTGTGGTTTCAACAAGACGGCGCAACTTGTCACACAGCTCGTGCCACTATTGATTTATTGAAGGAAACGTTTGGTAACCGCATAGTTTCACATGGGCGTTGTGGTGTAATGTTTAGCACGTTGGATTGTTACACAGATGGTCCCGGGTTCAATTCCCGGTGACGACAACATCAATTTAGACAAATAATATATATGAGTTTTCTATCCATCATATGTATCGCAGCGTCAGCCTTCGGTGTTCCCATAGCACTTAACGCCACCGAAGTAAAATAATGAATCAGGGCTCTGAATCAGCTTCAATAAATTCCACAACTCTACATCAGGTGGCCAGAAACAACTGATCTAAGACTTATCTCGCGCAATTAGTGTTGCCATGTTTGAAGCCATTCATCCTTCACCATCTTTCATCTCTCAACTATCCCCTTTCCAAAGAAAGTAACACATTAATAAATAGGAAGAATTTTCTGAGTGCTGCTTCTCTTTACAAAAAAAAAAAAAAAAAATACCGAAACGATTTACCACTTGGAGGGCAACAATACACGGAAACATTTGTTGGAAAAAGTCATCGAAAATTGGACCTCCAGATAAGACTGCGTCCGATCCAGCGGTCATATGCCATAATTCATATTTACATTAAAATGCCAGAAGATTATCTTTCGAATAAAGTAAATTTCATGTCAATTAAAAAAAAAAATCATCTTTTTTTTATTTAATTTCAAAGTTTTACAAATGATATTTCGCAACACCGATGAACAAAATGTTTCTCATTTTGTTGAACTGTGTTATTTCTAATAAAATAAATTCAAATAAAATAAAAAATACATTATTTTATAATGATGATTAGTATTTTTCGATTTTCAATATAAAAAATTTCTAATTCGATTAACACTGTGACTTTCTTAAATAATTGAGCTCTAGGTCACGTTTGTATTTATAAAATATCCTTTATTATTTTATATATCCAATATTTCGTCATTCTTTGAATGACATCTTCAGGGAGTATGAACAACAACAAACAATATTAAAAAATAAAATTTTTCTGCCGCTACCCTCGACTCTCAACACAACATTCAAAGGTCGAAAAACTTTTCATCATTTATTTAACACGATTTATTTAGAAACGTATCTACCTTATGTGTTAATCAAAGGATAGGTGTACACACACAGAGAGAATTTTTTGGACTAAACTAATGAAATTTTCTCCACAATGTGAGTGAAAAATTTCTTAAACTTCATGAAAAAGCTTTATAGTTTTAATGAAATTGTTTTTAATGAAACTTAAATTAAGTTTCAACGTTTTTTCCGTGTTTGTTATTCATTCAATCTTGTTTTCTTTAGGTAATTTCAAGAGAATTGTTTGAATATAATAAAACGTCCAAATGGAAATGGATTTGCTCCAAAATATAAAGTCTTAAAAGTTTTACAAGTGACTAAATTCAAAAAGAATTAATAACGGTGAAGCAAAACCTGTGTTTGACTGTAGTTATTTCTACAAATATTTCGGATTTTAATGAAGTTTTAAAATCTTAAATCGGATACAACTATAGCTTATATTGTATATGTAAGAATCAGTACAGATATAAATTTATACCGCTATATAAATTTGGAATAAATTATATCATGCCATTATTCGGATGTAATTTAATATGATATTATCAAACTAAAACTAAACTTATGCCAACTTTTGTGAATATATGGGCCCATTTCTCGGATAAAACTGTAATAAGATGCATATTAAATTTTATATGATTATATAAAGCATCACACTAATTTTTTTTAATCGGTTATTAAAAGTTGAAAATTTCTGTGTGAGCTAGGGTTATAACTTTTCGCTTTTTTTTGCAATTATCAACTTTTAGCTACCCTAGCCGCATATTAGTTCATAAAAATATAAAGTGACGCAATTTTACTTTTTAGTGGCTTTCAAAAAGGTTTCCGCATAATCCTCTTATTGTTTAATTAAACTAAAAATTAATATTTAGCTAAAATTTTAACGCAATTAGACAATAACGATGCATATCCAACTTAAAGGATACAAACGTTTCCGAATTTGGCGTGTTTTGAGGATTTTGATAAAACAGATTAAAGCGTTGTTTCGCGATATATATGTCAAAATTCGCACAATTACGAACACAATAAGTACAAAATAATTTAAAATATGTTGCGCAGCAATAATACTGAACAACTGTCAACTAGACAACTTTTATGTTAAAAACTAGACAAAAAGCATTTTTGAAGAAATGCACTTTATGCGGGGGTTTTTGTCTCAAAATGACCTGAAAAAGCGAATTCGTATTATTAATAAATGAAGTTTACGTGTGCACATATTTTTATAAGTTTCCCCGGGTTACAAAAAAAAAAATATTTAATCAAAATAAAAAATTGAAAAAGAACCCCAATGTATATACTCTTTGATATAGCTCGAACGTCTGGAGAGTGATTCTGAGAACATGTTTGAATTCAGCATACCTTATACCCTTAGAAAAGTATACATTAGGTGTAAAAAGTACTCATGAGAGCTCCCCACTGTAACGGCTTGTTTTTACAATACGTGTATAATTTCAGACGAACGTGTGGGTTTTTTTAATTCGTTCGTCTGACTTACGGTTGAGTACGTACAGCTTTATGTTATGTCAAACAGTATAGATTGCCATGACATTGCTTTTCGGTTTTTGTTAGTTTATTTCATATACAAATAACTCATTTTTCGTTGCTAGATGGCAACCCAACACTATAATTGAAATATAAACAAAAACAGCTGATTTTTGCTTAAAAAAAAAAATAATTTATTTTGTTTAGAAAACAATAAAAGTGGATACAAAAATATAATTTGTATAAAAAAAAAACAAAAACATTTACAACTAAAAATGTAAATAAATATAAATATAAATGAAAATAAAAATAAAAATCATTATTCTTTTTTATTACAATTTTTTGTTAAAAAGTATTACAGTAAAGCCCGGTTAAGACGTCCTCCGAGAGACAAAAAAATTAGTTCGTCTTAAGCGAGGTTCGTATTAAGCGGGTTTTTTTAACGATAAAAAATATGTATTTATTAAAACAAAAACAAAATTTTTACATAAATAAAAAATAAAATTAGCATTTCATGCATTCACAACTAAAAATTCAATTAAAATTCTCCATAAAAAAAAAATCTGTTATTTTTTTCTGAATGACTGAATTAACGATTTCATTCGTTATAAGTTTTTCTATTACCAAAATATGATTGTCAGCTTCTTCGGCACACGATTTTGTTCGAATATATCTCTTGACAAATTTTCAACATCGGGAGGATTAATAATTTCCAATATTTCTTCACCTGATAAAGTATGTGACGTCAAAACATTAGCATCTATATCTAGAAAGTCATCCACGGATATGAAATTCATATTAGGTCTATCCCATTAAACGGATGAAGAGTGTACTAAACATGGTAATTTGTATGAAAATGAGTTTTTGGGACTGCTTAAAACAGTTCGTAAGAACCGAGGGTTCGTATTAACCGAGTTCGTATTAAAAGATGTATTTTATATGAAAATTGTTGCCAAAACGTCGGGACTTTAAAATTAGTTCGTATTAACCGAGGGTTCGTCTTAGCCGAGTGCGTCTTAAGCGAGTTTTACTGTATTTTTTTTATATTAAATTGTGTTACCTTTTTTCTTTGACGAATACTTTTTTGTGAACGTCTGTTTTTGACGTTTCTGAAGTTTTAAATCGCATTGTGAAAACCAAAAAAAAAAAGAGACAAAAACGACAACTCTTAGGTTTTCACTCAATTCAAAGTGACATTTGCGATACAAAACCCCAAAATGAATTTCTTCACTCATTTACACGAATTTTTTGAGTGACACGTCTTACAAAAACAGACCATAACGGCTTGTTTTTACAATACGTGTATAATTTCAGACGAACGTGTGGCACCCGAACGAATACGTAAGGAAATGAGTTTTTATAATTCGTTCGTGTGACTTACGTTTGAGTACGTTAAGCTTTATGTTATGTCAAACAGTAGAGATTGCCATGATATTGCTTTTCGGTTTTTGTTAGTTTTTTTCATATACAAATAACTCATTTTTCGTTGGTAGATGGCAACCCAACACTGTAAATGAAATATAAACAAAAACAGCTGATTTATGCTTGAAAAAAAAATTAATTTATTTTTTTAGAAAACAATAAAAGTGGAGATAAAAATATAATCTGTATAAAAAAAAAAAAACAAAAACATTTACAACTAAAATAAAAAAACATTTACTAAAAAATAAACTGTAAATAAATATAAATATAAATGAAAATAAAAATGAAAATCATTATTCTTTTTTATACCATTTTTTGTTAAAAAGTATTACAGTAAAACCCGGTTAATACGAACTCGAGGGACCAAAAAAAGATTTTTTCATGAATAAAAAATAAAGTTAGCATTTCATGCATTCACAATTAAAAATTCAATTAAAATTCTTCATTAAAAAAAAAAATCTGTTAGTTTTTTCTGAATGACTGAATTAACGATTTCATTCGTTATAAGTTTTTCTATTACCAAAATATGACTGTCAGCTACTTCGGCACACGATTTTGTTCGAATATATCACTTGACAATTTTTCAACATCGGGAGGATTAACAATTTCCAATATTTTTTCACCTGATAAAGTATGTGACGTCAAAACATTAGCATCTATATCTAGAAAGTCATCCACGGATATGAAATTCATATTAGGTCTATCGCATTAAACGGATAAAGAGTGTACTAAACATGGTAATATGTATGAAAACGAGTTTTTGGGACTGCGTAAAACAGTTCGTAATAACCGAGGCTTCGTATTAACCGAGTTCGTATTAAAAGATGTATTTTATATGGAAATTGTTGTCAAAACGTCGGGACTTTTAAATTAGTTCGTATTAACCGAGGGTTCGTCTTAAGCGAGTGCGTCTTAAGCGAGTTTTACTGTATTTTTTTTTATATTAAATTGTGTTGCCTTTTTTCTTTGACGAATACTTTTTTGTGAACGTCTGTTTTTGACATTTTGAAGTTTCAAATCGCATTGTAGAAACCAAAAAAAGAGACGAAAACGACAACTCTTACGTTTTCACTCAATTCAAAGTGACATTTGCGATACAAAACCCCAAAATGAATTTCTTCACTCATTTACACGAATTTTTTGAGGGACACGTCTTACAAAAACAGACCGTAACCCCTGGTTTCTACAACACGTTCGCCTCAACACGAACGGGTGACTACATGTATTTTGTTTTTGCATTGCATGTATTTTGTTATTGTTTTTAGACGAACGTGAAGCAAAACGTGTTCTAGAAACAGGGCGTAAGTCTTTTACTTTTTTACGAGTGTACACAATCG
The DNA here is from genome assembly GCA_021234595.1 of Delia radicum. Classification (NCBI taxonomy): domain Eukaryota; kingdom Metazoa; phylum Arthropoda; class Insecta; order Diptera; family Anthomyiidae; genus Delia; species Delia radicum. Next base: position 64,923,733 of record CM037853.1, read on the forward strand.
TTTTATTTTTAATTTAATTTAAAAAAAAAAAAAAAAAAAGATTGTGTACGCTCATAAAAAAGTAAGAGACTTACACTCATAAAAAAGTAAAAGACTTTTTATCATATCACACTGATGTAAGCATATTATTTTTATTTAAAAAAAAAAAATCGCTGGATATTTACGCCACTAAATAATTTATAGTGTTTTACAATTTCATGAAACATTTTCTTGTTTTTTTCTTATCTTCGAATTTTTTTAATAATAAAAAAAAAAAACTATTGAAGGTATAAACTCATGTTCCCTCACTTTATTCACTAACTAATAGGGCGTAAAGACATTCAAGAGATTTTTTTGAAATATATTTTCTTGTTTTTATTTCTACCACATTGACAACACTTATATTGTTTGTGCTTATGACGTTAAACGAAATTAATATAAAACTGGTTATTTATGTTGGATTGTTATGCAAAACTTACGCTTATCGGTTCAACAACTTGCATATTTTAAAATATGTGTTTTGAATTTGATTTAATTATATTTTAATATTTATTTAAAAAAATTAACATGTTCGTGCGATTACAACAATTTGTTAATGAAAACTAAATTGTTGAATCAAAAGTACAACAGCTGCTTTTTAGTTGATTTCATCCAAGAGTATATACAAATAGAGAGACAAAACTTCCCATGCCTCTCAGCAACAAAATACTGAACTCAAAGAAGCAAATGAAAACATTTTTTTACTCTAAAAAATTATTGGAACATGTTGATAACAAATGGTTGCTAAAAACACTGACTTTTATTTTGCTTATATTTTGTTATTTTTTATCAAAAATTAATATATATTAATTTTATCATGCTGATGTTAATATTTCAAAATAAATAAAAAATTTTATTAAATTATTATTTAAAAACATGACAAAAGTTAATTTAAACTTTTCAATTTCTGCAACATGTTTTCATTTTCTCGGTGCGAGTCTACGAACAAATAAAAAGAGAGCAGATTGAGTGACACTGCGTAGTATGGAACCCCAATGCTTATATTATTTTGTCGGCATATGAATTAAATGAGTAAGTAATCAAGTTAGGAGAATTTTATTGTTAATAATGGGTATTATGCAGTGTTGCCAAAAGTCAAATTTTATTTTATTTAGGGGATTGTAATTTAGATGTTAAATTAAAAAAAACTTAAGATGTCAGCTTTGTTACCCTCACTGCTCCATATTATTTTTGTGGTCTTTTGTAGTTTGGATTTTTCAATGAATATTTCGCTAATATTTGAAAAAATATTCAAAATTAAAAAAAAAGAAATTCTCAATTTAAATAAGGTTATTCAAATTGAAAAAAAAATTGTCATAATTGAAATTGTAGAAATATAAAAAATGCCTTAAAAAACCACCAAAAATTACAACAAAAAAGTAAAAAAAAAAATTTCAAAATCAAAATTACTCGTACATATATAAAAAAAACTGCAGAATTGAAAAAAACGGTTAAAATAAACAAAAAATCTAAATTTAAAAAAAATCCCCCATATTAAAAAAATGTTAACACTATTGAAAATAATCGTCAAATTTGACAAAAATTCTCGAATTAAAAAAAAAATGGTAAAAATAAAAAATATTTTCCAACACATGGATTTTTAAATTTTTTTTTAGGGTTTTGACTTTGACGATTTTTTTAAAATTTTAAAGATTTTTTTTGGATTTTAGGTGATTTAGACGTGATCAAGATTACTTAAGTTCAAGATAATTAGTTTTTGCTAAAAAAAACATATATAAGCAAAAAACAATGCAATGTTATTATACACTAATAAAAAAGAAGCCGGTACAAATAGCTAACATTTCAGCTACGGCCACTGAACAAAGTACCTGAATTAGCGCCAGCAGAATTTTCAATAAAGTTGAGAATCACACTATGCTAGATTTTGGTTACAGCCCAGCAAAAATACTGCTTCCGTGGAAGCAGTTGCGTAAGGGAGAATTAAACCTAAATCATTTCGGATACCAGTGAAAATTTTCATAATTTTTATTCGAGATGTCTCGCCTGGCAGCACTGATTTCGAGCATCTAAATTTCATGAATTCGTCGATTTTTCTTAGTGCTTCTGCTTGTCATAAAAAACGCTGACAAATCATGCCATATCGGAAGGGCATTTTATAGCTCATTACAAAAATATTTAAATGCATGCACTTTGTCTTTTCTGACACTGTAACTTTAAAGAATAAAAATAAGTGTATATATTATATTTAAGAATTGAATCTTCTAACCAAAACATAATAATCATATAGTTTTTTAATCACCGAATTTTTTAAGGCTCCGTGCAATAACTCCCAGGTGAAAAAGTCCCAAAAAATAAATAAATATGAAATAAGTCCCAAAAATTTTTCATACAAATTTGGGAGTAATTTCAAATGAAATAATACCCAGTTCTTTTGCAGTTATTTTGATTTTTTTAGAAGTTATTTAATTTTTGTTATTAGGTGTTATTTTTCATAATGCAGTAATTCCGAAATGAAATAAGTCCCAACAGAACTTAGCGTGGGACGTTATTTCATTTATTTTCCTATTCGGTGTTATTTCATTTGCTGTGGCAGGAGTTATTTCATTTTCAAAAATTCATTATTTTTTTAATATTATTAATATTCTAAACGGTTCCTATAACGGGATCTTTCAAAATATATTGATGATCTTCTTAATTTGACCTAAATTAATCTGTTCTTTAACAAATTTTGAAGGCGTAACGTTATATTCCCCAAAGTCATATTGGCCAGGAAAAAATTGTTAAAATTTTATTGTTTTCTGGCAATACGACATTGATTTGGACGAAATAACATTTTTCTTGGGCCGTCATAGCGGTTTTTTGTTTGGCCAGAATAAATTTGGGCGCTATGACGGTAAAAAATAAGTTATTGCCTAAAATCATAATTTATTTTTTTTTTTTAAATGTCATAAGACATTAAATGTCAAGACTGATTCATGAAATCAAACATAAGAGATTTAAGGAAACTTAAAAAAATTGCTTCACTTTTATTTCTTTGTGTCGCACGCAGAAAAAACTTTATTTCGCGTAGCCGCCTGCCGCGTTCTACGGAGAAAAAAAAACCTAAGAGCGGTCGAAGGCCGCCACACAGAAAAACTTGTTTTTACAAATCCAATGTCGAATCCGTTGAAATCTTATTTTTAAGAAAATAAGTAATAAAATTTGACCAGTCAAAGCTCTGTCATTTAAACAGATAATTGATTGTTTAAACAGATAATTGATGGTTTTTATTTAGCGCTTAGACACTAATATATACGTAAAATTTTTAATAAAATAGACTTTTAGAAAAATAATCATTTTTTTTGGTATTTTGGGACATAAAAAGTTATGACAGGTCAAATAAATGTTACTTGGTGTCTTAAAAATATAAGATTTCGACGGATTCGACATTTGATCTGAAAAATAAAGTTCTTCTGGGTTTTTTTCCTCCGTAGAGCGCAGCAGGCGGGTTCGCGAAATAAATAATTTTCTGCGTGCGACACAAAAGACATTATGTCTTATGACATTAAAAAAAAACTATATTATGATTTTGGGCAATAACTTCTTTTTTTACCGTCATAGCGCCCAAAAAAAAAGGTTTGGGATTTTCTGTCATTGATTTTCTCGTTATAACATATTAACATTCATATTCTTGGGGGATATGCGGACTTTTGGGCAATATGTCATTTTGGTTTTTGGGCAATACAAATTTGGGGAATATAACAGTACGCCCTTACTTCATTTGAGTTGCATGGACTATTTTTGGGAGTTATTTAATTTTTATTCTTTGGAAATTATTTCATGATGAAATAACAACCAAAACGTAGGATTTGTTTCATTTTTGTTTTGGAAATTATTTAATTTTTTTAAAATTTATTTCACTTTTTCGAGACGGGATTTGTTTCATTTTTTTAGAATTTATTTCATTGGGAGCTTTTGCACTTGGCACTTATTGCATGGAGCCTTTTTTAATACTTATTTAGGTTTGTTAAAAAAAATATTTTTTTTAACTGAAATAAATACACTGTGTGTATTTTTTTAAGTCATGGCAAAATAACCATATACGGACACCACTACGTGATAAAAGACTAAAAAAAAAAAATACCCGTGTCTCCCAATTTTTCCCAAAGTCATCAACTTTTTTGTTTATGGGCCGCCAAAAATTTGGGGCCCGGTATCATTTTCGCAAAAAAAGTGATAATTTTCTCAGGCTCATATCTTGCAAACCATTCAGAATTTCGATTTACTCTCTATGGCAAGGTTGTAGCTCTTGTCCTAGAGATGATTCTTAACACTGTTTAGGTAGCGCGCATAAAGTGAAAATTTTTTTAATTTCATTTTTTTCCTTTTTTCTCCTGTTCAGGTGCACAGGCAGCAAACCCAATTCGCAGGAAGTTTATATGTTCTAGAAATTTGTTTATTGAGATCTTAGGTAAATTTTTGTAGTTGATTGTTTCCTTGAATTTTGAACGGTTTGCTACCCATGGACCTGAACACGGGGAAAAAGGTAAAAAAAAATCGAATTTTTTTAAGTTTTTGCGATTTTGATCTGGAAGGTGAAGTTTTTTTGATTTTATATGTTCGCAATTTTTGTTCTTTATGACAAGAGCTACAACTTTGCCATAGAGAGTAAATCGAAATTCTGCACAGTTTGCAAGATATGAGCCTGAGAAAATGATCCCTTTTTTGCGAAAATGATACCGGGGCCCCAAATCTTTGGCGGCCCATAAACAAAAAAGTTGATGACTTTGGGAAAATTGGGAGACACGGGTCTTTTTTTTTAGTCTTTTATCACGTAGTGGTGTCCGTATATGGTTTTTTTTTCGTGTTGCACTGTGTTATTGAATACAATACAAAAGTTTTCCACCCGAATCGTTACATTTATAGCTGACAAATGTGCAACATCAACTTGGTGAATTAACCCCATAGATGGGGCTGTTTAGCCGATTTGAGTTACTTTGGAAATCTTAGAATAAGAAATAGTGAATATATATGCAAATTCAAGTTAAGATATGCAACATTTTTTGTAAAAACGATTTTTTACAAAAAAAATGTTGGTTGAGTAACGACAGCGGTTACAAAAAGTGGCGAAAGCTCACTCTATTACCATATACATATTTTATACCGACAGATAAGAAAATTTGTCTTTTTTTTTAACACAAATTATTAAATTCTTCTTAGCTTAAACAAGCTTAACATCATTTATTTATTAATTATTTATTCCAATATTTTGTCTCCATATTGGGTGACTTCTTCATACATTACAAAGAGTAATATTTGTTCCCTGAAGAACACAGGTCGAGGAAAACTTAACATTTTAAATTATAAAAAATTTTAAATTAAAAAAAAAATACCTTGGACAATTTTGTAAAAATAAACCAATAAAAACAAAAATAATTTTAACTTTTAAATTACACTGGTAGAAATTAGAGACGGTACAAAATTAAAATAAAAGTCAATGGTATTGAGTAAAAGCATTACAAAAACGTTATTTTCGATTAGTTTTTGAACATTCTCAAAAAAAGAACTTTTTGAGAGAACTTTTCATAAAAATTTACAACAGTTTTTGAAATAAAAGCTTTAAAGCGTTTTTCGAACATTTGGAAGAAGTACGTAAGCAGTACGTCTTTTACAAAATATATATCTGATTATTAAAAAAAACACTGTCGAAACACTCGTTTACAGCGTTTTCAACGTGTTCGAAAAGCATTTCAACATTCCTTTTTTTTGCAAAATTTTCTTCATTAATGACAAAAAAGGGCGAAAAACATTAGTGTGGAGCGCTTGGAAATATACGTTTTTTAATGAAATGGAAAAAATCTGTATCTCAATAGATTGCATTAAAAGTTCCAAATCTAAAACTTAAAATTCTGAATGAAACTTTTATATTGATTCTTAATTAAAAATCTCGTTTTCAATTTTTTATTTCTACATTTCAAATGTAAATTATCAATTTCGTTGACGATTTTTCAATGTAACTTTAAGGCCTAGTTTTTGGGATGTCAGTTAAACTCGGTTTAGTTAAACCGACAACGAATTTTGTCTGCCATTTCAAAGTTTATTAACAAAAAATTGTCGGAACCACTGTATATTATTTAGAGTTTTAGCCTTTATTATAACACAATAAAAAAAAAACACATTTCAGAAGCCGTATTCCAATTACAAACTTCGTTAATCTAAGTTTAAATATAATCTACATCCCAAAAACTCGGCCTAAATGTTTAATTTATTTAGTTATTTAATAACTTTTAATTGGTACACGCTAAAAAAGCGCCCTGCTGGAAATATAAATGCTGTTGATATACACACAGAGAACAATTTTGCTATTTGAAATTTCGTTACTAGAATTCGGTTACTACGATTTTCAGTCGGTTGGTACGACTGAACACCATTTTTCAGAACAAAGTTCATTTAATTCAGCTAATTTTTAGTTGCAAACCTCAAAATATAAGGAAATCTAAAAAAAAAATATAACTGATGTTATAAGTTGATACCATTACAATACACTTTTCAATTCTTTTAGCACTTTATTCCTCTGTGTGTATTTTTGTTTGGAAAAAGTTTACCTTTCCCGTGTTTCTAATGACGCATTTTAAAAATTTTCAATACGGTCTTCGGATTTCGTACTATGGATATCGTTGAAAATAAACACATTGATATTCATTGTTCCCATGAAGTATGTGTGTGCTCCATTAAGTTTTTAAAAGTTCGATGCAGTTCGCTTTAAATAGCGGTTCAAAGTTCAATATTTTTATCAAATCTGAGAGAAATGTTTCATTATGATGTGAGCAAGATTATTCAAGTTCAAGATCATTTGTTTTTTGTTAAACAAAAAACCGTGCAACGATGTTTCATGTTTAAACTGCTCTAACTTTTTAAGTTTTTATCTGATTTTTTCAAAATCTTACGTCTTATGAAATTACGCGTCTTTGAACCGATATAACGCCAAAAACAATTTCTGACGTATGTCACTGCCTCTAAGCAAATAATTTAAAATATAACTCGAATACATTCGGTAGCTGGATTCAGGTATACTTTCGAGGTCAGCAGGAGCTTCGGAAATCAAGACCAAAAATAGCACATTATAGAAATATGTTCAATAATGTAATAAACATTTTTTAATATGTTAAATGTTTTTGAGAAAAGTTACAAAATTTAGTTATTAAAAATTACCTAATATAGTTTTTAGCTAAAGACCATAAATTATTAACATTTACCTATAGTATAAAAGAAGATAATTAAAACAAATTGGCAATTATAATGAATAAAGGTGACATTTTAACTAACAAGAAAACTAAACAGTGGTGAAACCCACAGCTCTTAATAAAACTTGAACAGGGGGATAGAGAAGATAAAAATAAAAAATATTCGCTATGAAACATAACTGCGAAATCTAATTTATATGAAGTAAACATAGATTTGAAGTCTGTTCGAAAAAATAGGGTCAGATTTGAGATTTCTCACCTAAAAAAAAAAATTGCTTGTGCCATAATTTTTAATCCCTTACAAAATATTCAAGATTCATTAAAATTTGCGGTTTACACCACAGTGCAGTTTCCTTGTACGAAAAAAATATAAAGAAACACAATTTTCTCACCAACTAATTGAATTGCCGTAGAATGATAAATGTATTTATTTCAAAATCAAATTAAATTACTACAATATTTTCTTTGTTTGGGCTTTTTCTGAGCAAATGTTGGTTTTATAAGACTTTACGTGTCGTATGAGTGATATTATTTCGTGTGTAAAAATTAATATCAATTATACGCCACCGAGGTTGTTTGTATACTGAAATGAACTCAACATTCTTTGCATACTAAACAATGTTTAAAACAGGCATTACCAAAAAAATTTCTGTAGTGTGTTAGTGAGTAAAAGAGAGAAAAAAATTGAGAGAATTACAGTCATAGAAAAATGTTAGTAACTGACACCATTCTGACATTCATACAAAATAAGATCATCAAATACACCTGATTAAAAATGGTTTAAATATAACAGTGTATGATATTATATTACATTATATGTTATTTTGTGCGGTTAAGGTCACACAAATATATGTATGTTCTTATATATAATTTCATCAACTTAAATAAAATTATACAAATTACAAGGGAAGTATCTTTCTGCGGACCGTCAGATCCTAATGAAACTAAAATATATTAAAGAGAACATACAACTTTGGAAACAATTTTTTTTAGATATATCTAATGACACAAACATATTGAGCAATTCCATATGAAAACGATCAAAATTGGCAAGTTTTTGGACGACCCCTCTCCGATTTTAAAATAAATAGTCTCAATCGATTGCCCAGCAAAAAATAATCTACCTACATATTTTTTTTTTTTATAGTGACTGGTTTAGTGGTGGTGTGCACCACTGTCATGTGACAAAATTGAAGAATTCTTCATAAGGGAACTCATTGAAAGTTGTTTTAAAAAAAAACTACTAAAGCGATCGCAACGAGTGATAGCTCGTTGGAAAGGTATTGAATCAGGCTTTAATTGAAAAATAAAATTTTCCTAATTTTTCTCAGAAATTTACCTTTTTTCCCATGAAAATTAAATTTTCCGATTTTCCACAGAAGCTCCTAAATTTTCCGGCTAATTTTATTTTTTTTTGGATTCCTCATAATTTTTGCTTTAATAATCAGCAATAAAAAAATGGGCCCCGACTCCTTGTTTGGACAGGAGAAGAGCATTTAAGAGACCACCTTGTTCTCATTGTTTTTATATTTTTTATAATTGAATTATTTTTAATTATTTAACAAGAAAAATTAGGAAAATTTTATTTTTCAATTAAATATGACATGTGACAAAATTGAAGAATTCTTCATAAGGGACCTCATTGAAAGCGATCATACTAAAGCGATCGCAATGAGTGATAGCTCGTTGGAAAGGTATTGAATCAGGCTTTAATTGAAAAATAAAATTTTCCTAATTTCTAAATTTCTGAGAAAAATTAGGAAAATTTTATTTTTCAATTAAAGCCTGATTCAATACCTTTCCAACGAGCTATCACTATTTTTCAATTAAAGCCTGATTCAATACCTTTCCAACGAGCTATCACTCGATGCGATCGCTTTAGTAGTTTTTTTTTAAACAACTTTCAATGAGGTCCCTTATGAAGAATTTTTCAATTTTGTCACATGACAGTGGTGCACACCACCACTAAACCAGTCACTATAAAAAAAAAAAAAATGTGTAGGTACATTATTTTTTGCTGGGCAATCGATTGAGACTATTTATTTTAAAATCGGAGAGGGGTCGTCCAAAAGGTGATCGCTTTCATATGGAATTGCTCAAATATTTTTTTTCGATTTCTGAAAAATTAAAAATTTTCAATTGAGTCATCAATACACGAAGTACCTCAAGTTTAAGAGTGGCAAGATGTCGACTCGAAACCACAAAGCAGAGAATCGAATATATTGGGTGCATGGAGTGTAATAATTTACCGCAAATTCTGAGAAATATTGGAATAATATCAGCTTTTAAATAATCTTCAAAAGAGCATTTGTTAAGCAGTTTTGAAATGCTTTTAATGTTATAACAAAAAAAAAAAAAAAAAAGAGTAAACTTTAAACGAAATTTTGTATATTATCATAATTAATTTTTTATTTGATAAAATTGAATGCCAACTCGCCTTCACAATGTCATATGACATATGGGATTCAAAAGTGAAAAACCTTCCATATGAAATTTTTAAAAATGGGTATCAAAACTGAAATAGTGCTCCCATAATAACCCATCCCACACAAAAAATATTACAAACATACCAGTTTAACTCTGCTGTCCTGTTGGGATCCACATGACAACCTTTTTAAAACAAAGTTAAAAAACAAACTACTCGTTCCCAGTTAAATTTAGTTTAATTTTATCTATTTCGTAAAATATTTTATTCATGTGAAAAAATATTCGGTCATGACATTTTTTCCGCAGTTTTTGAATACGAATGAATTAGAAAAACATATGAAATGGATAAAAAAAACACATAAATGTACAGATTTTTAAATAATATTTGAAAAATGACGAAATATTTTCGTAATATATGTTTACTGTCAGCAAATGGTGTTTGTTGAGCAATTCATTACAGAGGTCCAACCGACTCAACAATTGGCGGCGGCTCTAAGGTGGCTGAAGCCGATGTATATTTTTAATATATATATCTATATTTTTAAATAATTTTATTGCAAGACGATGTGGAAAAACTGCTCATACACAGAAAAAATTATCAAAATTATGTTTTAAATATAAAAATAAAAAAACTTTTTTAATTTGCACCAACAATCGGGATTTGTAAAAGATAACACTTTTTTGTTAATATTTTTGTAACTTCGATTTTTTATTATTTTTTTTTTTAATATCTTATTCATTCACTAAAACATTAAAAACACCACATAATGCAAAATTTTATTTTTTTGTTTGTTTGTATTTACATTTTTGTAATATGTTTTTATAATGTTATTTTTTTCACTTGAATATTATAAAGCAGCCAGATTTGTGATAAAAATCAGAATATTTTTTTGTAAATCAAATTTCATATAAATGTACATCGTGATTAGCACAAAATGAATAAAAATTTTCAACCTTCTTACTTATCACATGAATACTGTATACACGATATAATTAAGAATAACTAAGCAGTAATAAGCTAAAAACTAAAAACTTGACTCTGGTATGCACTTTTTCATAGTTAGTACAAAATGTATGTCAAATTTCCTCTTTCTATGTCATTAGGGGATCCTTTGACTACGCATTTGCCACTCTCCTTCGCATATATACCAAAAATCGAGTGTAAAACAATTTGTATGCAAATTTTCAACATTATAAGTCAATAGGAAGCTTAGGAAAACTATGGAAAGTATAAAAACCCCTTACAAATAATTGAGAATATATGAAGAATTAATAAAAATTTAAATTGCCACACTCCTCCGCTTAAAACAGAAAATCGTAAATCAAATGCTTCGAGGGTTAGCACTTTAAGTAAGGAATTTTGTTTTCTGAAAAAATAAAAAACAGTTGGAAGCTTAAAAATGTTGTATAATAGGATGTTCCATTAGAAAAAAAAAAATTAAGTAATAGCACTCCAACGATGAGTATTAACGAGCCTTTATAGCGTACTTTAAGTCTCCACACACGACTTAAGATTTCAAAAATGGTACGTTTCGTTCAAAAAAAGTTGTCACACTTTTTGTCCAAAATAGGCTCAAATATTTCGTTATGTAGAGCTCACGTTTTCTTCAAAAAAGTTGTCATACTTTTTGTCGCAAATAGGCTCAAATGTTCCGCTATGAAGAGCTTACTATGGGAAATATATTCATAATTTTTTTTTCGAATAATTCTAGTCCACCACAGCAGTTTTCAGTTTTCAGCAAGTATATAGTATTTTTTTTTAATTGTTCTTATAAAACGCTTGTATGACACCTGGCTAGCGTTAACATTTCAAAAATAAAAATAATTGATAATTTTTGAAAGAATTTTTTAATCCGCTAATTGCAAAATAATAAAAAAGTTTTGCATTTGAAAAAAATATCTCTTACAATTTTTGCAATGAGAAGCTTGTTTAGGCAACATGTATTTAAACAAAAAACGTAAAGCTATTTCACCCATAATTAGTTTTTTAGTTTGAGATAATCAGTGGAAATAAAGTAGCCTTGCAACTGATTAGTAAAAAAAATATTAAAGACACACTTTTTCCTTAATAAACATTGAATTCCAAAAATTGTAAAGCCATTTTTGTTAAACAATGTTAAAAAATTATGATAAACTATTTAAAAAAAAAAATTTCATAAGATGACATTGACAAAGCGGTAATTGAGTGTTTTCATTAAAAATTCACAAAGCAATATATAATTAGTCGGTACTTGCTCACAACCACAAAATGCTGTGGGTTGCCACAAGTATTCTACAATAAAATAGGAATATTTTTCTCATAATAAGCTCTACATAACGAAACTTTTGAGCCCTCTTTCGGCAAAAAATAAGACAACTTTGTTATTTAAATTTATTTTCATCGGGATAAACATTAATTGCATTTATAGTAATTAAATGTGCTAAAGTCCCAAAACTTATTTAACAAATTGTGAAAAGCAATCTGATGTAGGCGTGTCCCTATCCGGATTTCATTCCTGCCTTGTTTAAGCAAAACGTAGCATGTTTGTAATCTTAAATCGCATGTCGGGACCTAAAAGTAATTAAAAAAAAAAATTCGTTAATTTTTTCCGTAGTCAGCTCTCTAATACTCATAGTTTAAGTGCTTTTACTCAAGCCAATGCGCAAAAACTCACTTTGACGGGACACCCTACCAAAAATCGAAATGCCCGCTAAATTGGGTTATGATACGTTTTTTTTTTTGATTATAAATATGTCAAATTTCAGAGAGCTTCAGAAAATTTTGGAAAAAAAATCAGAACTTTTTTTTTGTCTAAAGGGACGGCTGAGAAAAAAAAACACCGCATTAGAAAGATGCTAAAAATCCGGCCACGTTAGGTTCTTTCTGGTGGGTAGTATTATAAGTATGCTAAATTTCAGCTGTATAGGCAGGCTGATGCCTACAGAAAGTTCTGGAATGTCAAACACAAACAATATAAAATTATATACTTACCCAGTAAAAAAATTTCGTGTTTTTAGAAGCAGGATAAAACAAATATGCTGATGTAAGTGCGTACTACTACATAATACTGAGAAGTAGCAAAAGAAACGAATAATTTCCGTATAAAAATAAACAAACAAAAATGTTGAGCTTACGATTTTCCCTAACCAGGATGCAGGTTGTAAGCAGCTTAACCTAAGCCCTTATAAATATGCAGGTTGTAATGCAGAAAGTATCATATCGAGGATTATAAACGATCTGTTCCAATTTTCCCGAGTGATTTCCGATTGTGTTTGGTGTTTTTAAGTATGTGAAAAAAAATAGTCAATTAACTGTTTCTGGACAGCTAGCACGTGAAACGGTAAAAATAAAACAAAATTATTATATTATATGTCAAAAATTTAAAAAACAAAAAATTGATATCTTTAGAATTTTATGTAAAACATATTTTATTCATATTATTACTTTTAAACTCATTTTCACAATGTCCCGTTATCTACTAACTGGGACTTCAATTGAGTAGTTTTTTTTTAAAACAACTTTCAATGAGGTCCCTTATGAAGAATTTTTCAATTTTGTCACATGACAGTGGTGCACACCACCACTAAACCAGTCACTATAAAAAAAAAAAATATGTAGGTAGATTATGTTTTGCTGGGCAATCGATTGAGACTATTTATTTTAAAATCGGAGAGGGGTCGTCCAAAAGGTGATCGCTTTCATATGGAATTGCTCAAATATTTTTTTTCGATTTCTGAAAAATTAAAAATTTTGAATTGAGTCATCAATACACGAAGTACCTCAAGTTTAAGATTGGCAAGATGTCGACTCGAAACCACAAAGCAGAGAATCGAATATATTGGGTGAAATATTGGAATAATTTCAGCTTTTAAATAATCTTCAAAAGAGCATTTGTTAAGCAGTTTTGAAATGCTTTTAATGTTATAACAAAAAAAAAAAAAAAAGAGTAAACTTTAAACGAAATTTTGTATATTATCATAATTAATTTTTTATTTGATAAAATTGAATGCCAACTCGCCTTCACAATGTCATATGACATATGGGATTCAAAAGTGAAAAACCTTCCATATGAAATTTTTAAAAATGGGTATCAAAACTGAAATAGTGCTCCCATAATAACCCATCCCACACAAAAAATATTACAAACATACCAGTTTAACTCTGCTGTCCTGTTGGGATCCACATGACAACCTTTTTAAAACAAAGTTAAAAAACAAACTACTCGTTCCCAGTTAAATTTAGTTTAATTTTATCTATTTCGTAAAATATTTTATTCATGTGAAAAAATATTCGGTCATGACATTTTTTCCGCAGTTTTTGAATACGAATGAATTAGAAAAACATATGAAATGGATAAAAAAAACACATAAATGTACAGATTTTTAAATAATATTAGAAAAATGACGAAATATTTTCGTAATATATGTTTACTGTCAGCAAATGGTGTTTGTTGAGCAATTCATTACAGAGGTCCAACCGACTCAACAATTTTCGGCGGCTCTAAGGTGGCTGAAGCCGATGTATACTTTTAATATATATATCTATATTTTTAAATAATTTTATTGCAAGACGATGTGGAAAAACTGCTAATACACAGAAAAAATTATCAAAATTATGTTTTAAATATAACAATAAAAAAAAACTTTTTTAATTGGCACCAACAATCGGGATTTGTAAAAGATAACACTTTTTTGTTAATATTTTTGTAACTTCGATTTTTTATTATTTTTTTTTTATATCTTATTCATTCACTAAAACATTAAAAACACCACATAATGCAAAATTTTATTATTTTGTTTGTTTGTATTTACAAAAATGCTCTTTGAAATATGTTTTCATAATGTTATTTTTTTCACTTGAATATTATAAAGCAGCAAATTTCATATAAATGTACATCGTGATTAGCACAAAATGAATGAAAATTTTCAACCTTCTTACTTATCACATGATTACTGTATACACGATATAATTAAGAATGACTAAGCAGTAATAAGCTGAAAACTAAAAACTTGACTCTGGTATGCACTTTTTCATAGTTAGTACAAAATGTATGTCAAATTTCCTCTTTTTATGTCATTAGTGGATCCTTTGACTACGCATTTGCCACTCCCCTTCGCATATATACCAAAAAGCGAGTGTACAAACAATTTGTATGCAAATATTCAAAAACCATGGAAAGTATAAAAACCCCTTACAAATAATTGAGAATATATGAAGAATTAATAAAAATTTAAATTGCCACACCCCTCCGCTTAAAACAGAAAATCGGAAATCAAATGCATCGAGGGTTAGCACTTTAAGTAAGGAAATTTTTTTTCTGAAAAAATAAAAAACAGTTGGAAGCTTAAAAATGTTGTATAATAGGATGTTTCATTAGAAAAAAATTTTAAGTAATAGCACTCCAACGATGAGTATTAACGAGCCTTTATAGCGTACTTTAAGTCTCCACACACGACTTAAGATTTTAAAAATGGTACGTTTCGTTCTAAAAAAGTTGTCACACTTTTTGTCCAAAATAGGCTCAAATATTTCGTTATGTAGAGCTCACGTTTTCTTCAAAAAAGTTGTCATACTTTTTGTCGCAAATAGGCTCAAATGTTCCGCTTTGAAGAGCTTACTATGGGAAATATATTCATAATTTTTTTTTCGAATAATTCTAGTCCACCACAGCAGTTTTCAGTTTTCAACAAGTATATAGTATTTTTTTTTAAATTGTTCTTATAAAACGCTTGTATGACACTTGGCTAGCGTTAACATTTCAAAAATAAAAATAATTGATAATTTTTAAAAGAATTTTTTAATCCACTAATTGCAAAATAATAAAAAAGTTTTGCATCCCAGGTGAAAATGTTCATATATGATCATATATTGCCATATATGGTTTCATGTATGAGCATATATGGTTCCATATATGGGCATATATGAACATATATGTAATGTATGGGAGCATATATGGGCAAATACATTAAATTGAAAAGTTCATATATGGATATGAATGACACCATATATGATAATATATTGCATATATTGGTTCATATATGCCATATATCTCCATATATGAATTCATATATTATTCCATATATGGTTAATATGTTTTAATTTTTGATCAGATATGACCATATATGAGGATGACATTTTTTATTTTTAACCCTTATTCTGCCGGTCTACGAATTCTTGACAAAAATATATAAATTAGTGTTTCATTGATTTATAAAAACGATTGCAGAGAATGAGTTTTGAATTGAAATTTGAGTTGAAAATTGGTCCATCAACTGATATTATCACGCTATATACCATTGGTAAAACTTGTTGGCGAACGCACCCCTTTTCCTTGGGAGGTGTTCAAAGTTGGAATTTTGTTTTGCGATTTTATCCAAAAGTTGTGAATGGATCGGAACGCCTTATGCACCATCGGAAAGGTATAAAATGTCCCCATTCATTAACCCATTACAAGCTATCTTAAAATTTTGTATTTTTTCATCTTTTTTATTAAAAATTCGCAAAAACCTCCAAGTTTAAGTTTAACCAAGTTTATAGATTCACAGGGTAGTATTATACCTTAAATGAAAGCTTAATATCTTGTTTATAAATTACTGTCCTCAAAACATAGCTATAATACAGATAATTTTTAAAATAAATAAAAAGAGAAAAAAAAATTAAAAAAATACCAAATGTTAAACTGAATCGTACTGCGTTAATGAATGGGGACATATTACTTTTTGGAAAGATATTTAAAACACCTTTCCGATGATGCCTAAATGATGCAGATCCATTCAAAACTTTTCTATAAAATCGTAAAACAAAACTTCAAATTTGAAAAAATTTGGAAAAAAAACTAAAAAAAGCTTTTTTATATACGAGAATATAGGAAAAGTAATAATATATGACAGTATATGAACATTCATATATGACCGTATATGAACATTCATATATGTCCATATATGTCCATATACCCTCAAATTTCGGATCCGAACATATATGGATTCATATATGAACTCATATATGTGGCCATATATGACAATATATGAACTTTTTCACCTGGGATTTGAAAAAAATATCTCTTACAATTTTTGCAATGAGAAGCTTGTTTAGGCAACTAGTATTAAAAAAAAAAACGTAAAGCTATTTCACCCATAATTAGGTTTTTAGTTTGAGATAATCAGTGGAAATAAAGTAGCCTTGCAACTGATTAGTAAAAAAAATATTAAAAACACACTTTTTCGTTAATAAACATTGAATTCCAAAAATTGTAAAGCTATTTTTGTTAAACAATGTTAAAAAATTATGATAAACTATTTTTAATTATTTTTTTTTTTCATAAGATGACATTGACAAAGCGGTAATTGAGTGTTTTCATTAAAAATTCACAAAGCAATATATAATTAGTCTGTACTTGCTCACAACCACAAAATGCTGTGGGTTGCCACAAGTATTCTACAATAAAATAGGAATATTTTTCTCATAATAAGCTCTACATAACGAAACTTTTGAGCCCTCTTTCGGCAAAAAATAAGACAACTTTGTTTAAGCAAAACGTCGCATGTCGGGACCTAAAAGTAATTAAAAAAAAGTTCGTTAATTTTTTCCGTAGTCAGCTCTCTAATACTCATAGTTTAAGTGCTTTTACTCAAGCCAATGAGCAAAACCGCACTTTGGCGGGACACCCTACCAAAAATCGAAATGCCCGCTAAATTGGGTTATGATACGTTTTTTTTTGATATAAATATGTCAAATTTCAGAGAGCTTCAGAAAATTTTGGAAAGAAAACTCAAAACTTTTTTTTTGTCTAAAGGGACGGCTGAGAAAAAAAAACACCGCATTAGAAAGATGCTAAAAATCCGGCCACGTTAGGTTCTTTCTGGTGGGTAGGTAGTATTATAAGTATGCTAAATTTCAGCTGTATAGGCAGGCTGATGCCTACAGAAAGTTCTGGAATGTCAAACACAAACAATATAAAATTATATACTTACCCAGTAAAAAAATGTCGTGTTTTTAGAAGCAGGATAAAACAAATGTGCTGATGTAAGTGCGTACTACTACATAATACTGAGAAGTAGCAAAAGAAACGAATAATTTCCGTATAAAAATAAACAAACCAAAAGGTTGAGCTTACAATTTTCCCTAACCAGGATGCAGGTTGTAAGCAGCTTAACCTAAGCCCTTATAAATATGCAGGTTGTAATGCAGAAAGTATCATATCGAGGATTATAAACGATCTGTTCCAATTTTCCCGAGTGATTTCCGATTGTGTTTGGTGTTTTTAAGTATGTGAAAAAAATAGTCAATTAACTGTTTCTGGACAGCTAGCACGTGAAACGGTAAAAATAAAACAAAATTATTATATTATATGACAAAAATTTAAAAAACAAAAAATTGATATCTTTAGAATTTTATGTAAAACATATTTTATTCATAAAAGGTGGTTAAATTTCAAGGGCCGATGTTGATTTTGAATAAAACACAAACTATTTAGGAAAATATTGTAATTTTATTTTATTATGATATATTGGTATTACTCAATTATGTATGGAACAAAATATCGGCCAAATGGGCGCCGCGACCACGGCGGCACACCTCCATCCGATGGTCCAAATTTTCGATGACGCTGAGGCATAATGGAGGTTATATGCCGTTAATGTGCCGAATTATCTCATTCTTTAGCTCTTGAATTGTTGCTGGCTTATCGACGTACATCTTTTCTTTCAAATAACCCCAAAGAAAAAAGTCCAACGGTGTCAAATCACATGATCTTGGCGGCCAATTGACATCGCCGTTACGTGAGATAACACGGCCATTGAATTTGTTGCGCAAAAGTGCCATTGTTTCGTTAGCTGTGTGGCAAGTGGCACCGTCCTGCTGAAACCACATATCGTCCACATCCATATCTTCCAATTCGGGCCATAAAAAGTTCGTTATCATCTCACGATAGCGAACACCATTCACAGTAACTGCCTGACCAGCCTCATTTTGGAAAAAATACGGCCCGATGATGCCGCCAGCCCATAAACCGCACCAAACAGTCACTCTTTGTGGGTGCATTGGTTTTTCAACAATAACTCTTGGATTCTCATTCGCCCAAATGCGGCAATTCTGTTTATTGACGAATCCACTGAGGTGAAAATGTGCCTCATCACTGAAGATGATTTTCTTCGAAAATTGATCATTTCTTGCCACCATTCTGCCCATTGACGACGTTTGGAATGGTCAAGAGGCTTTAGTTCTTGAGCCAATTGCACCTTGTAAGCGTGTAAATGCAAGTCTTTATGCATAATGTTCATCAACGATGAGCGTGAGAGGTGCAATTGTTGGGCACGACGACGAGTTGAGGTGGACGGCTCTTCAGCCACACTATCGCGAACAGCAGCAATATTTTCTGCAGTACTGGTGTTCTCACATCTTCTACAGACCCGGTTTGCTCGAATTTTTCCACGATTTTTGCGATTGTACGCACATTTGGACGATCAAATTGACCAAAAAAATCACGAAGTGCACGATATGCATTTTGATTTGAACGCCCATTTTCATAATAAGTCTGGATAACTTTAACACGATGTTGGATGGTGTATCTCTCCATGGTTCAAATTGAGTAAGTCTGAAATAGAGAACTGTCAAATAAAATTCGGAAAGAAACTTGGCGTTTAGGTGTGGTTCACATTCAACATCGGCCCTTACAATTTAACCACCCTTTATTATTACTTTTAAACTCATTTTCACAATGTCCCGTTAGCTACTAACTGGGACTTCAATTGACACATTTGTTGTTGTTTCCCTTATAAATTTTTAATTTTACTGTTTGTTAAACTTTAACTGGACATTCAGTAATCGGGAGACAAGAAATATGATTGTACTGAAAACCATGAAATCACAGCATTTTATAAGCGCTTAAATCCTAAATGCTTCAAAGTGTGAATTCGCCATATAAAAATCATAGCATATCGTCGGCTTATTATTGGTTTGACCCATACGCCAAAAAGTTGTTATCGAGAAAAACGATAGAGAAGATACACTTATTTTAATTCTTGTATGCAAAATCGGCAGGTATGTCAAATTTGTTATCTCTGATATGATACGAAATAACGAGTAACGGTTTTCGGAATCAGAAAAGGGATATTAACATTATATACAATTCATTCCTAACTCATTTTTTTCAAAAATAGTCGGTGGGTCAAACCAATAATAAGTCGACGATATGTTAGCAGGTTTGTAAGGGATTCTTGTTGGCTTATTTCCTTATAAATCTGCTTGCATATAAGCATCGCTTTTTATTGGGTATATATATCGATTGATAAGGGGTGTTTTTTATACATGTATAGAACTTTAAGCTGGCAACACTTTTTTAACTGGCGGCCATTTTGTCATGTTTGGTTTGCCATTTCAACATGAACAGCCTGACTCCTATACAACGTTTCCAAATTGTGCAAATTTATATTAAAAATCGTGGTTCTGTTTGAAATACGTATCTCGCACGATTTTTGCAAATTTTGTTGAGCGATTAAGCACACTTTTGGTTAAAAGGATACGTCTATAAACAAACTGCCACATTTGGAGTGATGATAATCATCAAGTGTTTGTTGAGACACTGTTACATCTAGAAAAACTGACTGTTTGGAGTGCTTTATGGGCTGGTGGAGTCATTGGTCCGTACTACTAACTTTTTCTTTCATCAATTGAGCAATCATGATGTGCAGGAGCTGTGGTTTGAACAAGACAGCGCAACATATCACACAGCTCGTGCCACAATTGATTTATTGAAGGAAAGGCTGGGTAACCGCATAGTTTCACGTTTCGGACCCGTGAATTGGCCTCTTAGATCGTGCGATTTAACGCAGCTGGACTATTTTCTGTGGGGATATGTAAAGTCCATAGTCTACGCCGATAAGCCTGAAACGATGAACTACTTGGAGGACAGCATTCGTCGCGTTGTTGCCAATATACCGCCACAAATGTTGAAAAATGTCATCAAAAATTGGAAATCCAGATTAGTCTACGTCATATTTAAATTATAATGCCAGAAGATTATCTTTCGAATAAAGTAAATTTCAAAAACACCCTTTATAACCCTGCATATTGCACATATTACTACATGTGGTATATATTAATAAGCATGCTTTCATATACAAGGTGGAGCAAAAGTAATCCTCCTATCAGAAAATGCTATAAATTTTGCGATTGGCCCCTAATGTCAGTTCTGTTTTGACATTTTTGTAGTAAACACATGCGAAATACAAGTTAATAAACAATGTTACGCTACACTGCTCCAGAACGCGGAATATTGGTGACTACTTATTCGACCAATAATCGGTCGGTGACTTTGTCACAACGTGAATTTCGTCGCAGATTTCCTGGCCGTCCAACGCCTACTGGTGAAACACTGCGACGTTTAGCCGCTCTCCTCGAAGAGACTGGCACAACACGAGATGCAGCCAGGCGTGGCAGACCCCGGAGTAGCCGTAACATACGCTCAAGCCATCCTTAATCACCACCAAGAGGAAGATGATTTTTCATCAAAAATAATCATGAGTGATGAGGCCCATTTCCATCTTAGCTATCTCCCGTTTTGGCGATTTGCACTGGCCAGCAAGATCGCCTGATTTGACCGCTCCAGACTTCTTTTTGTGGGGCTTTTTGAAGTCGCGGGTTTATGTCAACAAGCCTCAGACTCTTGCAGCTCTTAAAGACAATATCCGTCAAGAATGTGAGGACCTATCGCCGGAAGTTTTGGCCAAAGTGATGGAAAATGCCATAAAAAGGGCTCAAATGACAATCAACTGTGGCGGCTGCCATTTACATGACATCATATTCTCGACTTGATGTAAAAAAAATTAAAATACCAAATAAAAATAATCCACAAGAAGAATTAAAGTTTTTAATTTTTTTTTTAAATTACAGCCAAAAAACATCGGAAGGTTATTTTTGCGCCACCTTGTATAACTATATGTGGCTTAATACAATGTTAAGTAGAAATAATACCATGTATCCTAATAAAATTTAGTTTTACGTCGAATTTAAAGTGTGTATTGGCAGTTTTGCATTGAAAATTAAATTTCTGTGGGCATGCTGATTATTACACATTAAATTGTTGTTTGTAATTAAAAATTTAGAAAATTTGCAATTGAGTAAAAAAATCTTCTTAAATTATATTTTCATTTGTAATTATTCTATATAAAATTTCTGCTGAAAGCTTAATATATTAATCAAGAATGTATAAAATTGCAAACATAAATAGAATTTTACATTAGAACTTGCAAAAACTATAGATAAAGTTGTAACTAAATATTTTAAATTGAGAACATTTTTGATAAGTACTGAAAAAGCATTTTTTACTAAAGTTGGAAGAGCGTTCTCAGCCTGGGCAGTGCCAGTGCTTTTATTATTTTTTCGGTTGTAAATTTTTTAAATCAAATACTGACAAAACACAACTTACGTTGGCAGAGCATTGTAATGCGTTGCCAGCACTTTTTTTGTAGGAAAATCTGGCAGGTTTATAACACTTTGCAACAGTGAGAGACTATCTGGAAATAAAAGTGGGCAATCAGTAGACCAAAACCCCCGAAGTGTTTTAAAATTTTTTTAAATCTAATTTGTTATTTTTGTCATTTCCCTTTATTTGAGATACAATTTCTTGTTGCACATGCTAATATAAAAATTGCGTTTTTTTTTTTTACTTTTTACATTACTTTCTCTGATTTTCTTAAAGGTTTTAATAGACGTTTGAGCTTTATGTATATTTAGCGTTAAGTTCCTAAAAACACATATTTCGAGCCAAATATTTATATAATTTTTAACAATTTTATCAATAATTTTATTTTTTGCTCTTTACATACAAATTATTTGCTTACACTTCTCAACAGTCAAAAATAACTGGACTTGTAACACATATATTTTCATAGACCAATATATGCTAAATCCAAATCGGGAATTTTTTTTTTCTCATTTTCATTCACACCACTTTTTCGCATGTATTGATTTATATATTGTATTGACTCATTTGCTTGTCGAGGGTAAACTAACTGGTTATTTATATGGTTACCGGGTTGGGAAAATAATGTGCATATAAATAGATTTTCATAAAAACAAATTAGTAAAAAAATATTATTACTATTATTTTTTTTTTAATTAAATGAATAATATGGTCATTGCTGGGATTCGAACCTGGGGTCTCTGGTTTTAATCACCAACTGAGCTATCGTCACATATAATAATAGACGGTTTATAATTACCCATCAAGAACATGGTAATGACATGTCTTTACACGTTACATTACTTTAATAAAGGCTTATTGGTAATAGGTTATAGAAGTACTATTAAATACTCAGGTAATTTGTTATTGTCATATTGTATTTATCAATTTGGTTTAAAGATTATTCCAGATAAATTTTTGGAGGCAAAATTAATTTTAAAAAATCATAAGATTTTAACGGGTTTCCAATTTGAAATTTCCATAGCTATTGATTTTATATCAGAAGAATTTATATAAACCGCCCTTTTTTTAATGCAAAAGAAATTTTTGAAACTTGAAAGATTTGTTTATAAAAAATTAATGTAAAGGTAATCACTAATTTGGTAACACCTAGGTAACCATTCATTTTATTATTGCCAGTAGCCACTTACTATTTATTTTAAAGTAACCACTTATTCTTTTACTATCAGTAACTCAATATTCTCGATTTTTTTAAGCGAGAGGGTAATGACCACCCATTAATTTTTTTGAAAAATTTAAAGTTATTAAGCGAGTAGATAGCCTTGTAACTAGAGAAACCTTTATGTGCTACTTACACGCTTATTCACTTGGTAATATTGGTTTTTGGTGGGTGATATATCTCCCACCAACTCGATTAAAAAATAAAAACGTGTAATATTTACGTGACAAAATAACTTTAAAACAGCAGGGCTAAAAATTCTAAACTATTTTTAATTTAGCATTTGCATGGTTACTTTAGGTTTTCTGCATTCAAATTTGTTTGGTTTTCTTAAACCGGAACTATGACATGAGTCTCAGTAGTAACACTCCAGTGGAGTTCTGGTGGCACATGAATATATTCAAATATCGTAATTTTATTATAAAAAAAAAAATTTGTTAAAAAAGTTATCATATGTTTAACCCTTCTGCATCCCTTGTATATGTGCCTTCCTATGATCCTTTGGGTCAATATGACCCAACATTAAAAAGTAAATAAAATTTAATATTTTATATAGAAAATTTATTTGTTTTGTTATTTTTTGAATTAGAATAACAAAAAATAATGAAAACTAAAATAAATAAGCCCTTCCTGAGCAATTATTAAAAAAAATAAAATTAAATTAAATTTGAAATTCAGACTTTTTTTTTTTTTTGAAAAATAATAAAATATTAATTATATTTTAATACTAATATATAAAAGTTTAAGAATTTGTGTGACAATTTATACACATGGTGACCATGTGCTCTTTGCAAATAAATTTTTCACAAGAATCACATTTATTGAAATGCTTATTAGAATTCCTTCCATGTTGACAAAAGAAACACCGCTGTCGTTTATTTGGCAAATTACAGGACAATGGTGAATTTGTTCTTTTTTGTTTAGAACATTGCGCGGCACCTGGGAGATCATTTTGTTCTTTGATATTTTTAACAAGATTTTTTGCTGATAGTCCATGTGGCAAAACCTTTCTTCGCAAAATATGCTCATTTATTAGCTGATCTGAAAGTTCTACTAGATATAGCCTGCGTCTGAAGTTTTTATTGAAATTCCATGCAGGATTCATATCAGTCCATATGACGTAGGAGTTATATGCTGATACATCTATCATATTTGAAAATAATGCAACAGGCCATCGCCTAGTCATGCGCTTACATGTGTAATTAGCAACTAGTTGGTCAAGCGCATCAACTCCAGCTTTCGTTTGGTTGTAGTGATGTATTATTTCAGGTTTTTTTTGTTCATCGTCTCTTACATCGGCTGAATGATGAAGAGAACTCAAGAGGAGAACGTATTTATTTTTTTTTGGAACATAGGATGCTATTGTTATATCATTTGAAAACAAAAAATCAGAGTGCAATACGGGCTTTTTTTCCATATCCAGAATTTTTGATGGCAAAAAAGTTTTATTTTTACGGACAGTGCCAACTAATGTAATATTACGACAAACTAGTTGAATGGCAAGATTGTATGTAGTAAAAAAATTGTCGCATGTAATTGTGCATCCCTTTGGGAGAGGGTCTGATAATGTTAGCACCACTCTCTCACCTAAATTAAAAATATGGAAATATAACAAATGTAATTCGAACTAAAAAAGTCTCACCTTGATTTTTTTCTGGCTGTGTATTTCTTGCTTTGCCTGTGTACACTTCCATATTCCAAGCATATTTAGTTGTGGAATCGCAAAGTGCCCAAATTTTTATGCCATATCTGGCGGGCTTTGAGGGAATATATTACCTAAAACTGCACCGACCTCGAAATGGAACCAATTGTTCATCCACAGTAACATTTTCATGTGGATTGTAAAAAACTTTGAGCTGATTACTCCACTTGTCCCAAACGTTTCTTATCGGTGCTAGTTTGTCACGAAGTCTTCTTTCTTCTCTATCTCCAGAGCTGTCAAACCGTAGGCACTTTGATATACTCGCAAATCGCTTGAGACTCATTGTTGCTCGAAAAATAGGTCTTCCGTTTTTTTCATTCCACAAGCTAGTAAGATTTTCTCCATGAGATTTATAAACTCCTGCCATTATTTGTAATCCAATATATGCATCAAGCTCAATCATATCAATAGTTTGCCAATTATTTCCATATAATTCTACACCCTTTTGATTTGTCCTTTGAATCACAATATTTTTTATATTTGGTGATATAAACAAATCAAACGAAGACTTTATATCTGTAACCATAGATGTTGCTCTTTTGGTAGGTCCAGGCTTATTCAATAAAATTTGATTTTTTGGTAACCTGCCTGTTTGAAGTGGTGGCTGTTGTTTCCAAACTACACTTTTGTCCTTAGATAAATATGTAACTGAAGTGCTGTGATCTATTTCTACTGCATCTTCCACTAAAACGCTTTCAACGCTATTATTTGATGATGAATAGGATTCGTCTTCTGCATCGCTGTCGGGTGAAAAAATTTCGTCTTCATCACTATCATCAAAAATGTCATCATCTTCGTCATTCATTATTTGTTGCAACTGAAGATCACTAAGAGTCTGAAGCAATTTCATTATGGAACAATCATATATTTGAAATTTTATTTTACAATACTTACTTTTCTTCTTTCTGTCATTATGTAAAAATACTCAATTATGATGAATTACAAAAAAAAAAAATAGATTTATGGTCGCTGATCACCAAAAAATAAACTGAACTCATTGAAAGAAAATATTCTAATGAAACAAAAGTTATAGCATCATCATAGCGAAATATTGTTTTTTCTATACAAAACGGGGAATCCCCGAATTGCAATTTGAATGAACTCTTTTGTTTACAAAGTTCAAGTGTCAATGCGTTACCATATTATCATAAAACAAATTTCAAGAGATACCTTTGCGGGATTCTCAAAATCCCACCCACTGTTTGAGAATAATAACATTTTGAATGAAAAATATTCAATAAAAGCGATTTTATTGATTATTTGACTGAACAAATTATTGATCGCTGATTCTGAATGAAGATGAACTCCATTTAATTATATTCAATAGGAAAAAAACGGTAAAGTAGAATTAAACTTGCAATATCGCTTGTTGGGTCATATTGACCCAAAGGATATTGAATGTGTGTAAATCGTGTTTTTAAACGTGGAGGGGGGAGGAAAAATTTAAATTTTATTATTTTCTTTTAAAAGCATAGTTTTCGTCCCTGTTATGGATAAATAAAAGTTTCACGTTGATATCTTAAATTTAAAGGGAAAAATTTTGCGTTTGAAAACCAAAATTGGGTCAAATTGACCCAAGGAGTGCAGAAGGGTTAAATATTTATTTATTTTCGCTATTAAAATATGTGCTTAAATCCGAAAGTTGTAAAATTTTACATAAATGTTGTAAATATGATCTGAAAATGAAAAGGATATAGTATAAAACTTTTTTTTTTGAAGAATTTTGGCAGAAAAATCGAAAATTCGGTTTACTAGAATCAAAAGCTCAACTAGTATTTAAGAAAATAAATTGTAATTTTTTTTTTTTTAGTTTTTGTCATCAAAAGTGTCATAATTTTCGCTCAAAATAAGAGGGCGAATCAATAAGTCCATGACTTTTCGAACTTCCCTCGTAGTTATATAAAATGCAACACTGCTCCTATCAAGTACCACCTGTTAATAGACTACTGTCAAATTTTGAGCAAGTTTCGTCTTTTACTTTGTGTTTAACAGCTGTTAAAAAACATACAACCTCGTGGGTTTTTTTAAAAATGGAAAAAAGTGAATTTTGTGTGCTTATTAAACATTATTTTTTGCAAAAAAACGTCAATCAAAGCAAGGAAAAGCTTCATAAATACTATGGGGACTCTGCACCATTGATTTCAATGGTAAAAAGTGGTTTACTGACTTTCGTTGTGGTCGCACATATATAAATGACGCTGAACGTTCTGGACGGCCAATTGAGGTCAATACACTCGAAAATGTCGAAAAAATCCTCGATATGGTGTTGGCCGATCTAAGAGTAAAAGTGCGTGTTCTTGTTGATGCCATATGCATTTCATATGGCAGTGTGGTTTCGATATTAAATGATCAGTTGGGTTTACGAAAGCTGTCTGCAAGATGGGTGCCGCGTTTGCTCTCAAGTGACCATAAACATAATCGTGTGACAACTTTAAAGGATGGTTTGCAGTTGTTTAACCGCAATTCAAATGAGTTTTGTAACTGTGGATGAAACATGAAGACCAAACAGCAGTCTAAACAATGGGTTTCTCCGGGTGACCCGGCTCCGAAGAAGGCCAAGGTAAGTTTGTCGGCCAAGAAGGTGATGGCAACAGTTTTTTGGGATGCACGCGGGATAATCCACATCGATTACATTCAAAAGGGAAAACAATAAACGGCGAATATTATGCCAACTTATTGAACCGATTAAACGAGGATTTAAAAAATAAAACGACCCCATATGGCCAAGAAAAAAGATGTTTTTCATCAAGATAATGCACGGGTGAACACGTGTGCAGTCTCAATTGTAAAATTCCATGAATTAAGTTACGAATTGGTGCCTCATTCGC
Organism: Delia radicum; assembly: GCA_021234595.1. Classification (NCBI taxonomy): domain Eukaryota; kingdom Metazoa; phylum Arthropoda; class Insecta; order Diptera; family Anthomyiidae; genus Delia; species Delia radicum. Next base: position 64,951,512 of record CM037853.1, read on the forward strand.
CATATTCTCCGGACTTAGCCCCTAGTGACTATTTCCTATTCCCAAACATAAAGAAATGGCTCGGTGGAAAGAGATTTAGCTCCAACGATGAAATTATTGATCAAAAAAGTGCCTATTTTATGGACCTCGAAAAATCCTATTTTTTGGAAGGGATACAAAAATTGGAGGAACGTTGGACTAAGTGTATTGAGCAAAAAGGAGATTATGTTGAAAAATAATTTTTTTTTGCAAAAAAAAAACTGTGTTTCATTCAAAAAGTCACGGACTTAGTGATCTGCCCTAATACCTACTAAATTTGAGTTTTTGTTTGTGATAGAGAAACGAAGTGCTAATGAATTAAAATCAATGCGAATCTATATGATATCATATAATTATATATGAAAAATTGTATATAAAACTATAAAATTATATCTTTCTGCATAAAATTAGATGTGATTATATCGGTTCAAAATCCGGGTAAAATTTTATATAGTTTGCTATATACATATCTCACCCGATATAATTTTATCCACCACGGATCATAATATATCTCCCGTTATATGAAATGAGATATCATTATACATGACATCATACTGTTTTATTTATTTTTTTTTTTTGCTCGTTTAAAGAAACAAAAATAATGATTTTAGGGTTAAATTTCGAAAAATTATGCAAAATATTCATAAAAATGTGGTGAATAAAGTTAATATTAAAACAGCGATATTTCAAAAACTGCAAATGAGAAATAAAATTTTTAACAGATTCGCATTCAATAAAAAAAAAAAATATGTATGTTAAAGATAGGTTCTGCAAAAAGTTGAAATTTGTTGAGTAGTGTTATTTATACAGCATATCAAATAAAAATATTTGTTTGAACTTTGGCAATAAAATTATCGACATGTCAATATTTTTTTTTTTTTTGTTTTTGTATATTTTTGTAATAAACTTTAGACATGCTTATTTATCTACCAAATCCAATACTCGAATTTTACAAATTAGACTATGCAGAATTTAAGCTTGGCAAGGCCGAATTGGAAATACCGTTTATCTATTTTATAAGCATTAAATAGAGAAAATCCGCGTTTAAATATTAAAATATATCTTCAACATTTTCATATATATTGGGAATTCGGATTTGTGCATTTTCAGATTGATCTTAGAATATTAAGATTTTTATTGGTAATCGATAATGGTACTGAATAATATATGGTAGGGTATAAAAGGGACGAAAATGTTTTTGTAAATTTTATGAAAGCGAGATGCTATTAAATCCTGCTCAATACTTTAGTGATTGACATGTTTATAATGGCTTTTTTTGTGTCATTTTAAGGCTTTTGTTATGTTGTGTGTTAGTGTGTTCTTACGCAAATAAAATGTTTTGGAAATTTAGCATATTTGAAAGGATGTTTATTAACAACATCTGAAAAGCTCATCACAATGTGAAAAACAGGAACTAATACCTAAAAAAGACCTAACATTTTACAACACAAACATTTACAGTGTCATATATAAAAAATAGGGCAGAGATTTTTATGTTTCTTTGAGCATTATTTAATAATTTTCGAATTTAAAAATAAATTAAATGATAAATTCTTTCTGTGTTTAGTTTTGCATATTTTGATTTAAAAATATACATTTTCTTACATTTTTTTAAATACATATTAATTTGAATTTTTTAAACACAATTTTTGGACTTTATTATTATATATTTTTTTTTTTTGAACACTTAGACCTGTGAACTTATCTCACATTAACCAAAGTTCAGGGCTTAACCATAGTTATGAATATAAAATTGATATGAAAATATCTGTGGTTAAAGTTAAAATCTGATTATTTATAGCAAAAGTTACACGACCTTAATAAAATAATTGTGGTAATTTTTTTTTTTTTCAATAATTTAAAAAGAAAAAATTAAAAATCTCTGCCCTAAAGATGCCTTTTGTTGTAGTAGTCTCTTTAACCAATATCACGCTGTAGTAACCATATGGTATTTCAAAACATGCATGTACATTAGGTTGTCCCAAAAAAAATAAAAATTTGGATTTTCTCGGAAGATCTTTCCTAATTTGGATACTCATAAGGTAAAGTATTTTTGAGAATTTTATCAGATTTTTCGGAAGTGGTTTAGAGGTCGCGCAAACCGATTTTGTACCAAAAATCGAGCTTTTTGGGCTTTTATTGAATTATTCTTAAAAATTGCTAAAAAATCGGTAATTTTTCGGCTTCTGAGTAAATATTCTTAAAGAAAATTTTCCGATCTTTAATTTTATGTGCATAAGTAATAAGTTTTGTCAGGGATTTTGCACATTTTGATACATTATATAACAGTTTTTGTAAATTTTCAACAAATATGAAAAAGAATGCTTTATAACTTTTAAAATTTGTATGAAGACTAAAAAAACTAATGATGCAGTTTAAAAGATTATGAAGTTTTAAATAAATTAGCAGAAAAAATAATATAATTTTCTCTTACCGTTCTCGAGTTATACCCTTTTAAAGCTTTGCACCCATTGTATGAAATTTTTAGTACTATAAGATTTGGGTATCCGATTTGTTGTAAACTTTAGATTATGAGATTTGAAAATGTATTTATTGTATGTCAAAGCTTAGTTTTAAGTGTTGTCAAGTTGTGAACAGCAAAAAAAGTAGCCAAAAAGCCGTTATCACTAGGTGGCACTGATATGGCTCGAACTAAAATTCATGATTTATTGGATTTGGGGGAACTGCAACACTATTTTTGGCAGATAGTCTATAGGTTTAGAGATAACAAGTCACAATACAATTAAAATTTTTGTAAACTGATAAGTGGAAGATACCAAAACTTTGCGTTTAATGCTTAGAAACCTACATTTTTTTTTTCTTCTTTATTTAAACCAATTTAGATAAGTTTTGCTTAACATTAACCTACAACTAGTCTCATTTAGTGACTAACTAAGTAGTGCATTTATAGATATTTATAAACCTACATGAACCAAGTAGTAACAACGAATTAGTGAAAGAAAATTTAACAGAAGACATGATTGAAAATAAACAAATTCTGTGTTTTATTACAAAAGCCAGCCTAACTTTTTTTGAAGCCTGCAACATTTCTACTGATTTTTTACAAACGGATCCAGAAAAATGGGAAAACAACAAATCATTTCAGGAAGCAAAACACAAAGTTCAACAATTGCAAGTTGTAAATGATGTCACAGAACTTGGTGTGGCCTAGGCTAATAGTTATATCAATATCACAACTTCTGAAACAGACTTTCAGAGTCTACTGCAGGGGGTAGAGCAGCATCGCAAGAACTCTAATAAATGATTTATAACAAATCTATTTTTCTTTGTTTTTAATATAATTGTTATGTATGAGTGGTAGGTTAGGTTAGGTTGAGCTGGCCGGTCAAAGACCCCGCATAGACCATTAGGTCCCTAGCGTTACCAGATAAGGAACGATAACCCCCACGTTAGGTCAGTCGTTAGTGATGGTAGCCAGAGTTCCCCACACCCTCTTAGCAAATGTTAGAAGTCTCAAGATTCCGATTTCTGAGATTTCTCCCAGATCGCGGAATAGGTGGTCCCCTAAACATTTCGCCCTTGAGCGTGCAAGAGCAGGACAGTGGCACATTAGGTGTTCCACCGTCTCTTTGTCCCCCGGTACCCCACAGAATCTACATTCGTCACTCTGCAGCTTTCCCGCTCTCTTGGCAAGAACTGCCGTCCAGCAGTGACCAGTTAAAATCCCCACAAGAAGTCTACAGTCGCTCCTGGACAAGGACAATAAAAGTTCGGTCGCTACGGGATCGTAGGATTTCCACATGACTTTAGATACTCTGCATGTTTCGGTATTTCTCCAAACCGCATCAGCTCTTCGCATCATCGTGGATTCTACATCCCTTTTCAGAGACCGAAGTGGCACGCGAACGTCCAATGCCATTTCAACTGGCAAATGGACTCCCCGTTTAGCCAGTTCATCCGCAACCTCATTCCCTTCAATACCCCGGTGCCCACGAACCCAATAGATGTGGACTCTCCTTCCGGACCCAAGTCTCCCTAGAGAGTTCTTGCACTCTTGGACAATCGAAGAGTAGGTCAAGTTGGCGGCGATAGCTTTGATAGCCGCCTGACTATCAATAAAGAAATTAACGTAACTGCCCTCCGTTTCAGAAACAAGAGCAAGGTCAGCAGCCATTTTGGCCGCCATAACTTCCGCCTGAAAGACGCTGCAGTAATCGGGAAGTTTATATGACTCCTCGATACCCAGCTCTCGACAGAAAACCGCTGCCCCGACCCCCTCCTCCATCTTTGAACCATCAGTGAAGAAGTTGAAGGTTCTGTGGTCAGGACGAAGGCCTGCCAACCAGCCGTATTCACTCAGGGTAACACGCAAGCCAAGTATGAGTGGTAAGTAACTATTATTTTATTTGTAAAAACATTTCTAAATCCAATTATTTGAAGTTTAAACCAATGCAAATCTAGTTCACACCTTATAGTATTATAAATTTCATACAATGTGTACAAAGCTTTAAAACGGTATAACTCGAGAACGGTGATAGAAAATTCATTTTTTTTTCTGCTAATTAATTTAAAACTTAATAATCTATTAAACTGCATCATTAGTTTTTTAGTCTTTATACAAATTTTAAAAGTTATAAAGCATTCTTTTCCATATTTGTTGAAAATTTACGAAAAACCGTTATTAAATTGTCAATATGTGCAAAATCATTGCCGAAACTTATTATTTATGCACATAAAATTAAAGATCGGAAAATTTTCTTTAAGAATATTGACTCAGAAGCTGAAGAAATATCGATTTTTTTCCAATTTTCAAGCAAAATTCAAAAAAAGCCCATAAAACTCGATTTTTGGTAAAAAATCGATTTGCGCGACCTCTAAACCACCTCCGAAAAATCTGAAAAAATTCTCAAAAATTCTTAGCCTTATGAGTAATCAAATTAAGAATGATCCCCAAAATTTTTTTTTGAATGGGACACCCTAATGTACATAGCAAAAATAATTGGAAACCACTTCTTTCACTGGCAAACCACTTCTTTCACTTAGCAAACCACTTCTTTCACTGCTTTTAAAGTATTAGTTCAGGTATATTTTCAGCATTTTGGAAGTTATTCTAAAACAACTCTAAAAAATCTATATTTTCCTATTGTTAATACATGATTTGAGTCCACTTTTCATGCCAGTCTTAATAGTTTACTTGTTCATTGCCTCCAAGCATAAGTTTAGGACTATTTCTGAATTGGCACCCATTTTGAACATGCCGATTGGGATCTATTTTTTAACAATACAATTGTAGTTAATTAAATTGTTTTCCAAAAAACACCGTATTTTTATTTTTTTATCATTTCTTTCTTAAATATTACTTTATCTAATTGAATTTAAACAAAATATTTACTAATGTTTTACTTTTAACTTTTATAAAATTAAAACAAAAAGTTTATTTTTCGGTCTCTTATCATAAATTATAATGCGAGCAAGATTAGTCAAGTTCAATTTCATTTGTTTTTTGTTAAACTAAAAACTGTGCAATGTTTATTTATTAATTAAAAAAGTTTTCCATTCGCCAATTTAAAGCAAACTTGATCTACCGACAGGTCCTTATATGTTTCATTTCGCGTCACTGAAAATCTTCAGAGAACCAATGTAGAAGGGGTAGACGATTTTTACCCAAATTTTGAAGGAAAAAGATCAACCTGTATTTTTTTATTTACCCAATTTTGTTTTTTTACTTCTCATCGGGTAAACAAAACTATACGTGTACAGCGTTGTTCTTTTTCCTTCAAAATTTGGGTAAAAATCATCTACCGCTTAAACATTGGTTCTCTGAAGATTTTCGGTGACACGCAATGACACATATAAGGACCTGTTGGTAGATAAAGTCTGCTTTAAATTAGCGAATGGAAAACTTTTTTAATTAATAAATAAACAATGCACGATTTATTGTTTAACAAAAAAACAAATGATCTTGAAATTGAATAATCTTGCTCATATCGAAATATTTACTTAAAATGTATGTAAATATTTTTTAACGCATTTTCTTCTTCTTATAATTTGATTTTAAAGTACCAAAACAATGTCCTAACGAAATTCTTAATTGAATAATCCATATTTTTCTTATTATTACATTCTAGAGCTGTAACTATCTTGTGGGAATTGGACCAGTCACTGGTATTGTCACGTGACTAGATCTTTGTGTGTATGCGTCTGTCCTAGTTTCGGTCCTGGTATTTGAAAGTAATCGGTACTTTTAAAATGGGCTTGTTATAGGAGGTGGAAATTGCTACCTTTGAAGCACGCTGTGACGTGGCGAATAACTTGATGAAGGTAACCTATCAACGTACCGACTTAAATGAATACGCTACGGGACAAGTTAAAACTAGGTCGTGTTAAAGTATGATGTAGGTCGTGTTAAAGTATGATGAAAACTTAATGGAAAACTTAATGGTTGATACATTTAACGATCTTGGAATACTACTTGATACGCAACTTGATTTCAAAAAACATATTACTACAACTGTAAATAAAGCAACTGGAGTTCTTGGTTTAATAAAACGCTGGGCTAAGGAGTTTTCAGATCCTTATGCAACAAAACAACTTTTCACAACGTTAGTGAGGCCAATTCTGGAATACGGATCTGTTGTTTGGGATCCATTCTATGAAACACATTCGAAATCCATCCAGTCCGTACAAAAACAATTTTTGCTATTTTCTCTCTGAAATCTCTTCTGGAATCCATTCGTGAATCTTCCTTCTTATGAAAACCGTTTACTTCTTATTAGACTGCCTACACTAAAAAGTCGAAGACTAATGCTAAATGTGACATTTCTATTAAAACTAATAAATGGAACAATAAATTCTGAATACCTACTAAGTAAACTCGATCTTAATACGCCTTTTTACGTAACAAGAAATTTCGAATTCCTTCACCTAAAAACTGTACGAACAAACTATGCTAATGCAGATCCTTTTCGCCGAATTTGTTCTGATTTGAACCAATTATATCTTGTCATTGATTTTAACACAAGTCTTGACAATGTGAAGCGGGAATTGATTATTTGTCTTAATCAAATTTAAAATTTTTTGTAAAAACTGTAATAGTTTTAATAATTTAAATTTATAGTCTGTAATGATTTTATATCTGTAGACTGAATAAATAAATGAATAAATAAATAAAAATGATGATTTTAGGATTTATGTGATATGTATGTAACAGGACCAGTGGGCAAATAATTATCACGTAATGTACGTATATAGGTGTACGTATCTTAGAAAGGGAGAATAATGTGTGATAGAAAACTAGTCACATATTAAGCTAAATGTGCACTGTACTTTTCTAAGGGGTACATGTCGGCAGGCATGCGAAAAGTTATTAGCAAATGTTATGTGTGATATTATATACAGGTTGCTAAATAGCCCTTTCGGAACCAGTCACAGAACATGTCCAAAACAGTGTGTCATAGCTCCGCACTGTGGTCAATATTTTGAGATAGCGGCCAAAACCCCTTTTGGTTTTTGTTCTCCGATTTTAAAGTTATTAGACTCATATGAAAGTAGACAGTAGTAAACCTCGGGAGCCAAAAAATTAGAACTCTATTTCAACTATTTCACTGAGAACAGGGTGGTCCAAAATGGGCTTTTTCAGAATTTAGTAAATTTATGATATTTTTAGTTAATTTTTAAAGTTTAAATGATCATAACTTATTTGTTTTTCAAGATTTTTGGACGAATTAAATTTTGTGTTGTAACTTAACTTATTTCCTATTACTGGTAAAAAATTGAAGCTCTACTGTTTTCAGAACAATTTAAATATTTTTTTTTAAAAAAGGTCAAATTTCCCGGAAATTTCCTACTTCATAGAGCACAACTCCTGTGAGTCAAGCTGAGTCAAAACACAAATTTACTATTTTGTAGTCCTAACTCTCCCCTACATTCCTATATATACATGTCCATGCATCGGGACTGCACTTTTTGAGCTACAGCAATTTTTCTGACCCAAGGTAAGATATTCGGTACAAATGCACGTCATATTTTTTGAGAAGTTATTTGTATGTGAAAGTGGCTATTATGCATATATTTTGATGAAATTTTGTACAAGAGTTCTTATTGACCCAAAAAATAATTCTGTTGAAATTAGGAGAAGTTGACCCATATTTGGACCTAGTCCACATAGAAGGGTGTATCAAAATTTTAACAAAAATGACAATAGAACTCTCAAATTATGTGGTATCTGGCAATTCATTTGGAAAAGGTAAAAAATGATTTTATTGCCATCTAATATTACATAACTTAAATACCTGAAAATTGCAAATAAATTTAAAACCAATGGAAATAACTGGTAAAACCAAGTACCTGTTATATTATTACCAGTACCTGTTAACTCTCAAATTATGTGGTATCTAGCAATTCATTTGGAAAAGGTAAAAAAGATTTTATTGCCATCTAATATTACACAACTTAAATACCTGAAAATTGCAAATAAATTTAAAACCAATGGAAATAACTGGTAAAACCAAGTACCTGTTATATTATGTTTCAAAGAGGTAAAAAAGATCATGTTGAAACTTCGAGCAATAGTATATTAATCCATGCATTCATTTTTTTTCTTCATTATTGTTTAAACAATGGCTAAATTCAGTTATAGTGTTCTATCTGATATATATTTTGAACGGAAAGATGAAAACGACATTATTTTACATATAATGAATAATCCATTCTTCAAAATATGCGACAAACAAGAAATTAAAATTCATAACTTAAAAATAAAAAACTTTTTAAATACTTTAAGAAAACGGTACAATCAATGTTCCAGAAACAAGATATTGTTTTACTCACGCAACCAAGAATGGCTAAGAAATAAACTTATTTTTAAAAAGCCATCAGTAACTACCATGGAAACTGGAAAAGGTGGTCGACCAGCAAAGCCAATTGATAATTGTAGTGAAAGATCACGAAGACGCAAGCTTAAACATATCAATGAAGAAGTTTCTTGTAGCATCATAAAGGATTAATTTCTGCATCAAATTCAACCATCGAAAACTAAAAAGAGTAAAATTGCTATCATTGAAAAAATAGTGGAAGCAAGCCCCAGACGCACAAAAAGGATTTTAGAAAGTATGCCGACACCAACTGAAGAAAATAAATTTACTCCAGAAGAAGCATTTGCACTATTTTTGGATTTGAAAATGACTAGAAACCAATATACAGAATTGCGGAAGCGAACCAATGAAAAAAATTGTGGAATTTTTCCATCATATCGAGATATAGTTTCTGCCAAAAAAGATTGCTTACCTTCACCAACTGCTATTAGTGTAACTTCAAGTTCAGCAGAAATAAAATTGCAGGATCTTCTTGAACACACTGCAGAACGATTATTAAAGACATTTGATGCTGACTATTTAAAGAAGTTTAAAAATTGCAGCATGACTTTAATTTCTAAAAGGGGATGTGATGGGTCATCTGGCCAGAAACAATACAAACAATGTAATGCGGAAAATTCATCAGATGCCAATTTATTCATGATTTCTTTCGTTCCATTACGTTTAACAAAAACTTATATTGGTTCAGAGCCGTCAACTAGTAGAGCTGCAGAGATAGATGTATGGAAGAATGAAATTCCCTCGTCAACAAAATTTTGTAGACCAATAAAGTTTGCTTACAAAAAAGAAACTAAAGATGTCATAACTGAAGAAGTTGGCAGAATAAGAGATGAAATTAAAGAACTTCAACCAGTGATATTTGAATTTAATGACCAATGCATCGAAGTTAACTTTAAAATGTCGTTGATAACGACTTTTTATTTACATATAAAAAGTCGTTATCAAAAAACGTGTATTATATCTTAACAAATACATATTCTGATAATATTTTTTTGTTTTTGGTAGCAAAATATTATGTGTAAAGTCACAAAGAAAATCGCGATAAACTCGAAAAATCGCCAGTTGCCGTTTCAAAAATTAACTCGCCAAACGAGTTTTAAAATCGTCACGTTTGGCGAGAAGTCGCTATATCTGACAACCCTGATCACAATCAAAAATGTTCCATATGTTACAGCACTTTTGAACCAGTGCAGTGTTAAGTCTTCATTTCAACTGTCACAAAGTCGGCACATATGAAATTTCTTCACTGTTATGACCGATTTGTAGCAGTCATGGGACTGGATCCTTTGGCACTATTTGCTATATTTTCATCCACTGCTAACGGCTTTGAACCAGTTTAATTAGCAGTAACAGCTGCAACGGCACTAGTTGCTTCAGTACACTTTGAGGTTATGTTACTTTTTCTCCAGTTATATATATATCTAAAATCGTTTTAAGGTCAGCAGCTAATTGATTATAACAGCTACATAACGTCAAACTTAGTAAATTTTTGAAAATACAAAAAATGACTTTTAAAAGCAAATTTATTAAAAATGGATATATTCCTTAAAAAATTTTGAAACAAACTATAGCATATAGCAATTATGGGCGGGCTAGTTTAAGATACATAAGTAGTTTAGGGTTTTTCTCAAAATTTAGCTTCAAATGATATTTTTATTGTTGCAAACTTATAGAAAAGAAAACATTTTTCATTAATAAAAAAAAAAAAAAACCGTTGCAATTTTGTGTGTTATCTAGCTAATGTTCGATGAAAATTCACAAATTTCAATTTGACACCTGATTTTTAAAATATTTTCTGTTTTAGTACATTTTTGTACTTCTTTCACGTTTTCTTATAAATTGTTGCTGGTGTTTTCAAAATTTGTTCACTAGCCAAAGTTTTGGATGGTTTGATGTTTGTCACTATAATAAAAACTAGATATATGTTTTCCACATATTTCATTATATTGTTTTAATAACATAACGAACTATTTTAAAATTAGCCCAGAATATTTGTAATTACAACTATTAACTAGAGATCCAATTCTATTTTCTGTGACAATTTTTTACTGATGTGGTAATTTTTTTTTTCTTTCAATCACATTTTTTCTTTATACGAAATCAGAATCAATTCTGATTTTAAATGTTCCACTTATACAATTTATTTAGTTTTGCATTTTTAAACATAATTTATCAAATTATAATTTATCACATTAATTTATCAATAAATATTAATTTTATAATAGTATTACACTTTTTCTTGCAAAAAATAAATGTTCCAATGTGTACAAAAGACCAGTCCTCTAGCTGCTCATAGTTACCATATGGTAACATGGTATTCTGAAAGTCCTGGAATCAGGATCAAAAACCAGATTGCAGTTTTTTTATACTCAGGTCATTACGAAAGCATATCGAGGGCTTATATTCAAAACTTGCTATCTGCAGTTTTCTCGAAAATTAGTTTTTGATGGCAACATATTCACTGATTAAGTTGTCATATATCATATTAAATTTGAACTGAAATTTTTTTTCTTTAACATTTATTTTCTTAAATTTGTGATTTTGCTATCTACTAAAACGTAGTTTTGCGAATAAAAAGTTGCTATCTGCATAAAAAATTGGTTTTTCTTATCATAAAACCTTAAAGTGTTGGTATTAAATCATTAAAAATAATAAAGATATAAACAGCATGAACTATTCAAAAAATGATCAATATAAATCCGGCGATTATAATTCCCTACAACGTATTGCAACTGATTATATGTCATCCAATGAAGGTTTGTTGCCTACAATTCGTGACACTGATAATTTTAATCAAACGTTTTATCCAGATTCCGAGAATGAACAATTTTTACGTTTTCCAATTTTATTGCGGAACAAAAATTTGCGCTATATTTGTGTCGTAAAGATGAATGTGATACGTGTTTCCGATTCAAGGCCAAATAAATAGCAGAAGAAGAGTACAATACGAATATTTTGAAAAAAGAACCTGCTCAATTGGAAAAAACAAGATAAAGTCGCAGCTCAAGAAGGAAGATGTTACGTATTTACGATGGATGCACAAACTGTTAAGCTTTGTCCAGATATAAACGCATCCGCTATTTATTATAAACAGCGTCTACAGGTACACAATTTTACAATTTATAATCTCACAACCCATCAATGTACAAATTACTGGTAGAACGAAACTAATGGAGATATGTCCGCATCGACGTTCATTTCATGTATAGTTTGTTATTTAAAAACATATTGTTTATTAGACAAGTTACCGATCATTATATATTCCGATGGTTGTGGCTATCAGAATCGAAACCACTATTTCTCAAATGCATTGACCATTTTTTCTATCGAAAATGATAAGGTTATTGAACAAATGTACTAAGAGAAAGGGCATACTCAAATGGAGTGCGACAGTGCACACGCTAAAATTGAGGTGAAGTTGAAAAAGCAGACAATATATTTGCCAAACGATTATGTAACAGTAACAAAGGAAGCCAGAAAGACCGTCAAAATAGGGAATAAAATAATAAGTATGCCCTTTGATGCTCTTTATCTGAACTATGATTTCTTTAAAAATTATAGCGATGAAAATCTTAGTCGTTTTACATCAATTAGACCTGGTCGAGAGAAAATTACCCCACTCTAGCACAGTTAAGATCCCTTATCTAACTACCAAGTGGCGATATTAAATATAAAGTGAATTTCGATGAAGAATATATTAACCTTCCTACCAAAATCAAAACATACGGGGGTTATAAAGATCCAAAGGCCTTACAATCTGGTCCCAGTCCTATTCAGCCAAGCAAATGGAAACATTCCGCTAGAATATTTTTACGATAACTTAAAACAGGCGAAGAATGCCTAATCATAAATCATTGCAGTTTATATTATTTAATTTTGTGCCTTATAATTCTATTAGTATACTTTTTTTAATGCATATTGTTATTAATTGCTTCTTAATATTTTTTGTATTTAAAACCCAATTACAGTTACTAACACTTTGAATTATATTACTATAATTTATAAATTATGCAGATAGCAAGTTTTTAATATAAGCCCTCGATATGTAAAATATATTATGAAAATTCACCAAAACCAATTTCTAGGTTGTTTCGGGTTAATATTTTAATAATAAAGTCTATTGTTTTTTTTTTTATTATTTGATGGTATGTATTCTTGTCCGCACTACTACATACCTTCATACCTATTAACACATATTTACAGCAAAGTATAAAATATCGAAGTGTTAACAACGAAGCATTCATTGTTGTATTTACTTGTTTGTTTAAGTGTTGAACGGAACATAATTTAATGCTTAACAATTTTGTGAGTAAGAAAATATTAAGAAAACAATAAAATATGACTTTTGAAAACTTATGTTCCAGTTCGTTGATTTTGCAGGAATTTCGTTAGTGGGTTCATGTAAAATTTTGTATTCAAAATTATGTTTGATTGAGTGGTCAGAAAAGCAAAAAAGGATTAATTGAAATACTTATTAAAAGGGTTATTGCTTAGTCAAAATTTGAGGAAAACTTTATATCTATAAAGTTCACTTAAGGTTTGTTTCTCGGTGAAGTTTGGCTTCAAACGAAAAAAAAAATATTAAAGGGTGATTTTTTCACAACTTTCTTTTTGGCATTTAATGAACCATGAATCGACTTACAAACGAATAACGTTTGCAAATTATTGAATCTTATTATCAAAATTCATGCTCGGTTAAGAAAGTCCATTGTGCACTTCTTTCACTTAACGGCCAGTTTGGGCGACCTTCTGAGGCGCTATTCAGAATCTTGGGACTAAATTTCGCAATATACGTTATTAAACATTAAGCCACGTAGAGTGCGGACAGAGGAAAATATCGCAGCTGTATCTGCCAGTGTTGTTGATGATCATGAATTGTTGAATCGGTGCCGTTCGCAGCAATTGAGCCTCTGTTACTAAACGACGTGGAAAATTTTGCGGAAGGATTTTGGTGTAAAACCTTTTAAAATACAGCTGGTGCAAGAATTGAAGCCACACGACCAACCACAACGCCTAGCTTTTGGTGAATGGGCGCTGGCATAGTTGGCTGAAGATCCACTTTTTATCGGAAAATTCTGTTCAGCGACGAAGCTCTATTTTGGTTGAATGGATACGTGAACAAGCAAAATTGCCGTGTTTGGTGTGAATAGAATATATTTATTTATTTATTTATTTATTTAAATTCATTTTTACAAAATTTAATTCTTAAAATAATAGAGCCTCAGCGCCTCTAGGGCATTGTTGAGACAAAGTTGGCAATGAGATCAATTTAACTAATTTTACAGTAAAATTTATAATAAAAAAAAAGTATAGATATGTTTATATGTATTAAATTTAACATATGAGAAAAAGAAACAAAAAAAAAACAAAGTTTTATACAATGTTATTATTTATATCAAAAGCATTTCAATATTTTGTAGTAAATATTCTTTTAGTCTATTTTTAAATGAAGAAATTGATACACAATCTTTTAAACATTGAGGTAAATTATTGTATTCCATACTACCGATATATTCTATTCTTTGCTTGGTCACTTCTAGCCTACATCTAGCAGTTCTTAGGTTAGAATTGTTTCTTGTATTAAAAGCATTTTGATTCGTTATAAAGCTGATTGTATGATGACCAACGTTGTGCACGACTTTATAAATGTAAAGCAACAACTGTAATTTAAACAGTCCATATATTGGTAAAACTTTTTGAGCAACATCCTTATACAGTGATACTGTGGGAAACAAATGTGGGAGATTAAAAACAGCTTTCAATGATTTATTTTGAATGATTTGTAATGATTTTAAATCAGAATTTCCTCTATAGCCATAAATAAGCGTTAGATAGTTGAGATGACTCTGAACTAAAGCTTGGAAAATTATATATTTAGTTTTCTCATCCAGTTTTTATCTAAGTTTACATAAGACTCCAAGCACAGATGATATTTTAGAACGCACATGTTGAATATGTTGGTGCCATGACAAATTATTTTGAAGGATAACTCCCAAATACTTAATGGAGTCAACTTCTACAATTTCCTTTCCATCAACAAAAATTGTACTCCTGTTTCGATTTCGATTTGGTTGAGGTCTAAATCTTAAGAGTTTGGTCTTGTTGGGATTTAATACCAATTTATTTAATCTGGCAAACTCTGAAATTAAAGCCGCATCACGTTCAGAAAATATTTTAAACATTAACTCTTCCTTATACGGATAAAGAATACACAAATCATCGGCATATATAAAAATTTTCCCAGTAAGTCCGAGGTTATTGATATCATTAAGATATATATTAAATAAAAGGGGACCTAAGACACTCCCCTGAGGGACTCCACACTCCACATTACGAATTGCACTTTTACTGTCGTTTATCTGAACATATTGCTTTCGGCTGTCTAAATAGCTTTTAAAAAGTGCCAATTCTTTACCTCTTACACCATAAAATTCAAGTTTTTTGACCATTATTGAGTGATCTACCAAGTCAAACGCTTTTGTAAAATCGTAAAATATACCTCCAATAGTAGAGAAACCTTTATCTAACCCATCACAGACATAATTCACCACATTTATTACAGCTTCATCAGTACCACATCCTTTCCTAAAACCATATTGATTTGGATATATTAAATTATCCTCCTCCAAAAACGTCGATAGTTGCAAATGTAAAATTTTTTCAAAAATTTGTCTATAACAGATAAAACCGCTACAGGTCTGAACTTATCAACTGTATTCGAATGTATTTCTTTAGGAATCGGTATAATTTTATGGACCTTTAATATATCAGGATAAAATGAACATGAAATTGTAGAGTTGAAAATTTTAGCTAATAATGGCGCTACTATATCTTTACATTCAAAAATACATTTTGATGTCAAACCATCACTTCCAGGACTTTTATTAAGCTCCAATTGTGAAATTAAATTATAAGTCTCATTTTCAGTAGTATTAGTAAAGTAAAAATGTTTGCGAGTACACCTTAAACTTCGAAGATTGTCACAATCATCGTTCAAACCATATTCAATTTGCGCCTTTAAGTTTTTAACAGAGTCAAAAAAATATTGGTTAAAAACATTTGCTTTATCATCATCTTTTTCAATAACTTCACCTACATCGTTGCTTAAGTTTATTTTTGATTTTGAGCTTCTTCCCAAAGTTCGATTCAAAAACTGCCAACACTTTCTGGGTTCTTCTTGTATTTTGCACAAATTATCATGATAATAGTTAATCATGCATTTTTTAATGGATATTTTTATCGTTTTACTAATTCTCTTTATGCAAAATTCAATATTACTTTTATTTGGATTTTTTCTTCTTATTTTCAAAAGATTATTTTTGTACTCGATAAGAGCTTGTAAATTTCCGTTAATCCAAGGCGTTATTTCGTACTTTAAGGGTATTTTCTTTTTAGTAACCACTGTTGAACTTGAAATAGCATTTGTTAAACAGTTTATTAAAAAATCAGTGTCAATATTAGGATTCCCAGTTAAACTTGACGCTGACAAATTACGATCAAGATTTCCTTTAACCAATTCGTAATTGCAATTTAAACGAACAATTTCGGTAAAATTCTGTGCTTTTAATGGCGAATCTAACCTGATATTAATCAGGTTATGGTCAGTCAGATTGCACTCAATCGAATCAATATGAAAGCTAGTATGTACGTTACTAAATACGTTATCAATTGACGTTCCACTGCTAGGTCGGGTTACAAGAGTATGACAATTCCTAAAATTATAACTATGAAGAACATCAGTTAAATCATGAGCCAAAGGATTCCCTAAAAAGTCAACATTTGTATCACCAACAAAAATACATGGACTTTGATTTAAACAATTAAGATTATTATCGAGATATTCTAAAAACTTATTAAATGTACATTTCTGCGATCTATACATGGAAACTAGTTTAATTGGGGTTCCTGATACTTTTTGGCTATGTATAGAAAGTATTATTGATTCAATAAAACCTTCACTCTTACAAGTTTCAATAGAATATAATATATTCTCCCGAACATATATAGATGTTCCTCCATAACCATCAAATCTGCAGCAGTGAACAGAGCTATAACCTGGTATATCATAAAGTTGAATCAGTTTATTTTCGAACCAAGTTTCCTAAATGCAAATTATATCGGGTAGTTTAGGAAATTTAGTAATTAAAGCTTTAAATTTATTAAATTTAATAACAGATGAAATGCTTCTGACATTTACACAGACAATAAATAAATAATATTTACATTGTGTTTCTATGTACTTTTCATATGATAAAAAAGAATGAAAATATTGATTTGAATTCATAATGATTTATATTATATACAAAATATACAAAATTTTATGCGAACCTAAATGTTTTATATTTTTTAAGCAGGCGACAAAAACGATGAACGGGTTTCATCGTCACTATCGTCACTATCATCAGGTATTTTTAAATTATCAGCGTTATGGCGAATAGATCTTCTATTTTTACTTACGGTTGCATCTAATAACAAACTATCTATATCTTCTATATTTTTAATTAATTTTGGTTTTGATAATTCGCTTTTTTTAACGAAAACTTTGCCAGCCATACCGTAAACTCTACGATAACCAACATTTTTAAGGCTTCTAGCATAATTCAGTAAAGTAAGAGTTTCTTTACTCAAAAAGTCATGTATAAAAACAGACTTATCATTTTCTTTCAATTTTGGCTTTGACGACATTACCATTTGCTTTGACCTTTTAGAGTTAAACTTCACTACCATAGTTTTCTTTTCTTTATCTGATTTGTTTTTATTATTATTTCTATTTCCTTTCTTCAAAAAATATTCTTCATCTATTTCTTTCGCCTCTATATTTACACCAACATCTTCCATTAGTTTAACTAGAGTTTCAGCAGCATCTGAGCCCTTCTCGCATTCTATACCATTAATGATACAATCGTTTTTTACCCTTCGATCATTCAAAATTTTCAAAGAAGTTTTTAAATCTGAAATTTCATTTCTTAAATTTTTATTTTCTTTTTGTACAGCCTCTAACTTTTTTTTGTTATCGGCTATACCCTTAAGTATTTCGTCAAATTGTTTGACATAAACTGCATTGTTTGTTGTAAACCATCCAGCTGATTTAATTTGCTAAGCTGTGTTTTGATTACACTTAATTCATTTTTCAGGTTTCCACCACTTTCGTTACAAATATGACAAATGTACTCATCTTGCTCATTTTGCAATAGATGATCATATTGCCGTTTATCCAACGAAGTACATATGTCGTGGAAAGTTTTTGAGCATTTGTCACATTGAATGCTTTCATCTTCTTCTTGTACTTGCAAATTACATTGATCACAAATTATTTTCTTGTTTTTTTTAAGGCTCAATGGTCTAGTTGATGGCATACTTGATGTATTTCATATAACTTATATTTTGTTTTATTACACGGTATTCACTGGATAGTTCAAAAAGTGTTTTTTAAATTTATTTAAAGAATTTTAAAAATATTACTGTGAGAGCACAAAATAATTCGACTTTTACACAACAGTGTTGCCAACTATAAAGAACTATATAGAAGCCAGAAGCATTTTCAGAATTGCCAATGCATTCCAAAAAATGCACTGTTTGGTGTGGATTATGGGCCGGTGGCATCATTGGACCGTACTTTTTCAAAGACGACGAAGGCAGGAACGTTACTGTGATTGGCGAGCGTTAGGTGCCGTGCGATAATTACAATTTTTTTTCCCCAAAATCGAACAGCTGGACTTGGGTTACATGTGGTTTCAACAAGACGGTGCCACACAGCACGCGAAACAATGCCCCAATTGAGAGGAGAGTTCGGTGAACATTTTATTTCACGTTTAGGGCCAGGTCAATTGACCGCCTAGGTCGTGCGATTTAATGTCTTTAGACTATTTTTTGTGGGGATATGTGAAGGCTTATGTCTATAGGGACAAGCCCGCAACGGTTGACGTACTGGATGCCTATATTAAATAACTTATTCGTGAGATACCGGCCGATATGTTAAAGAGAGTATACCAAAATTGGACGCAGCGTTTGAAAAATTTGAGGCGAAGCCGCCGTCAACATTTACATGAAATTATCTTTAAACATTGAACTATATATCTATCGACTCAAATAAATTTTATGTTTTTTTTTTAATCAAATCCGAAAACTTTTAAAAAATCACCCTTTAAAAAGAAAACATGAAATACAAAAACAAAATACATGTATTCACTCATTAATTGATTAAGCTAAGAACTTCTTATGGAAACAACACCTTAAAAATAAATTATAATGCATACCTGATTAAAAACGTTCATTTGCAATCGTACCTTATTTAATATAATATTATATAAAATCATTTAGATTTGCTTATCTTAATGTTAATATATGCGATGGCGTATATGATCATATTTAATTAAAAAGAGGATTTGGTTTTTCGAAAATGTTTCACATGGTCCCATATATATTAATATCTAAATCATAAGTCGGCAAAGCGTAAAATGAGGTTGTGTGTGTGTGAGCGAACTACCCAGCAAACACAAATCGAGCATTTCAAAATACCATTATAGGTCCTTACACACAAAAAATAGTTGCTAAGAACTTGGCTAAAATAGCCCTATATAATTTGTTTTGTAAAATTCAAATAAGTTTTTAAATTTTTTAGCCAAAAACTTTGGAAAATTTAACAAGATAGATAGGGCTATTTTAGTCAAGTTATTGGCAACAATTTTTTTGTGTGTAGGTAATGTATTACGCTTTTGACTTAAATATACATATTTTAAATTGTCTAAACATGTTGTATGACTTAAAACAAGGAATGCTGAAGTTTTTGGAATGGGAAAACGTTGAAAAGAAATTAACAACGATATTGATATACAAACGGAACTTCTAATACTTCAAAACTGATTTATTTATACTGTTATGAAAATTTCTTGTTAAAAAAATGTGTTTTAAATTTGATAACATAAAATGCATTGCATGGTACCAAATGCATTATCAATCATAAAACATTTTTCGTAATTCATTATTAAATAGAAATGTTTGTTGGGTAAGTATTGCTGAAAAAAAATATAAAAGCATCGCCGCATATACACTTGTCGGAGCCTCATCGACAATTAAATGAAAGAGCATAAGTATATGTGTGAAGTGGTCTCTGCCCAATTGTGCTTTGAAATGCCTACCTCTGATCTAAATGTATATCGATTGATATTATCTTATATGTGCCAGTTTGGACCTATACATGGCTGCCCATATTTCAATAGTGCTCCATCATAATAGGTCAAATTTTCAGCTAAATCAGTAGAAGTAGCTATAAAATAACGATTTTTCAGGGTTATGCCGAAATTTAACAGAAATTCAAATATTTTATAGATATAGAATCTAAAGTCAAAACAACGAAATTAAGCCACCCTTCCATAATATGGACCTGCTGTTCTTCAAAAAAAAAAAAAATTAGTTTAAAACTTTGGCAACTTTATTTGTTAAAGTGCATGTAATAAACATGATTTTAATGTGTTCAAAAAACTAAATTTTGCAAATACAATTCCAAAAACAGACTCCCCCGGTTTAGCCTTAAATTTATGTAGGATTCAAATCCAAAAAAATAAAACAGATTTTAAAGACATCTCCTCATATTGACAAATATATCATTTTTACCCGGGTAAGAGGATTAAAAAAAGTTTGGTCCATAACTCGGAGATGTAAGCCGATGAAACCTTTTTAAGACTCGGATTTAGGAGACCAAACTATTTTAAAAAAGTTTAAACTCAGCGGCAATAAGTACGCTTATATAAACTTTATATTAATTTGCCGAATAAAAACATTGACATAAAATTATTTATTAGTATATTCAACTGTTTTTAAATCGGTTTATGTACACTTGTATGTTTTTCTACACTTGTATGTTTTTTTACACTTAAATATATAAACTCATATATAAAATAATGTGTGTGGAAAATTATTACTATGATGTCATATATATTTGCGTTTTATCGCATTTCGATCAATATATAATTGTATATTAAATTTAGAATTAGATACAATTAATCCATTTAAATATGACGTTATATACATATAGGCATTGAAAAACATAAACTAATATTTATGTTAATATTATGTCATATATGAGAAAAATACTATTTAATTTGGGATAAAATTGAATATTAAAACATACAGAGTCACACTACGTAATATGTTAATCTTCAATTGCATATAATTTTATATAACATCAAAGCACTCTAAAATACAACTTAAGTCGAATTCAGAAATTTCACAGATTTTAGTCTTTTGAATATGCATATTGATTCCTTTCCGGTTCTTTAATTTATATACCTTATAATTAACAAGATGTGACACTTTTCTATCGATATTACCATGGGAGGTGCTCATCTAAGATAAGTGAACTTAATCCTCGAGCCCGAGTTTTTATTCGTAATACTCGCTTATCTAGTAGAGCACATCCGTTTGTAGTTGATTGTCCTGTGTTTCGCACAACGCATTACAGAGAAAATTCGTTTTTTAGTCGAACGATTCGTATGCGGAACAAACTTCCCGCAGAAGTCTTCCCTGATACTTACAATTTAGAAAAATTTAAATCAAATATCCACAAGCAGTACTCCCTCTTTCCTCCTTCCCATATCCTATTTTCCTGATCAATACAATGCACTGCATGAGTAGGGGGAATCCCCTGAGTATTGGTTAAATTAAATTAAAAAAAAAAAAAAAAGATGTAGAACACTAAAATCAACTTATTTCGATTTCGAACTTATTCGTAAAAGGCTAAATTAAGCAGCCTCTTGAATAATTTTAATAGAATTTTAAAAATAAAATAAAATTTTCAAATGGACAGGAATATTTTTCATGTTATTATGTCTTAAACATTTTTCTAGTGTCAAAGGTCTGAAAGGATTATTAAAATTATTTGCTTCTTCAAATATTTCGGATTTCAATGAAGTTTTTAATGCCAAAAACGGATTCAACAACAACTCGTTTTTAATATGTTTCTATCAGCTTATATATAATTTTAAACCATTATATACAATCGGATTAAATGGCATCACGACATTATTCGGATGAAATTTTATCTAATGGTATGAAACTAGAACTAAACTAATGCAATCTTTCTCGGATAAAATTGTATAAAAATACATATTAAATTACGTATTATTACACAGTACAAAATTTTTCAACACAAAATTTTGGGACTCAATTCTGGGAATTGCACGTGAAAGTAGCCCCAAAAATAAGATATTATATTATTACTGTAGCCACCCTATGGGGAATGGCACCGGTTCTGCGTGTGCCACAGGATCGGACCTTTCGTGCCAGAGACCAAGCCTCTGCTAAACCCTACCCTATGTAAACAACTGTCAACTTTAACATTGGCTTGTCATAGGACGGGATCATTTGTCCTGCTTTAAACCACATAGTGGCACGCCACAGGACTAACCAAAGATAGACATACCACAAGACTGTAGCAAAAGGGCCATGTCGTATAAAATAAACGAAAACTAAACAGCTTCCAATGGGTAAAATTCTGGTCAACTGGCTTTTTCTTGTTAGCAAGCATTCTGGTAAAGTGGTATGTCCTCCCTTTACCAGTCACAGTATTGGTAATTTCAAGACAATTGACACTGCTTAACCCCCTTCAGTATTAAATTATACCAGTACTGCGATAAGTCCTTCTTTAACCTGCCAGTTTTAGGACAATTGATTGCTCATTCCCCATAGTGTGCAACTTGACAAAACGAATAATGCGACTTTCACGTGCAACTCTCAGAATTGAGTCCCAAGATCATGTGTTGTACTATGTTATATAAAGCATTATATACATTTTTTTTAAACTGGTTATTATTATTTTTTTTTTTTAAACACCACATCTACGGATGTGGTGCAAAGTTAAGTGAATCATTAATTATTTAAACATTTTCTTGTTTTGGTGGGGTAATATATATTTTAAAATGTTATTAGTGCAACGGGCTCTATAAATTGGTGCAGCTTTTTTTTAGTCTAAGCCAAGTTGGTAATTTTATTATTTTTAATTTACTTGAAACTTAAAACCTCCATAATGTTTGCATCGCTAAAGATAAATGACTAACGCCAATAGATTTAGCATGCTTAAACATCGGCTAACATATACACAAAATGTTATTCATGTCATACCAAAAAATTTTTGAAAATATTTCACCTCAAATATCGTAAATTTTGGAACAATATTTTTTCCATATATTTCTTTTTTTTTTTTAAGTTAAACGCTTTTAGTTTAATATATGTAAGTTTTCCCAGAGAGAGAGTATGTGGATATTTCATTTCTTCTACGATATTTCTAAATAAGCAATAAATTTAGGTCGTAAATAAATTTCAATTAATAGCCAATAACATGGTGAATTTACCAGTCGACAGCTCTTGTGCGTATATTGTATATTGGCCACAAATATTGTATAACACATGGATATTAAATGTATGCGTGTGTGTGCATTTAATGTTCTCAATATACAAATAAAATATTCTTTACGCATTAATTAATGGGTCATTTTTTATGTAAAACTGTTTTTGCGAATTTTCAAAGATCATGAATATACTCTTGCACCTAAATCACACTAAATACATATATACGCTTATATAAAAAAGGGTTTTATTAGAAAACAATAATATGCTTTTATTGTAAAGGCGGTGAAATTAAAAATATATATATATATATTGCTTTATCGAAGAATTTGTTCTCCTACATATATAAGACGAAAAATAAAAATGTAACAACTTTTGCAGTTGAAGAATTTCTTCTCCTACATATATAAGACAAAAAATGAAAATGGGGCAACTTTTTCAGTTTTTATATTTACAAAACAAGTATAGAGGTTTTTCAATCGACGCAGAAAGTTTCATCGTATATTTCGGACTATTTTTGGAGAAAATATTCGATGAATATTTTCTATCATAACTATTTTAATATTTGTATGTTAAAACTACATCGCGTATGAGCAATAAACAATAACTAAAAAAATTCCGTATATTTAACTTAGTTTTAACGTACAAATATTGTGATATTTATGAAGGACAATATTGTCTCCAAAACTAATCCAAATTGTAGCATAAAACTTTCTGGATTGATAGAAAAACGTCAAACATTTTTTAACCCTTTGACGACCAGGAACATATGTGTCCCAAAAAGAAAAATATGAGTTAAAAATAAACTAATACTAAAAGTATTGATATTTTTAGCTTAATGCGAAGTTAAATGATGGGTTTTTAAAATTTATAAAAAATTTGTGTGAAAAAAAATATTTATAAATGTTTTTTTAAGAGCTAAAAAGCAAGTTTTGCACATACCGTAAACGGGATATTTAAACTGCTCTAAATCATAGACGAAATTTCCTCTTTCTTTCAAATTGAAAAATTTTGTTTAATTTAACAATATTCTACAAATTGAAATTCGGTTTTGAGATATTTCCAAGAAAAAAACTAGCTTTATTAAAAAAAAACGAAAAGGGACACGGGTGTCCCTGTGGTCGTCAATGGTAACTTTTCGTTTGATGAATTTGAATGTAACTGCTAATAGTGGTGAGAGTTGGTATATTAAAAAAACTAAAAAGGGACTTCAACATTAACTTTGTAAACTTTATCAGGTGACTGAATTCCTAGAATTTGTATTCTATTTACTTACTTTGCGCTGTGAGAAGTGGTAATTTGCTAAAAAAGTGATATTTGAGAGAAACATTTTTGTTCTTTGATTGCTGATTCATTTTGGTAAGTTTGGTGAATGTAAATTCTATAGCACGTTGTAACAACATTTTTTTAGAAGAATGGCTTTCCAGCGTCGTACATTTTTTAAACTGAATGAAGAAGAAATATTGCAATTTCTTACTGCGGAAAATAGCGAAGATGAAGACGATTTGTGTCTAGATGAAGGTGCAGCATTTTGTGAAATCGATGATAATGCGGTTGAGACAACAGAACAAGTCGTTGAGATAACGGAACAAGCGCCTCGTATTCCAGAAAATTACAAGAAAAACACGACAGAAAAAAGTGAACCAAATTTTAGATGGAGAAATTCATACACTGCAAACGTATTCCCTAACAGTGACTATGAGTTTGGAAAAGTGCAAATCTGCTATGTTGGGGAACTGTAATCTATCACCATTTCAGATCTTTTTACTGACTACGAACTTTGATGTTTTGATAGAACTTATAGTTCATGAATCCTGTAGATATGCTGAACAAAATGGAAGAGTTTTTGATGTTACTGCTGACGAAATGAAAGCATTTCTTGATATCAATCTGGTAAAGACATATCACGTTTTACCATCCATTCGTGATTATTGGTCAACAGAACCTGATATGGGTGTACCCTTCATAAGTAATTTAATGACAAGACAAACATTTGAAGATATCCGTCAAAATTTGCACTTCAGCAATAACCATGAAGAAGGAAACAGGAATGATCGGGCTTTTAAGATCAGACCTGTCATAAGTCATTTCAACTAAGCACTTCAAAATGTAATGAACAACACATACAAACAGGCTGTCGATGAACACATGATCAAATTCAAAGGTCATAATGCTATTGAACAGTATATCAAGAACAAACCAATAAAATGGGGATTTAAGATGTTGTGTAGATGTGACTCTGCTTCCGGATATCTTTTTGAATTTGATATATACACTGGAAGAAAAAATATGGAACTGAATATGGACTTGGTGAATCAGTCGTGCTTCAGTTGACAGAAAAACTAACAGGTTTGGGCTCCGAGGTCTACATTGATAATTTCTTCAACTCGCTTTTGTTACAATATGAGTTGAAAAAACGTCAAATAAAGTCCTGTCAAATTAATCGCTGGGTATTCTTCGCGTCAGAGAGAATTTCCAATATTCCAGTCATCAAAAATCACAGTCAGCAAGAGACCAGCTTCTTCGCAATCTATGCTCAAATCGACCTAATAACTATTGTAATGAATGCAATGTGCATCTAATTGTTTCGCAGAACATCATAATTAACCATAATTTATCGCAAAATTAAACATAAATTTTTATTATAACATTAAAAATGTAACTTTTATTGAAAAATCTATGTATAATAAAAAATACATTTTGGCTCCCTTAAGGACCACAGGGACACATGTGTCCCATAAATAAACTCGTATACGAAACATTTTTTTTCACATTTTTGAATGGTTTTGCTTTAGTTGGATTCTGACAAGCTTATTTCATATGAAAATGATAAAGGGAAAGTCCCCAGAAGCTTATGGTCCTGAAAGGGTTAACAATTAAAAAAAAAAATCACCGAGTTAAAGACAAATAAATTTTTATATTGGACTAAATATTTCGAAAAAGAGTCCACAAAAAAATCTATTGATATATAGAGAAATTTCAAGCATTTTCCAAACTCAGTTAAATTATTAAAAAATTATAAACTTAAATATTGCGAAAAAATTTGGGCGCAAATGGATTGGATTTTTCTTTTCTATATAAAACGAATATATGGTCGGCTTGCCTGCAAAGTAGTGATTTTTGTTTGTTATGTATGTTTTTCCGGAGAACGAGAAAAAGATTTATCCTTTCAAGACATTTTATTGACATCAATATGATTTACTATTGTAGCATATAACGTTACGTAGTTTTTTTGAATATTCGAAGTTTTGTATGAGTGTCAGTAGCAGTTGCATGCAGAGCTTCCGGCTTCTATCTCGTCGGCTAATGGTCGAGGTTCGGGGCTACTTATTCTCATCTTGAAACACAACGATTACAGCACTGCTATTTTATTTTGTGCATGCAATAAGATTTTAGAAGAAAAAGGGGAAGAAAATGAAAGGGAAAGCTAAAGAGGAAAAAGGAAATGGAAATAAGTTTTTAAGTCGGCGAAAGTTATTTTTGTTGACAGAGTCGTGTGTAGATGTTAACACGATCGAAATTCCCCTCCCAACCATGATCATACTAGGAAGTGCAAGTAAATTTTGTATGATCCCATATATTCCCTATCCTAACAAGTTACCCAGGAATCAAAAACAAACTTTTTACAAGTTCATAGTAATATTCTAAATTTTATTGAAATAAAATCAAATCCTTAAACATACGTTTAAATAAATTAAAATGCTCAACATAGAGCGAAGTGAAACAAAAGAAAATTTAAATTAATATTAAATGAAATATTCATGAAAACTAATAAAAATTAAACATTGAAAAAAAAAATAACTTAATTCGCTAATACGAAGCGTGCAAAAATCAGTTTGTTAAAAAAATGCTGGAAAGGAAATTTAAATTGCGATATCCAATTCGGGTATCATAAAAATGTTTAATATAATGTAATAAAAATCATTTTTTTTTTATACGTGCATAAATAAAATATTGATTTTTTTTTTTTATATTTTTGTGCAAAAAAAACTTATTTATTCATGTTTCAAATTTATCATAATAAAAAAAATTAACAAAAATAATTTTACTCGGGGCGACAAAAAAATAAATAAAAATTATTTGACCCGACTGGGATTTGAACTCACGAATTTAAAAAAAAAGTAAAAATTCTTTAATAAAATTTATTTAAAACATTATAAAAAAAAATATTACTTTGACTTGACCGGGATACGAACCCACGACCTCGAGATTATTGGTTCGGGCTCTAACCAACTAGGCTACACCGGATATTAAATTTAAACGTTAATTATGCGTTTATGTTAACTAACAGGAAATGAGAGAGTATTATGTTAACATGTAAACTCCATGTAACTAAATATTCTCAGGCCCGTTATCTTAATTAAATAATTAAATACGTTTTAATTAATAACTTTTATAATTTTTAACCGATTTTAATGAAATACAGATATTTTTAATCGTTAATTAAATGCCAACACGACAATTATGAAAATTTTCTGATTAAATAATTAATTATAAAACCACATTCACTGTTCTTTTAATAAAAAGTGGTTAACATTGCCACTTATGTTAATAACATAACTCTGTTAATATTAATTTTAACAGCAGTCTTCACTAATTATACAGTGGCATTTATAAGTAAAGGTGTTTTTATGATATATTAATTATTTATAAAAACAATTAAATAAAAATTATTAAAATGACTTACCAGGACTGGATTCCACGTAGAAAGATCTTTCGATGGCTCCTTCCTGTGTACGTAGGCTGCTTTAAAAGTTCTTATAAAATTTAACTGACTATTGTGTTTGCCGTTTTATGTTAAATTATTTAAAATTACCGGAATTTTAACATTTTTTTTTAACGATTTAACATTAAATTTAATTTTTTTTAGCTTTTCAAAAATAGGTTTTAAAGTTTTAAAATTATTTGTTTTTAATGTTGTTTTTATTAAAAGTAAAGTTTTTTTATTTAGATAAACTCTTGTTTTGACACTTGTTTTAAATTATTTTTGTATTTTGCACATTTTTCTTTTTTCCACTGATTTTTGCATTCTTCTCAGTTCTACTTAATCATTAGATGACAACATTTGTGTTTTTTTAAAGAAAAAAATTTAGAATAAAAAAAAAATTAAATAAAAATTTAATGAAATTAAAGATCAAATAAAAAAATTAATTAAGTAAAGTGAACTCAGTGATATTATTAGAAAAGTGTTTAGTATTAAGAAATAAAAATTGAAATGTAATGAAATATAAATGAAATTTAAAATTTTAATGAAAAATAAAATTATTTTAAAATCTGTTTTAATGTCTTTTTCTTTATGATTTTGAGTTTCGTTGTCTTTTAGTGTTTTCTTTAGCAAACTTTTGAGACACTTTTGTGTAAATTTTTTTTTTATATAAAAAAAATTGATTTTTAATAAAAAAATTTAAATTGAAGATTTTTAGATTTTAATTGACACAGCACTTTTTTGTTGTTTCTGGAGTTAGATTTTCCTTAGCACTTTCAATGGATTTTAATTAATTTTTCTGTGATAATAAAAAAAAAATTGTTTTTAGGGTTGTTTTTCTTTTAGTTTTTTTTCCTCTCGTTTTTGTTGTTTTAGAAAAAAAATAGTTTGTGGATTTTCAATAAAATTTATAGAAAATTAATTTTTTTAATAAAGTTTTAGAGAGTTTTCTGATATTTTTTTTATGAATTTTCAAAGTTTTTAGTCACTTTTCACAGATTTTACACTAAAGTTTTTCTTAGTTTTTCACTGCACTTTCACTAATTATGTTGATTTTCTGAAGATGATAATGATGTTCACATGAAAATTTGTATAGATCTTCAAGGAAACTTTTCCTGTCAAAGAAAATTCCTACGTTTGGGTAGGAACAACCCCTAATAGTGAAAAATAAATCAGCGTAGTCCCTGTGAATTAAATGTTAAAAAGTTATGGTTATGGTTTTGCAAAATTTCTACGTGTGTGCGTATGTTCGTTTTACCTTTTATATAGCTAACAGCCAGGTATATGAATAAAAAGCCTTTGTCAGAGTCCCAATGAAATTAAATTACTTAGGGATTGATTAAAAATTAGATTTTTAATCGGAATTTCCAAATTATAAAAGAAAATTTCTGTTGAAAGAAAAGAAAAATAGTTTTGAAAAATTTTATGCAATTAAATAAACACCATTTAGGAGTATTTTCAACTCAATTCCGTGGATAAAAATTGATTTAAAAAAAAGAAACATTTAGCGGAGAAAAATTAATTTCTCGGAAAAATAAAATTTTAATTTAAGGTTTAGCGTTTTCAAAAAAAAAAATTTATGAAAATTAATTAAAAATTTAAAGGAAAATTTAAAAAAAAAAATTCCACAAAAAAAATTAAATTTTAATTTAAAAAAAAACTTACATGTTGAAAATATCAGCACGACGATTTAAAAAAACTTGTAGGTGATAGACAGCAAAAAGAAAGATTTTTGCTCCCGCTATGTCTTTTATACCCAAAAAGGGTTGGAAAAATTTGGAAAATATTTGGAAAAACCTGCTGATTCAGCGGTACCAAATACATGAACATATTTTTACACACACTAGCATAAACCATAAACGTCAAACTTTTTGACACACACTGCTTTGCCCTCAACAACAGGGCGTACTTAAATAGAACTGTCACTGTCAAAATTTTCATCTTTAACAGTTTTGAAGATTTAAAAAAAACCAGTGTTCAAAAAAAACTAATAAAATTCATATAAATATAAAAAAATAAAAAATCAGAAATATTTTGGCTACAAGCGCCTCTACACTATCTTATTTACTAAAATACAGCATTTACTCTAATCTGACTGTAATCTCTGTTATATAGCGGTGCGCTAAATCGTGCAATAAAAAAAAATTCCAAATAACACTTAGCACTATTTGCCGGCTAGCCGACGATTTATGAAATTCGGTGCCAAACGGATAAAGAAAAGTCGTGCCTAAAATAAAATGAAAATTAAAACTGTGTTTATATTTGGAAAAAATAATGTTTCTCAGTTTTTGTAAACATTTTTTAAGGTCGAAAAAATTTTTATTTCAGATATTAAATTTATCGATATAAAGGTAAAATTGTGTTTTCTAAAAGGTATACAAACCCAAAATCGGTTTAGAAATAACCCAGTAACAAAAAATGCCCCAGACCGAGACTTTGTCAAATACCACTTGACCAAGAAATTGGAGCGCACATCCTTAACGTTTTTTAAATGGATTACTACCGCACATTTTTTTATTTATTACACTCATAAATTGAAGACTTGAAATATTTGTAGGATATTTTTTAAATCTCCAATTTCATATTTAAAAAAATTTTCTTCAACAAAACCGAAAAAATCGTGATTTGAAATTCATGGACTTGTTATATACATTCTAGAGATTGGAAATAAAAAAAAATTAGGAAATATACCAAGTTTTACTAGGGTAGGGCAACGATTTGATGTTTGATGATTTTGAGGATATTGTAATTTGTAGTAATAACAAGACTAATTTACTTGTGTCATTAATTATTCAAAATAGAAAATTACACCCCGAGAACTTCTGCTGTAAATATTTGTAGTTGCTTGAGTAGTAATATAGTATTTTTATTTTTACATGAAAAGCAGTTATTTGTAGAACAAATATCATTTTTGACTGCATATATAGTTCATTTAAAAAAAAAACATTATTATTATTATTAAGACATGTTTTTATTTGACTAATCAAATTATAAACTTAGTCTATTTACAAAGGATTTCCATTCATTTCTGTCATTAGCTATATATCTTAACTGGTTAATTGTTTGGTTGGTCTCATATTCTATTGTTCTGCGCCATGTTGTCCTTGGTCTGCCTCTGGATCGACGACCTTGTAGAGCTGATTTCGCAATATCGTATTCGTTCTTTCTTAAAGTGTGGCCGAGCCAGCTATATTTTCTATTGATTATATCTTTATGTTAGGGTTGTTGTCCAGTAATTAGCCATAACCTTTCGTTGGAAATAGTACGTGGCCACCAAATCTTTAGAATGGATCGTAGACAGCGGTTTACGAAGGTTTGAAGCTTTGCTATTAAATTGTAATTGATGAACCAAGTTTCAGATCCGTAGAGTAAAATTGATTTTACGCAAGCATTAAATATGTTAATTTTTGTTTTAAATTCACTCGTTTCTGAGAGCCATATACTTTTTAGTGATGCAAAGGCGCCTTGAGCTTTTCTTATTCGCCGCCATCTGTTGTTAAAACACTGCCTAGATATTCGAACCGTTCAACATCGTCTATTTGTTGGTTATATATTTTGAAGTACGTCTCATTATTTGTATTGATCCTCATAGTCTTAGTTTTTCCAGTGTTTATTTTTAGCCCAAGTCTTAGCGATTTATTTGATAATTTATCAATCTTTGCTTGCATGTCTGTGTACGTATTTGTTATTAGAACTGCATCGTCTGCGTATTCCAGATCTCCTAACTTATCAAACATTCTCCAATGTATGCCAGTAGGGTTAATATCCAGGGATTCGAATACCATATCCAGAACTGTGATAAAGAGTAGTGGAGATAAAGCGCAGCCCTGACGAACGCCGCTGGTGGTGAAAAAAGGTTCACTTAAACTTCCATCATGCAAAACTCTGCAAGAAGTTCCATGGTAGGTATTTTTTAAAATGTTGATTATCTTTTCAGGTATTCCCCTCGATAGGAGAGCTTGCCATATATATTTCCGACTGAGCGCATCAAAGGCTTTTTCGTAATCTATAAATGCTAAGAATAGCGGTGCATGAGTTTCCTGCCCGAAAGCCTGCTTGGTTTTTACGTATCCAACTGTTCAAGTGCTCTGCTATTCTATTTAGTATAATTTTATTGAAGATTTGAGCAATAGTTGGAAGCAGTGAAATTCCTCTCCAGTTATCGCATTTCTTTTTGTCTCCTTTCTTTGGCAGCTTGACAATAATATATTCTTTCCATTCTTGTGGTATAACCTCTTCCCTTCATATGCGCTGGAAGAGCGGGTAAAGTTTGTCGGAGATAACATCTGCACAAGCCTTATAACATTCTGCCGTAATGCCATCGTTCCCTGGCGCTTTTCCATCTTTTAAAGAAGATATTGCGTTTTTTATTTCATCTGGCGATGGATAATCAGTTTGTGGGGTGGCTTCTTGGTAATTCAAAATCGGGGACTTCGTTTTGGATAATATTTAACGTTTTTTCAAAATGTTGCTTCCATGTTTTCAATTGGTCATCTTTGGAAGTTATAAAGCATCCTTGTTCATCTTGTACGGGCGTTCGACTAATCGTTGTGGTTTTTCCGCTAAGAGTTCTTATAATTTTGTAGAGTTCTTTAGAATCACCCTTACTCGCAGCTGTTTAAGCATTTCTTCCCAGATTTTCGTAATATGTCTTCTTGTCTCTTTTTATTTGCTTTTTAATTTCCTTGGTTAGAATTTTGTATTTCTGGTCATAATCTGCTTTTCGATCATCATTGTTTTCACTCAGCATTTTACATTTTACTTCCTTTCGTTCTTCTATGAGATTCTATGAGCTAATTGTCATCCATTCTGTGCGTTGATTCCGCTTACGTCCTAGTATTGTTTCGCAAGTATTTTGCATTTTCATCTTGAAACTCCTCCAGTACTCTTCAGTTGTTTCATAAGTGCTTAGCTCCATATTCTTGTTTAATTGCATTATTTTTTAATTTAGTTACATCAAATCTGCTTGTTTGACATCGCTGTGTATTATATTTGGGAAACAATTTGAACTTAATTTCTGCGATTATAAGATAGTGATCGCTACCGATTTCCGCGCTTCGTTTGTTTCGAACGTCACATAAAATATTGCACCATTTTCTTGACACACAAATATGATCTATTTGACTTTCAAAGTTTAATCTTGGTGATTTCCATGTCATCTTGTGGTTCCTTTTATGAGGAAACATTGATCCACCTATGTTTAAGTCGTAGTTCAAGCAGAGCTCTAACAAAAGTTCTCCATTCTCATTACGACATCCTAATGCATGCTTGCCGAGTACATCCTCATACCCATTGTTGTCATCTCCTAGTTGTGCGTTGAAATCGCCAAGAAGTATAACAATGTCTTTATTAGGTATTTTTATTAATACGCTATTTAATTGGCTGTAAAAATTTTCTTTAATCGATGTCTCTGTCTCCTCCGTAGGAGCGTAGCATTGTATTAATGTGATGTTGTTGTATTTTGTTCTTAAAGTTGCTGTGATGATCCTTTCAGATATTGCTTTCCAATCGACCAATGCTTTATATGATCGGTTGTTAAAGAATATGCCAACCCCTCTTACATGTGGGTCATCTTGATTAGGCATGCCAGAATATATAAGCACATCGCCTTTTCTGTTACGTACATCTCCACTCCCATTCCACCTCACTTCACTAAGGCCACACACACTTATATTTAAACGCTCACATTCTCGTGTTAGTTCGGCAAATTTTCCAGCCTGATTTAACGTTCTGACATTCCATTGTGCAAATCGTATCCGTTTAACATTGCTATTGTTCGTCATCAAAAGGTTCCGTTCGTTTTTGTTTTTAATTTTGCTGTTCCTTGTAAATACTCGAATAGTTTAATATTCGGATATCGATGATAGATTGAACCAACGATACCTATTTCGGTGATAGGGCTGCTATCTTTAAAAAAAAAAACAAAAAACTTTTTCTGCCGCATTCGTAGGCCTCCGAACTTGCCTCATGCTGGGTTGAGACCTCAGATATTTCCCTCTGAGGACAGTTGTTGTGGTTATACCGCCATTGGTCGGTCGCCAGAGCCTCGTCTGCTAAAAACAGGGTCTTCCACTAGTCGGGGAGGATGACAGTAATGTAGGATAGTCTGTAAGTTCCGCGTCACTACACCTTGGACCTCTAAAACATGCCACATCAAATTACTGTATTATGATTTTACATTAATTTTAAGTAGTATTTTTTGATTAAAAAAAATAAAAAAAAATAAATTAAATTTTTTTTACTACACATGTGGTTCATTTTTATTGCAATTTCCGATAATTTTTTGAACAGTAAAAAACAAATGAAAATGTTAGTTAAATTTATTGAAATATAGCTGTCCTTTTTTCAAGTGAATTTTCATTTGTTTTGAACTACATTTGCAGTGGTCTTTACCTACATGGTATTCTAAGTGAACCGTTTATTGTGTTATATAAAGGGTCCGCCAAATAATTTTTTTTTTTTTTTTGTTGAAAATGCTATAAAAAAAACTACTGGCCATTTTCTCAAATTTCTTTTTTCATTTGAAAGTACAATCCTTCCAGTTAATAATGGAAAATAATTTCATTCAAATGGCTGTCTCGGCTGGCCATGCAGTAGCCTACACCATCGGTCCTATTTTTAAGCACATTATCGACTGTGTGCAGCTGTATTTCACCAATTTCTTCCCGAATATTGTCCTTTAAAGCTTCAATTGTCTCTGGCTTGTTGGCGTAACACTTATCTTTGACGGCACCCCACAAATAATAGTCCAACGGTGTCAAATCGCAGCTCCGAGGTAGCTTGTAATGTAAAGTTACGTGTTAATGTGTTAATTTGGCAGGATCGCCATGTAATGTTATATAAAGTGTTTGTTACTACTATTGTATGGGTAGCAAGGTTCCCTATAGCCCAATTCTATATTTTAATAGCTGTGTGGGGGTCAGCTTATAAATAGGCGTTCAAAAGAACTGCCAAAATATTGAGACTCAAAAAAGTAAGAACACAGTTAATAGTGTTGTTTGAACTCTAAATAGAAGTCTGTTTTATTTACAAATTTACATGTCTTATATACTATTCTTACAATCTAACTTATTGTCTAGTATTGAGTGATTTTAGGAATCACTCAATTTATTTTTATTCTTAATTACTTTTATTCATTGTTTTCTTATCGTCAACATACGGTCATCAGATATTTGGGTGCAAGTAAAAGAATGCGGTCATAGGTGTCGCTAGACTGTTACTTGATGCCACTTGCATGGTATTCACTCTATAGTATTTGAGACGGTATGTTGAGAAATCAATATTAGTGGTTGGTATGCAGTGTACGCTTAAGGAGTACACTACACCCTTACCCTTAAGAGAAAAATTATAAAAGTATTTTATTTTTTTAATTTTTCTATATTTTTGGTTAACTTATGAATAATTTTATAATGTATATTAATGTATTATATATATATATTTGTTTTTAATATTAGTTCTTATATAACTTTGTTTTTATTAATGATAAGTTTTTATTATTCATTAGTTCTTAATGCTATATAGGGTTTTAATTGATTATTATGTATTTCTTTTTCTTTTCCATTGTAATCTATTATTGTATTTACACCATTATTCCTAATTATTTTGTAAGGTCCTTTATATGGACTTTGGTTCTTTTTCCTATTTCCTACTTTGACTAAAACTAAGTCTCCTATCTTTAAGTTTAATTTATTGTTGTATCTATTTTCTAATATTCTTTTCTCTTTTGTTCTAATTGTTAATTCTTTAGCTCTGTTTAAAGAATATTGTAATTTACGTTTTAGCTCTGTGGCATAATCATCGTAATTATATATTTTAGTTTCTTTTGTGTCATATACTTCAGATGGCAAACATGGTAGTCTTCCATATACAAGTTCAAATGGCGTGTAGCCAGTGTCTATATGGGGTGCCGTGTTGTAGGCAAAAGTAAAATATGGAATCCATTTATCCCATTCGTAATCAGTTGCTGATGTTAGCAAGAATTCATTTAAGACTCTATGATTTCTTTCTAATGACCCAATTGTCTCATGGTGGTAAGGTGTCGAAAAGGTCTGTTTAATTTCAAGTAGTGAACATATATTACGCAAAAGTTCGTTTGCAAATTCTGTACCGTTGTCTGATTTCAGTACTTTGCATTTACCAAATTTTAGAATTAGGTGTTCAACTATTGTTTTTGCGGTTGTCAGTGCATCTTTCGTCGCCATGGGGTGTGCAATAACGAATTTTGTTAGTTCGCATTGTATGGTCAAAATATATCTGTATTCATTCGAAATTCGAAGAGGTCCTACTGTGTCAATTGATACTATTTCAAAACTGTTACTTGGAGTGTTTGTCAATGTAAGTGGTTCCTTAATGTGTTTAGTTTGCTTGTTCTTGTTGCATTTGTCACAATATTTTACAAATTGCTTTACCATCTTATTCATGTTTTTCCAGATGTAGCGTTGTTTTAGTTTTATAATTGTCTTTCTTATTCCTAAGTGCCCTGCATGTGTGGCATTGTGGAATTCGTCGATTAGTTTGTATTTTAGAATTTCTTCTGTGATTCTTTTGGGCTTATTATATATTAATATTTTTAGTTGAGGATACTTGTTATTTATTTTTATCTTTGCATATGCTTCTATCAATTCTTTTTTACTGTAATTTTCAAATATTTTATCTTCACTTGCAAGTGCTAATTCTTTTATATTCTCTTTATTCATTTTTGATATCAGTTTCTTCAGTATCGAATCTAGTTTCGCTGAATTTTCACCGTATCTTGCTAGCTTTGTATTATTTATAATTTGGGTACGTAATTTCTTCTTAGTCAAAACTGGTTTTGATGAATTA
This sequence comes from Delia radicum, assembly GCA_021234595.1. Taxonomy (NCBI): domain Eukaryota; kingdom Metazoa; phylum Arthropoda; class Insecta; order Diptera; family Anthomyiidae; genus Delia; species Delia radicum. The sequence continues at coordinate 64,988,235 of CM037853.1, forward strand.
TCGTTACGACCTATGTGCACAATATTGTTTTCAATAAATATATCTTTCTCATTTATTTCTTCAATTGTATTAAACTGCAGTTTCTTCATATTTTTTATGTCATTAACGGATATGCATTCCCATATTTGAAGTTGATCAGACTTCTGAGAATCACATTTTTCCATGTCGTTCTTACGTCTTTTATTCTTGCTTTCCTCATTTTCTTTATTTTTTATTATGTTTTCCTCATTGCGTTTCTTATTGTTCATTGCCCTTGTTATAACTAATGTTCTTTTTTCTGTATCGACGTTTTCTAACGGTATCATTTGTTTTAGTATGTCTGAGTTTATTTCGATTCTGGACAATGCGTCCGCGTTGGTATTTATTTTCCCTTTTTTATATATTATTGTAAAATCGTAGTCGCTTAAATCTAGTCTGATTCTTGTCATTTTTGATGATGGATTTTTGTGTGAGAACAGAGAGATTAATGGTCTGTGGTCTGTTACTACTATGAATTTACGTCCGTACAAGTATGGTCTAAAAAAATTAATACTCCAATGGATTGCTAAAAGTTCTTTTTCGATTATTGGTTTATTTATGTCATGTTTTTGTAAAGATTTACTTGCGTATGAAATAGGTAAATCTTGACCTATATCACCTTGTGATAATACAGCACCTAACGCGTAGTTTGAAGCGTCAGTTGTTAAAATGAATGGTTTTTCAAAATCAGGGTATTGTAAAATTGGAGGATTCATTAACTTGTTTTTTAGCTCTTCAAAAGCGTGTTGGCATTGTTCAGTCCATATGAATTTTGTTGATTTCTTTAGTAATGTATTTAGGTCTTTGGCTATATCTGCAAAATTGGGTATAAATTTTCTGTAATAGTTGCAGAATGCAACGAATCGTCTTACCTCGTCAGCGTTAGTTGGTATTGGATAATTTTTTATTATTTCATATTTAGATGGGTCTGTTTTTACACCATCTTTTGTAATCAAGTGTCCTAAGTAAACTACTTCTGGTCTTAGAAAACAACATTTCTTTGGATTAAGTTTTAAATTATATTTTTGTAGTCTGTCTAATACCTTTATTAAATTTTGGTTGTGGTGATTTAAACTACATCCATAAACAATTATGTCGTCTACATAAAGAAATGCTTCGGATTCTAGTCCTGAGAGTGCTATTGTGAGCATTCTTTGAAAGCTGTTTGAAGAAATTTTTAGTCCGAAAGGGAGTCTTTTGAATTGGTAATGACCTTGTGAGGTCGAAAAGGCTGTAAGCGGTCTAGAGTTTTTGTTAAGCTCGATTTGATGGAATGAGCTAGTCATGTCAAGTGTAGAAAACCATTTGGCTCTGCCAAGTTTGTCTAGAATATCCTCTAATCTAGTTAGGGGAAATTTGTCATTGACAATTTTATCGTTAAGTTTTCTAAAGTCTACTACAAGTCTCCATTTCTTTTTATCTTCCACATTTTTCTTTGGTACTAAAAGTAGTGGAGCATTGTATGGACTAACGGATGGTTCTATTATGTCGTCATCCAGCATATGCTGTACTTGTTCGTTTATTATGTTTGTATGTGAGTGCGGTAGTCTGTAGTTTTTTATATACACTGGTGTATTGTCTAACGTAGTGATTGTTTGGTCATAAAAATTGTTTACTGTTAATGTTTCATTTTCAAGGTGAAAAATATTTTGATATTTACGAAAAATGTTTATTAATTCTGTTTTTGCATAGTCGTCATTATTATTTAATTGTAGTTCATTCAGTATTTGTTCAAAACGTTTGGGGTTATTGTCTTTATTGTAACCTAATATGTCATAGTTTTTAAGTGAGTCAGTTTGGAGTTTAATGCCTTTTAAGTTTATTTCTTTATTTGTTGTGTTTAAAATTTTTATGTGGGTCATGCCGTTACTAGGTGCTATTGAATTACTTAAAAATACTCCTGGTTTAATTTCATTATTAAAAATTATGCTATCTTCGCTAAGGTTTAGTTTTAATGCTTGTATTATTTCTGTTCTTGGTGGTATTTTTATTTGTAATGACGTAAGAGCTTTTGTTTGCAATGGAATGGTTATGGTAGTATTGTTTATGAATAATGATATTGTGAAAGTTTCATAGTCTATTTTACAGAGATATTTTTTTAAAAAGTCCCTTCCTATTATTCCGTCTGTTTCTATTGGAAAGTTGTCATCTACAAGATGAAATTTGTGTTTGCATATTTGGTCTGTAAATGAAAGTTCCAGTCCAATTGTCCCTAGTGAGTGTATTTCTTCAGTAGTAATACCTGTTAATTTACATATATTCTCTTTATTAATTGGTTCATCTTCAAAGTTTGTTCGAATACGACATAGTGATATGTCGGAACCTGTGTCGACAAGAAATGTTAATTGTTCATTTTTGTATTTAGCGATTATGAAATTTGTATTATTGTTGCAAACTTTATATACTTTTAATTTTGGCTGTCCGGAATATCTATATATTCCGAGCCTACCTCGTTTCCCTCATTATTTATTGTACGTATGTATCTTCTATTTGTGTTGTTTCTATTGGGAAAATTATTAGATCTGTCACTGTTAAAATTGTTGTTGTTTGAAAATTTATTGGGTCTTTTATTGGTAATGTGACTATTTCTATTTTGAAAGTTATTGGATCTGTTATTGTTATTGTTGAAGTTACTGTTATTCCTATTTGAAAAACTATTGGATCTGTTATTGTTCTGTTGTCTGTTAGTTTTTCGTGTTTGAATGTACATTACGGAATTGTTGTTTATCTTATGTTCGTTTTCTATTTCTAGCGCAAGTTCTACTGCGTCTTGCAAAGTCTTAGGACGAGCTGCAAATATGGCTGTTTTTAAATTGTCATTGATACCTCTTTTGAAAGAATCTAACGCTAATTTAGCATTTAATCTTATGATAACATTTTTCTCTGGTTCTGAGTCTAAGTTTAATTCCTCTATTCCTAATCTATTTAGATTATCTATAATGGTAATGATTCTGTCCTTATATGCACTTACTGATTGTTTGCCTTGGTATATGTTGTTTAGCTTTGACTGTAATTCTGGGATGGTTTTTGTATTCTTGTATCTTTGTTTTAAGAGTGTTTTTAATGTATTGAAATTGTCTGGTTTTGCGTAACTACCTATTGCTGTCCTTACACCTGAGGTCAATTTGGCGTGGTAGACATATTGCAAGAAATCTGTTTTTGCTGCGTCAGTCAGAGTCTTTTCGATGAGTTCTGCTGTTATTAGGAAACTTTCTAGTTCTTCATAATTTCCAGCAAAAATTGGGAGTGCCTTAGAAGTTAATTCTAAACTAAATGCTGCCATTTTGGTGTCTAAACTTTTAGTATTTGGTATTAAATATTCTTTGATTTTTCTACAAATTGTATTAAATTCTAACTTTAATGCTACTATCTCTTTTTCTTCTCTTCCTTCATTTTGAGCTGTCAGAAATTCTTTTCTTATATTGTCTATAGATTCTAACTTTACTTGTACAGTTTTTTCTGAGTATGTCCTTCCTGGACTTTTCTTTAAATTTGCTAGTATATCTTTTAATTCTGTTAGATATTCTTCCATTTATACTTCTGTTATTATAATTTTTGGTTTATTTAAATATATATTTTTTAAAAATTTATATACTAGGTATAAGATCAAAGTAATCAGTAATAAGGATATTATTTTTTTGGAAAGCATTTAAAATATATATTTTTATAAAATTGTTAATTTCTTTTAAATAAGGCAAATATAACTTTTATGATATAAGCTATTACTATTAGGATTAGCATAATGGTCATAGTTATCTCAAAAATATTTGGATTTTCATTATCCTTTGGTTTTATACTGGAATTTATATATCTTATGATAGTTTGTAGAATTTTCTTCCACCAAGTCATTTTTACGAAATTTTTTTTTTAACAAAAATATGAATAGTAGAAATTTAGAGAATGAAGATAACATTCGTATTTAAAATTTTTGTAATTGATTTCTTAATTTATTTATTAAAGAACTTTAAAGGCAATATATATATATATATATTTTTTTTTAGCAAGATTTAAGTAGTATTTTGTTTTAGTTTTCAACATATTTAGTTTATAAATTAATTGAGGATAAAATTTTATGTATGATTCTATTTGAAATAACAATTATGTGTATACAATTATAAATTTCCCTATTGGTGTTCATTTTTTTTGTTATGCTTTAATCATAAATTTTTCTAAACATTTTTTTTTTTCAGATAATTTGTAGTTAAAAATTTTGCATCTTTTGAAAAATTTTGTTTATGCAAAGGAAAATTTATATTTAAAAATTTTTTTTTTCTATTTAAAGCGTTAAAATGGTGTTGTTTTTAATTATTTAATTAAGATGAAGAGGCCAATATATCTTCATTATTTTAGTTGTTGCTAGAACCGGTTGAGGATGGAGTATTTAATTCGGGCTGAGGATAAGATAAAATGTCCAAAGGATCAACATCCGAAAGGAGATTCAAATCATTGGCGGCATCTGTGCTATTCATATTAGAAGGATCAAACTATTTAATTCAGCATTTAAATCACCCTCATTGAGATTCACCAAAGGTTTTGGTTTGGCAGGATCGCCATGTAATGTAAAGTTACGTGTTAATGTGTTAATTTGGCAGGATCGCCATGTAATGTTATATAAAGTGTTTGTTACTACTATTGTATGGGTAGCAAGGTTCCCTATAGCCCAATTCTATATTTTAATAGCTGTGTGGGGGTCAGCTTATAAATAGGCGTTCAAAAGAACTGCCAAAATATTGAGACTCAAAAAAGTAAGAACACAGTTAATAGTGTTGTTTGAACTCTAAATAGAAGTCTGTTTTATTTACAAATTTACATGTCTTATATACTATTCTTACAATCTAACTTATTGTCTAGTATTGAGTGATTTTAGGAATCACTCAATTTATTTTTATTCTTAATTACTTTTATTCATTGTTTTCTTATCGTCAACATACGGTCATCAGATATTTGGGTGCAAGTAAAAGAATGCGGTCATAGGTGTCGCTAGACTGTTACTTGATGCCACTTGTATGGTATTCACTCTACAGTATTTGAGACGGTATGTTGAGAAATCAATATTAGTGGTTGGTATGCAGTGTACGCTTAAGGAGTACACTACAAGCTAAACGACATCAGCTTTGCGGCTGATAATGCGATCTTGAAAAACAGGGCGCAAAACATCGAGTGTAGCTTCGGCTGTGGGGCACGTAGCGCCGTCCTGTTGAAACCAAATGTTGCCAATATTCTCCTCTTCAATTTTTGTGAACAAAAATTCGTTCAACATGGCCCGATAACGATCGCCATTGACTGTAACGGCCACTCCTCGCACACATTCTGCAACATTACAATGATTTTCAAAGTAATGTCGCAATATTTCCAAGCGTTGTTCAAACTAATTATCTGTCAAATCAGACATGAGCTAAGTGTTACCATTCACGAAATAAGCACAAGTTGAAAAAAAAAAAAACGTTAGATGGCGGAACCTTTATAACTCAAGTTTGAAAAAAACTTGAGTTATATATAACTTTGCTTACTAAAGAAAAGTGATTTCAAATATTAATACATAATGTGTTAAGCTGCTATGCTAAAAATTTTGGCGAAATTGCACAACGTCAGCCAGTGCCGTGCGGCATTGAGATTAAAGGAGATCCTGCCGAATTGTATGCATATTTTAACAAAAAATACTTTAAAATGTTTTACTTTTAATTTTAGTAAGTTGTTTATTGACCAATTTTAAATTAATATTTGTGAAGTTTAGATTTCTCTACGGGCTGTTGATGGTCAGTCTTTTTTAATATATCGATATAAATAAAAACAATTTACATCATATTTCACTCAACGTTTCGTTGGTTGTTTTTTCCAACTTCATCAGGAGTTAATGTTTATTAAATTCTGGCAAATATATAACAAAATGGCAAATAATTAATTTTAATTTTATAAAATATTAGGATCACAGATTATTTAAAACTTACGATTTTATAAATTACATCGATTAAATATTTCTTATTTATATAAAAAGTTGACAACACGACACAAATTTAAATAAATAAATATATAAATAATCAAAATTTTACAAAAAATCACAACAAAAATCTTTATCCTAATATCACAGAACCTTTTTAATCAACTGATTGCCACAGAATATTGAAGCTTTGTTTGATCTTTGTCTTCTTTGGTGTTTAGAGCGTTTGAAATTCTTTGTTGAATGCGTAAACTTTCAAGAGTATATCTCTTATTTTCCATTCGTTCTTTGTCCAGTATCTTAACACTCTTAAAATCTACAACATGTTTACTTTCTTTTACATGTTGCGCTAATGCAGTCGATTCCTTTCCCTTTCTTATATGTGCTTCGTGTTCAGCTATTCTGGTCCCCAACATACGTTTGGTTGTGCCAATGTAAACTTTATTACACAACTCCCTTTCATTGCCAATGCATGTGACTTCGTAAACTACATTATCTGTTTTTAGTGTATCAATCCTTGTTTTTGTTTGCGTAAACAGATGTCTAAGTGTATTGTTTGATTTGTGTGCTATTGTAATGCTCTCATCGTTAATTATTCTCTTCATTGTTTTGCTCTCCGTTAATCGTGGTATAAATGGTACACTGTAAAATATCTTTTGATCAACAGTTTGATTTTGTGTTGGGTTTTGTTTGTTGCCAAGTGTCTTATTTATTATATTATTTGTAATAAAGCTCGGATAGTTATTTATAGTTAGTATGTTTCTAATTTTGTTAATGTTGTTGTTTATAAATCGTTCGTCGCTTATATGTATGACCTTTTTATTAAATTAGTTGCCGTGTTTATTTTTATTCTCATTGGTTGTGTTGAGTGATAACTTATTAGTCTTCCAGACGCTGTCGTCTTTGTGTACCAATCCGTTATTAGTTTTTCCCTTTCCCTTATTATTTTTGTGTCTAAATAAGGTAATTCTTGATCGTTTTCCTTCTCGATGGTGAATTTTAATTTGTTGTGATGTGAATTAAGTGTATTTAATATTATTTCCTCATCGTCTTTTTCTATTATCGCAAATAGATCGTCGACATATTTAGATAAAAATTTGATCTGCATATTTTTTTCTTTTAGTTTCTCTATTACATTGTCAAGTAGAGTGTCCAAAACAATATCAGCAATAGTTGGCGATAGCGGATTGCCGATTGGATTACTTTTAAATTTTAAAAAATTAACACCAAAAGATTATTTTTCGATCTTTTATCATACATTATGAAGTGAGCACGATTATTCAAGTTTAAGATCATTTGTTTTTTGTTAAACAAAAAACCATTTTTTAATTAATAAACAAACGTTGCACGGTTTTTTGTTTAACAATAAACAAATGATCTTGAACTTAAATAATCTTGCTCGCATCATAAAAAATATTTTAACTCGTTTTTGTTTTACATATCTAACCAAAGCCATTCGCTTAATCCACTAAATGAATATTCTTGAAAAATTTTCCTACAGCCAAAACCACCTCTAGTGCTCACCATTTGAAAAAGTTGATCCATATTTTATTTGTAACATATTTTGGAAATTGGTGATATCACGTTTTCGAAATTAAATATTGCGAATACGATATCGCCCGTAGCAATTTTTTATATCAATCTTCACTTATTTAAAAGTAATGACAATTTTTATCACTTCACATTTTTATAACTACACAAAATCGGCACCCAGTGATAACGAAGGCAACCAAAAATAAGCAAGATCTTGTTTTTTATTTGAAAGTATAGAACAAGTTCTAATCATGAAATTGTGAAAGGTGTAAGCTATACTCGTTAGAGCTATTTTTAGCTTATTTTCTCATATTTGCTTACTATAGCTTGTTTTGTAAATATTAGTTACTTTTTGATATTTTTCTTTAAAAATTAGACTTAGATTAGCTATTTTATTTGAAAATAGAGCTTTTTTGGTATTTTTTAGCAATTGGTATGTTGAAGATATTTTTTAATTGAGAGTGAAAAATATAATACAAACATGTTGTTGGCATATCAAAATATATTTTCATAATCCAATTTAAACTTTAAAGCTTTTGAAAACAGTTTCTCTATTGCATCTCTTGTTCGTCTGACGATGTTGCAAAGAAGAAGTTTTATTTTCCGTAACGATTTTAATAAAAAACCTCGTGCTTGAAGACAAGAATGGAGCAAAATTGACTATTAATAGGTTTTTTGTTAAAGTTCTGCCTATTATGGAGGCTCTAACTTTTCTAAAATTTCGGGTTGTGATGAAATCTTTAGCCAGATCGAAATACTAGTATCAACCTAGCTTATACGTTTGATTTGCTTTATTTTTGTAAATATACGGAGGTTGAAAGCTCGTTATAAATTGAAAATAACATAAAAATAATCTCGATGTATATAAAAACAAAAAACTAATATAACTGTAAAAAAATATTTAAGTTAACGGCTTATTTTTTAAATTAAACAGATTATTGTTATATTTAAACGACTTATTTTACTGCTTTTCGATCTCTTTTTAAGCGCTTAAAACCTTATTTTAGAGCTGTTTTTGTCTGCCCTAGTGATAAGTTTAAGAACTTAAGTTAACACTAATATTACCAAATTAAAAATAAGTGCCACATTCATACTCATATATAAATAACTACTATTTATCTCTTCACTTGATATCAAATTAACCCAAATTGTTGGTTGCCAACATGCCCAACTAATATTTTATACATCCAGAACACACTGTTGACCTTCGAGAAGCATGTTTATTAATTACATATTTTGGTTGTTTGTTAAATATCAAGACAACAAGATAATAATTTAAGTAGTGAAGGAAAGTATGCAAATAACACAGTTAAACACTAACCATACTTTGGTCATACGACTTATCAATTCGAATAGATTTTAGAACGCAGATCACGAAATTGAACACCAAAATTTAAGTTACTCTGCAGGTACACGATCAAGATTTTCTTGATAGTATTTTACATATATTGTTTGTCAAAATATGTAAACACTGACAGCTGTGATGTAGGCTGTACGCAAGTTGAAAGCAATTTCAATATTTGTGAAAGGAAAAACAAAAACAATTTCAAAAGACTTGTAATCAGCTGTTTTCTTGAACGTAAATTGATTCACTCCACTTGAAAGAGAAATCTGAAGCAAGTTCGTTTAAATTTTAAAAAGTGTGAGTGTATTGGTAAAAAAGTGTGAGTGTATTTAAACTTGATCGGCAAAACCATCAAAACCTCCGGTTTTTGAACTTCTGCACCTAAAAAAAAACTTTACTATAACTTAAAAAAAAGTTTAGTTAAAATATCGTTAAATAAGTGCGAATTGTTCCATCTGTTTGAACATAAATAGTTGACCAAATGGCTTAACAATCGATTTTTTTTAATGGGCTAGTTTTCACTTGGAATAACACATTTTAAATTTATATTTATACTTGCTAAAAAAGATTGATTGACTTTTTGGGTAGATATGTACTTTTCAATTGATTGAACGTTTTCCTTTTTCAAAATTTAAAAAGTTTATTTTAATCTTCGCATATTTACAAAAGATTAACGTGACTGACTCATTCACTAACACTCTCAACATCGCCCAGCGGCCTTCCAAACCATTTTGGTTAGAAAGCTTACTATGTGTTAATTCGGATATAACTTAATTCAATTGTATTTTGCTTTTTGTAATTTTACCCAAAAACGTGGTAAAAAAGGGACCAAAAGGGAAAAGTGTCCTCTTTGGTGGCCTAGGCAAACCGCTGAAGCTAGAAACTTCATATTTAGCAAGTGGGCTCCAAACCACGAGAAGACATCTGATAGAGCGGCTTTTTTAAATTCCACAGGGCAGGGGCAAAAAGGGGAAAGTCGGTCTGGCCAAACCATTAAATCGAGGAACTTGACAATTGGTATGTAGGTACACTGAGGAGCATAAGTGTATCACAAACCAACAACTATCACTTTAACAACCTATAATTTCTATAAATTTTACTCAAATGCAATCAAATTTTTCATATTATGTTTGTGCAAGTTTTCGGTTTCAAAAAGGTTTTATTAAGATCTTATCGCAACAACAAATACACGAAGGCATAATATTAATAAATCAAAATGATACAGTTTTGCACTCATTATTTATTTTTATATTTTTAAAGCAATAATATATTTTTAATAACTGGTATAGAAACCCTTTGCCTTCTTAAGCTCCTGGAAGCTATTAGGTAGACTTTGTGTGTTCCTCTGCACAAATTCTGGAGAAATTGCCTCCCACATTTCCTTCGTCCACTCCCACAACTCGTTCGCGCCTTTCGGAGGACTGGCATATTTTGCAAGCTGCGATTTGACATGACTGCACAAATTCTCGCTCGGATTCATATCCGGAGATTGTGGAGGCTACGTCATTACACCAAATTTTTGCTTTTGAGCCAGTCTTTCACTACATGTGCGGTATGTTTGGGGTCATTGTCTTGCTGAAAAATTACTTTTTGAGCAGCAAGATCCATTTTTTCCACTACATCAGGAATATTTTGTTGCAGGAAGGACAAATATTGTTCCTTGAGCATAATTCCATCGATGCTCACCACGGGTCGTTGAAAAAAAATAATAATATTTTTTTCTTCAAATATCATCTAACTCACTGATATATTGCAATTGTGGTTGGAAACATCGTGAAAATAAGTGTTAAAATAAGCATTAGTCTAAACAGTTACGGACAGACAAACCGCAAAACCCGCGTGCTGTGCCTCACAAACCCCTAATCAAGGTACTTTTAAAATTTTCACCAGGAACTTAATAACAACTGTTGTACGAAAGCCAAAAAATATTGTTTGTACTTTCACTCCTTTTGACGGGAATTTTGGAAATTTCTGCAGGGACCGGCAAAAAGTATCCTCCTTTTAGTTAGATACAATAATTTTTAAATATTTGTTCACAGTCGTATGTGCTCATTCACTGATATGGTATAATTTAAAATTCTTGAAAATATGTCCGGGTTTATTTGGTGGAAATCTAACCTAAATAGACTGCCAAAGCCGCTTAAGCAATGAACTTAAAATTTGATTTAAAGACTGTTCAGCCGACGTAGAGGTTGTTTTTTAAAAACTAACTGAAACGCGGTGATACAAACCATTGGATGGAGAAATTTAGTTTGGTTCCGGCATCCGCTTAAACTGGATCTTATAATGAAAGTCTTCCCCTAAACGTCCTATACAAATGATTTTGAATAAAATTCTGAAATTTAAAATATGTTTTTTTGAGGTATCGGTTAATTCAGGTTTTTATAAAATATTGGTAAAGTGTGTTTTTTATACAGGTATAGAAATTTAAGTTGGAAACACTTTTTTAACTGGAGGCCATTTTGTCTGGTGTAAAGTGATTTATGTTTAGTTTGGTTTGGTATTTTACCATGAACAGACTGATGCCTGAACAATGCTTTCAAATTGTACAAATTTATTTTGAAAGTCATGGCTCTGGCTCTGTTCGAAATACGAGCACTACGTCCATTTTACGGTCAACATAATCGTCCATCAGAGCAATTAATACGATTAACTATTTACCGTTTTCGCACCACGTTTACTCTAAATGATAATACACATCCATAGAGACGCCATATATAGAGATACCCCAATCAATCTATCAGCCATCGTGCACAGGAATTGGATACGTGCCAATTCACATTATGTCAGATTTTGCGGAAAGATCTTGGTTTGCGTGCTTACAAAATCCAACTCGCGCAGCAATTGAAGTCACACGATCAGCTAGCAAAGCGTAGATTCGCAGAAGGGGCCCAAGACAAGATTGCCGTTGATCCCGATTTTCATAAGCGAATTTTGTTTAGCGATGAATATAGCTTTTGGTTAAACGTAAATAAAGAAAACTGCCGTATTTGGAGTGATGATAATCCTCAAGTGTGTGTTGAGACATCGTTACATCCAGACAAACTGAGTGTTTGGTGTACTTTATGGACTGATGGTATCATTTGTCCGTACTTTTTTAAAAACCATGCTGGCCAGAACGTTACAGTCAGTGGTGACCGCTATAGAGCCATGACTACCGACTTTTTAGTTCATAAATTGAACAACCATGATGTGCAAGATCTGTTGTTTCAACACGACGGTGCAACATGTCACTCAGCTCATGCCACAATTGATTTATTGAAGGAAACGTTTGGTAACTGAATAGTTCCACGTTTCGGACCAATAAAATGACCACAAGATCGTGCGATTTAACTCCGCTGGACTATTTTCTGTGGGGATATGTGAATTCGCAAGTCTACGCCGTTAAGTGTTGTCTTCACTTAGAGGATAACATTCACCTTGTTATTGCCAATATACGGCCACAAATGTTGGTAAAAGTCAAAGAAAATTGGACCTCCAGACTAGGCTACGTAAGAGCCAGTCGTGGCGGTTATATGACAGAAGTCAAAGTATATTATAATGCCAGAAAGATAACTTTCGAATAAATTAAATTTCATTTCAATTTAAAAAAATCATCTTTGTGTTATTCCATTTCAAAGTTCTATACCTCTATAAAAAGGATACAAAAGTTTATTAACATTAAGCATTCATACTTATAAAAAAACTACCGGTAACGAAGTATCAGACTTTTTAGCTCGTGAATGAATAATATCAGAGCTGTTTCATCAAAAGAGAAAAAAAAATAGTGTTAGTATTTGTTTTTAAACGAATATAAAAAATACATCAATCAAATAACTATTTGTATCTTTTTTAACATATAAATACTTAAAAAAACTTATAACTCTAAATAAACTTCTAATTTTGAATTATGAGTTTATTTAGTTTGACATGAATGAAAGTTATTAATTGGAATAAAACTAGTGCAGTATTTTGCTTAGCAGAAAAATAGGAAACTAATTGCTGAAAAAGTTTTAAATTCGATTAACTATTTATGTGTTGGTAGGATATCTATTTGTTAAAATTTGTAAAATATTTAAAAAGCAAACATATCCCAGTAAAATAGTAAAATCCAAATAACTGCTTACAGAACAGCTTATACTGTATTATAACAGGTTCTAATTTCTGTTCTGGAACTGGTTCTTTGTTTATGGTGTTCTTCATATTTGCAATAGGTTCTTTACCTCCAAACTAGAACAGGTTGCTTTAGAGCCGGTTCTAGAGCCAGTTATAGAAGTGGTTCTGGAACAGTGATACCTTACATTTCGACTCCCAGGAAACTGTTCTAGAACCGGTTCCATGTAACCGGTGGTAAAAGAAGTTGTTCTAGAACAGGTTCAAAGGTAATCTCTTCTAAAAAATGTTGCTGGGATGTTTATAATAAAAATTAAACTACTCGACAAATTTAAGTTTTTTGAAGAACGTCCCTTTGAAATACCTAAAAAAATTTATTTTTTTCATACAAACACCGATATGATTGTGCTCAAATTAAATATAATTTTGTGTGGATTGATATTCATAAAAAAAGTTTCATGATTTTGCGATAAAATCTAGAAAAATAAATCAAAATATACACAATTAGTGCGTCGATTGCTGTAAGTATAATTTTTATTTTTGTCAGATTTGGATTTTGCATACATAGTTCTAGTACAAAAGATATATTTCTAAGTCTGTTTTTTTTTGCCTTCAAGTAGTTTTATTAACATAGCATTTAAAAAAAAAAAATATTATTTAATGCATAATGTAGGCAAATATATAACATCTCGTAAATGTTATTTTATACAAACGATCGGTTTTTAAATGTTATCAAAAGCGATGATTCTGTAACATAAACTAAACACAAATATATGCATTGAATAACATTTTGTCAAGAAATATTACAAATTTGTTACATCTGGCTACAAAAACCATTTGAACAGAAATATAAACTCATATTATTCGTTTGCACAAGTAACGTAAACACAAATACAAAATCTCACTATGTAAAATCTCAATGAGTATAAAAAAAAAATGGTTGGTTACTAGTAAACCAAGTATGCATACCCAGCAGAAAATAGTGCTTACCCAGAAGCAGTTTTGAAGGCATTATTTAATTACCGAGCGCTTTCGAAACAATTCCAGAAGGCATGGTTTTTGTTCGTGATATCCCACTTGGTATTTCTCTTTTAAGCAGTTGAAAAAGTTATTTTTTCATGTGCTCTAAGAAGCAATAAATTCATGCGTTCCTATGCAATAAAAAGCGATTTTTTTGTGCGTTGAAAACATTAAAGCTTCATGGAATACATTCTATACTGATTCATTGAAGCATTATTCACTGCTTCAAATAACGCATTAAGGGAAGCACAGCAGAATGCCTTTTCAAAGCTCAACATCTTTTAATTTGCGTGAAACTTGGTATATGTAATCTTCGAAGTAAGCTATGTCAATTTACTAAATGGACAATTTTAAAACGCTTGTAATTAAAAAATTAAATATAATTTTTTTCATAAATTATTTTTATTTATAACATAGAATAGACTGTAAATTATTACGAGACTGTAATTTACTTTTTGTAGGGAGCCAAGAGAACACAATCTTCTGTTTGGCGGTCTATCATGCTTTGGATGACATTCATATAAATTTTTATTTTTTTTACACTGCTATTAATTTTGTTCTTCAATTATTCAGTGCATTTGGTTGCCCAACCGTTTTAATACACATTTTGGTATAAAAGACCCCAAAGGTCCTCAATTACACATGCTTTTGGGACTGCCCACACCAGTACTTTTGGTTCACACTTCGCTTTGGCCTTGTCGGGAGTTTTTTTTTTTCAAATCATCAGAAAATAAGATCCGAAATTAATACTTTCGTTGTTAAGAGAAAATTAAAAGTATTTTTCATTATCCAAAATTCTTTGAACAGTTTTTTTAATGAACTTTTTTCTTAGTTATCTGCATTTTGTTGGTATTTCTGCCAATTGTTTTTACTATATATGGGTACCGCTTTCCTCTGATAGTGTTTAACGTAACGCGAAATTTTCTGGCCAACTTACGATTTAATGCTCCAATTTGATTAACCGCCGATTGTTTCAATTTAACAAGCTCAGCTGCAGTAATTTTTTTTTGTCCGTTATTTCTTTTTGATCCCGATTGAAGTCACTCCATTTGCAAACCATTTGAATAGGCAATATATTGTATTACATGGTACTTTAAAAAGCAAAAATGCTTATAATATAAAATTTTATTGACATGCATTTGAAAAAAAAAATGCTTCTAAGCAGTAATTTATATTTTAATTTTGTTCATTTACTTAGTCGGCATAGGTTAGTATGACAAAACGATGATTATTTTTTTTTTATTTGTTGTCTTTCCTGTATTCACGCTGCCTAAAATTGCTTTTTTGTTCATAAATTATTGACTCGTAGTCTGATTGTAAAAATTAATATCTCATTTCAAAGCTTATTTTGTCTTCTCGGGGATCCGTGAAGCCTTGATATACATATAAGCTATTTATAAAGTATTATAATTAAGTTATAACTAAGCTGAACCTTGCTATTGTTTTTGTTAAAAAAAAAAAAAATTAAAAAAAAAGTAGAGGGAACACCACAAATCTCCAAAAATGGTATTTTATTACTTTTATTGCTGTTTTTCCACATTTGAAAATTTGTGTTTTTTATAATTTTCAAATTTAGGAGCATTTTATATTAAGAGTGAACAAGATGTTGCATTCACATTTACCAAATATCACAAACTCAAAAAAAATTAGCTTCTTGTGAACTGTAATTCGGTTACTACGACTCAAATTTCGTTATTGCGAATTTCAAACGGTTGGCACAACTTAACATTAGTTTTACAACAAAGTTTGGTTAATTTAACCAAGTTTTAGTCGAAACACCCAAAATATTGAGAAATCTTATGTAAATATCGTTGTACTAACTGACTTCAAAAGTTGTTATCATTAATATACACTTTGCAATGCAGTTGGCACTTTATTTTTCTGTGTACAGGTATTAAATTAATAAACAAAGAAGACATAGAATTATGACCGTATTTTACTTCTGTGGGCTGTGTGGTATAAACTAAACACGTGCACAGTTATATCTGTTTATACCAGTTCTTTTATATTTTGGGTTTGAGTAGATATTGGTGGGTCTTTTTTTGTTTCTGTTACAAAAAGGTAGTGGTGTGCTCTCAAGTAGATATAGTGTAGCGAGTAAAAAGAGAACGAGAGAAATACAATGGTTGGTGTTTTTTCGATCAAACAATTAAAACTGTTATTTATGGTTATAACATAGATAAACATTGTATTTCTAAACAATTCAAAGAAAATGCTTAAAAAAGTTAAAAAGCGTGCAAATATGTAGTAAAATAAAAAATTTCACTACTGTGGGTAAAAATGATCTAAAAGCATATGAAATTGCTCAAAAAATAATTAAAAAAATGTTTTATGTGTTTTAGAAAAAAAAGCATACATAGTTATTAGAGTTCACTCTGAAAATTTGATTTTTGGTTATCATCAAATTTTTAGAAGACTTTTGCATATTTATAAGTATTACTGATTTTAATGAAAATTTAAATAGCTTTGCCATTTGTTGTCCGATTTTCACTTCTAATACACCTGGGATTTCAGTCAAAATGAACCCATAACTGCACTTTCTTACTTTTTTTATAACATTCACTTCGAAAAAAGTCAAAAAAGGGAAATTTAAGCGCCATGAAAATTATTTTTTTGCTATGTCGTAGAGAATGTCGAAAAATCGATGGCACAATATCGATTGCTAAATCTACCCACCCTAATGTGCATATTCAAATTGTACCGACAATTTTGTTTTAAAAATAAAAGCAATAGTAACAATATGTTTAAAAATATGTTTTATTAATTTAATTAAACTCAAAGTTTTTTATATAACAAAAGAAATTCAGTACTTTGAACTTACATATACTGAAATACAAGAATATAAATAAAAATCAAAAACTTAAAAATGAAAACTATGATGAAACTTCTCCTAGTTAATATTAAGTTTACATATATTTTCTTTTTCCAAAATTCCTCAAAGAGTTACCAAGTTCATCATACAGGCAGTCTTTTCTTAAAAAAGCGCCCATTTTCGGATTTTTTTAAATTTTAGCGATTTTTTTATTTTTGACGTTTTTTTTGCCATTTTTGTCGATTTTTTCAGTTTTTGAAATTGTTGTCTATTTTTTCAATATTAACGGTTTATTAAGCTTAGCGATTTTCCTTTAATTTTGGCAGTTTTATCTCAAAGTGTTTTGTTTTCAGTTTGAGCGATTTGTTTTTTCAAATTTAGTGATTTTTTTTTTAATTTTTAGCGATTTTTTTTCAATTTGGCGTTTTTTTTTCAATTTTGTCGATTTTTTTCAATTTTTGCGATTGTTTTAATTTATGACAATTTTTTTAAATTTTAGAAATTTTTTCAGTTTTGGCAATTTTTTTAATTTTGGTGTTTTTTAATTTCAGCGATTTTTTTTTTGCAATTTTGTCGAGCTTTTTTAATATTTGGCAATTTTTTTTTAATTTTTGGCGATTTTTTCTAATTTTGGTATCTTTTTCATTTTAAACGGTTTTTTCAGTCTTAGCGATTTTTTCAGTTTGGCAGATTTTTTTTCATTTTTGACGATTTTTTTTTAAATTTTAGCAATTGTTAACGTTTGCTTTAAATTTTAGCAATTTTTTTCAGTTTGTTCAATTTTTTTTATTTGTTTTTAGTTTCTGGCGATTTTTTTAAATTTTTAGATTTTTTTTTGATTTTGGTGATTTTTTGCAGTTTGGGATTTTTTTTTTAATTTTAGCGTTTTTTTTTATTTTTTGGCTATTTTTTTACATTGTAGTGTCTTTTGTGTACATAAGCCACAATTTTTTATTTTATTTCACTATTGATAATTTTTAAATACAAAATTCACTAAAGTTGTTTGTAAAATATTTGTTGTACTACAGTTATTTGAGAACAAAAAACAAATACAAACAAATATTTCATGCAAAACCACAAATATCTGTTATTGGTTTTATGAGTTGGGTTAGTGTGCATGTGTAAAACCATACCATATCAGTTACACTCATTCTCTTATTTATAACATATTTAACATGTATGTATCTGTTTTATTTGTTTTGCTAATACAAACACTTCCACTGATGCACGTCTTTAGTATAAACATGTTTTTACTCACATTATATAAACCATATTTCTATGTTGTTTGGCCAAGTTTATGATTATTTAAAAAGTATTTACAGTTCTATTAGTTTTCTGTTTTTAGATACATCGAGATTATTTTTATTTTTTTATTTTCAATTTATACTAAGTTTTCAACCTCCGTATATTTACAAAAAAAAAAAAAAAACAAATCAAATATATTAGCTAGGTTGATACTAGTATTTCGATCTGGCTAAAGCTCTCATCAGAAGCCGATGTTTAAGAAAATTTAGAGCCTACAGAATAGGCAGCGTTTCAACTAAACGTCGCTTTAGTAACCCAACACGTAGTTAGGGTTTTTTTCTTAAGCATCATGACGTTACTAAACTTCGAACACCAAAATGTTCTATCTATATAACAAATTTTTAGTTTTTACTCTGTCTCAAGTAATATTTTTTGCAGTTCTATTAGTTTCTTGTTCTTATATTTATCGAGATCATTTTTACGCTATTTTAAATATAAAACGAGCATTCAACCTCAGCATATTTACAAAAATAAAGCAAATCAAACATATTTGCTAGGTTGATACTTGTATTTCGATATGGTTAAAGATAGCATCAGAACCAGAAGTTTTAGAAAAGCTAGACCCTTTATAATAGGCAGAGCTTTATCAAAAAAACCTTTTTAATCATCAATTTTTGCTCCTTTTTGCTTTCTTAGTAACAAAACACGTGGTTCAGGTCTTTTCCTAACAAACATCATGGCGTTATTAAACTTTAAAGACCAAAAATGTCCTTTTTTATACAATTTTTTTTAGTTTTTACTCTGATTTTTTTTTTAGCTAATAAGGACTAAAGTTTAACCATGTAATTAAAAATACATCAATTAAAATTTTTCCCGACGTTTCGTCGATTTTATGCAGACTTCATCTAGGAATTTTTTATTCATTTTATAAAGAAAACTTCATTAGGTTTGTGAGAAATTTTATTAAAGCTCATCCACGAAAATTCTCTTTTAATTCCTTTAAATGATACTAAAATCCAGGCAATGTTGATATTAGATACTTTAATCAAGAACCAAACTCTGATCATTTTGAAATAAGTTAACAAAAACTAATCTGAAAAATTGGTTTATAATTTTGATAAAATATTGCATATAATAATTTTCGAAAATTTTATCGATAGCAGTTAATATTTAAATATTCCTGTTAAAAGTGTTTGTTTTAAGTTTTTTTTACTAAAATGTGAATAGTTGAGCATTTAACTTGACAAATTGTTACAATGGATTTAACAAGATGCTGCAAGACATAGCAACAACATTATCACGGCTTAAAAATGTAATAAATATGAAATTTGATACGTCGACTACATATATAACAGTTAAGCGATGACTTTAACACGGTCGATATAAATGTCAACAATTTTTCTTACTGTTTCAGCAGCTACAGTAACAATTGCTATAAGCGAATTGCTTATAGAAACCCTTTAACTGGATTTAAAAACCTGCAATTTCTTAAAAGTGGAAAATTTACTAATAAAAAAATAGATGTATCTTAATAAACATACACACAGGGAAAAATTAGTTGGAATTTAATAAATCGCATTAAAAGTCTTTCCTTTTGATTTTTATTCTATAGCAAGTACGTACTATATATATTCAAAGCAAACAAAACATTCTTATCATAAAATGACAATAATTGTAACAAAAAAGTGGTAAATTTTCCTAAAAATTTGTTAGCCAAATTATATTCAAAAAATAGATACTATCTAAATAATTCGTAATTGTTCCAACCGTCTATAAAATACATATCCACAACTTGAACCTATTTGATGATTTTGAATGTAAAAATATTGTTGAACTTAACAACAAATCATACTCATACTCGATCATACTACAAATTAAGCATTTGCCATTTTCCTAAATGTCAAAAAATAAAATAAAAATTTCAATAAAATAAATTTTCCACAATAAACATTTTTACAAAAAAATGTATATCAAAATCAATGGTTTGAAGGGAACTAAAACATTCATGAGAATATACAAAAGAAAGGTTTTTCACTTTAGTTAGAAATTTCTAAATATTTGAATGTACAGAAGAAAAACAAAATACACATGTATGTAAATATAATTTAACAGGAATTTTAAGCAGATTGTTTGGAATTTAAACAACCAGCCTAAAGATACGTTCACATTAATCAAATATTTGAACAACATATTTGTTTACATGTTTGCTTTCAATTGTATCAAATAAAAAAATATTTTATTTTAAGTTCAAACTGTGATCAAATATTTGATGGATTTTGTATGTTCAAACAGCTCTCAAATAGTGTCAAATAAAATAAACGAAAAAATATTTGTCGATCGTTCAGATTGAAACAAATATTTGTATTAAATATTTATTTAATCAAATTGTAAGAAAACATAGATTTATTTAATCCAAAAACTAACTGTTTTTTAAAAAAATTGATCACTCGGGATCTCTCTCGGCCGTAGCCTATTTATGTTATTAAGGTATATTAATACCCCTCTGGAACAAAAATTTTGTCCGTTTTGGTCTATATCGCTTAGTTTTGGAGATTCTGGACATTTTAAAATATCGACATTTTGTAAAATGGCTTGTATCTCAAAAACTAAGCATGATATCGCAAAATGGAAAAAAGTTTTGCAAACCTTAACGAAAGGTGCTATACCGACAATACAAATGTGTACAGTGTTCCGATTCCAATCATTCCTCGTTTCATTCCATATCGTTCCATTTTGGACCAATGTTCCATTCTGTTATCGGAATGATTAAATTTTTATTTTCACATACTTTTTTGGGTAAAAAAAAATAATTGTTTTTTCATAAAAAATTAATCTTTCGGAATATTTCCCAAACCTAGGATATTTGCATTCAGTCAATTGCAATTTTCTTCATTTAATTAATTCATTACTAATGGTAATGAAATTTGAAATCATTACCATTAGTCAATGAAATTAAATCAATGAAAGTCATTATCATTAATTAAACAAATGGTAATGAAAATAATTTCATTACAATTGATATCAATGAAATTGTAATGAAATCATCAATTAATTAGTCCATTTAATTAATTAGTCTCATGTATGGTTTGAAAATTGTAGCTTAACAAATCCCATAGGGTCAATTGACCCGAACATTTTTAAGTGTGAATTTGTTTTGTTTTTAAATGTCAATTTAATTTGATTTAAAACTGCATATTTTGCCATTTAACAATATTTTATTAAACAAAATTTCTCAAAATATTTTATCATCAAATTTCGCTTTTTTAAATCTATTTACATTTCAGTTTTTTTATGAAGCCTTTTATTAATAAATTTATTAAAAAAATTATAATTGACGATTTTACCACCTGTTATTTGCCATTGTTTGTTCTCACACATTTTTTGTAAGATCAAATAAATATTTGCTCAAATCGGAAGAAAATATTTGATAGCTAGTGTTCACACTATGGTTAAGTTTGTGAAATATTTATTTGAATGCAAATAATTTTGTGTGACCAAAATCAGTTGATTTGCTGTTTGACACAAAAAATATTTTGTGTTCAGATTACGGCAAAGAAATATTTCATGTTTTTTGTTAAATATTTGACTAATCTGAACGTACCTTAACCAATTTGAGTACTCGCAACACATGTATATCAAAATTGGCTTTATTTCCTTACTGATAGAATTCCTTTGCTGATCGCAAGAAAATTTTTTACCAAAATTATTGGAGTATTTCAAAATTGGACTCATATCCTGATGAAACCTGATTGGATTTTGGTAAAATATTAATTGAAAAATCTCTTTGAGAAATGCTACAATATCTGTAAAGATAGTATTCAAAAAAGTGGAAAAAAGTATCATAAAATTAAATTTACTACACTCATAGAAATAAACATGTGCAAATAGCAGAAAAAGCTTTTTAAGATTAGTTAAAAATGGCCATGCAAAAAAACTGCTAATTTTAGCAAATTTTTTGCTAAATATTAATAACATAAGAAAAGCAAAAAAAAAAAAATTTTTGTTAACCTTAATTAGCAAAAACCTTTATTAAATATTTGCAGACTCAAAAAAGCAAACAAAAACTGCAATATTAACAAAATTTTAGTAGAATGCAAATAACAGTTTATTTTTCTAAAATCAACAGAAATTTTTGCTAAAAAATTGTAGATTGCTGATTTCCTAAGGGCAGACTATTATTCGCATTAAATAAAATTAAAAAAAAAAAATTTTAAAATTTCGCATTTTTTTAATGATTTTTGGTGTACTAATATTTTGTAAATGTTTTTGCTGATTTTAGCAGATTATTTTGTTACTTTTAATTAAATAAAATTTAGCTCAAATATAACTAAATTTAACTAAATATTTGTAAATTCAACACATTTATTTTTGGTATTCTTATATTACTTATATTTAGTAAAAAAAAAAAATCCTCTAATTTTAGCGGTTTTCTTCAAGGTAGATTTAACTTATCTTTAGTAGCTATTTTAACAGGTTTATTTCTATGAGTGCAAGGATAATGTTTAGTATCTTTTACGAATAAAACTATATGTTTCAACTTTAAGTGTCCAATTAGATTTAGACACATAACTTTAATGTGCCAACAGATTTTGGACCTTTTGTAGAAATACATCATTTATGCGTAAATTGCAGGTATTATTTTTTGCCGAAACTTAAATTATTCTTAAAATCTGAACATGGTTCCTGCAGAAAAAATATTTAATCATTTGTGGGTTACTGAAGTACATTTTTCGCAGAGAAATCCTTGAATTTTATTGGATATACTGCTAGAAAATATTTCACATTCATATTTACGTTAATATAAAGGATCAGACAAATAACTTTTTTTTTTTTGAACTCCTGAACAAATTGGACTTTGTATGGCGTCATACCAAGGTCTTTATGCAAAATTCGTCTCAATGAAGTCTCCGAAATGTTCAGTTGTTGAGAATGACGGTGAATTGATGTTGATGGCGCTTCGCGCATACGCACTGTTTTTGGCTTTTCACGCTTTGGTTTATCGATGAGGATGCCAGTTTCTTTCACTTTTTTCGCAAGATAACGAACATACGGACCATATTCGTTCAGCGGAAGGATAAAACTAATTATCTGTCAAATCAGACATGAGCTAAGTGTTAATATTCAAGAAATAAGCACCAGTTGAAAAAAAAAAAAACGTTAGATGGCGGACCCTTTAGATAGATACTTAAAAACATTTAATTTATAATTTTACAGTATGTAAAAAAAATAATTGCTTTAACAGTTATATTAGTTTTTTGTTTTTATACACATCGATATTATTTTTATGTTATTTTCAATTTATAACGAGCTTTCAACCTCCGTATATTTACAAAAATAAAGCAAATCAAACATATTAGCTAGGTTGATACTAGTATTTCGATCTGGCTAAAGATCTCATCAGAACCCGAAGTTTTAGAAAAGTTAGAGCCTCCATAATAGGCAGAACTTTAACAAAAAACCTATTAATAATCAATTTTGCTCCATTCTTGTCTTCTTAGTAATCAAGCACGTGGTTAGGTCTTTTCCTAACAAGCATCATGACGTTACTAGACTTTGAAGACCAAAAATGTTCTATTTATATAAAAAATTTTTAGTTTGTACTCTGGCTCAAGTAATATTTTTTACAGTTATATTAGTTTTTTGTTTTTATACACATCGAGATTATTTTTATGTTATTTTCAATTTATAACGAGCTTTCAACCTCCGTATATTTACAAAAATAAAGCAAATCAAACATATTAGCTAGGTTGATACTAGTATTTCGATCTGGCTAAAGATCTAATCAGAACCCGAAGTTTTAGAAAAGTTAGAGCCTCCATAATAGGAAGAACTTTAACAAAAAACCTATTAATAATCAATTTTGCTCCATTCTTGTCTTCTTAGTAATCAAGCACGTGGTTAGGTCTTTTCCTAACAAGCATCATGACGTTACTAAACTTTGAAGACCAAAAATGTTCTATTTATATAAAAAATTTTTAGTTTGTATTCTGGCTCAAGTAATATTTTTTACAGTTATATTAGTTTTTTGTTTTTATACACATCGAGATTATTTTTATGTTATTTTCAATTTATAACGAGCTTTCAACCTCCGTATATTTACAAAAATAAAAGAAATCAAACATATTAGCTAGGTTGATACTAGTATTTCGATCTGGCTAAAGATCTCATCAGAACCCGAAGTTTTAGAAATGTTAGAGCCTCCATAGGCAGAATTTTAACAAAAAACCTATTAATAATCAATTTTGCTCCATTCTTGTCTTCTTAGTAATCAAGCACGTGGTTAGGTCTTTTCCTAACAAGCATCATGACGTTACTAAACTTTGAAGACCAAAAATGTTCTATTTATATAAAAAATTTTTAGTTTGTACTCTGGCTCAAGTAATATTTTTTACAGTTATATTAGTTTTTTGTTTTTATACACATCGAGATTATTTTTATGTTATTTTCAATTTATAACGAGCTTTCAACCTCCGTATATTTACAAAAATAAAGCAAATCAAACATATTAGCTAGGTTGATACTAGTATTTCGATCTGGCTAAAGATCTAATCAGAACCCGAAGTTTTAGAAAAGTTAGAGCCTCCATAATAGGCAGAACTTCAACAAAAAACCTATTAATAATCAATTTTGCTCCATTCTTGTCTTCTTAGTAATCAAGCACGTGGTTAGGTCTTTTCCTAACAAGCATCATGACGTTACTAAACTTTGAAGACCAAAAATGTTCTATTTATATAAAAAATTTTTAGTTTGTATTCTGGCTCAAGTAATATTTTTTACAGTTATATTAGTTTTTTGTTTTTATACACATCGAGATTATTTTTATGTTATTTTCAATTTATAACGAGCTTTCAACCTCCGTATATTTACAAAAATAAAAGAAATCAAACATATTAGCTAGGTTGATACTAGTATTTCGATCTGGCTAAAGATCTCATCAGAACCCGAAGTTTTAGAAATGTTAGAGCCTCCATAGGCAGAATTTTAACAAAAAACCTATTAATAATCAATTTTGCTCCATTCTTGTCTTCTTAGTAATCAAGCACGTGGTTAGGTCTTTTCCTAACAAGCATCATGACGTTACTAAACTTTGAAGACCAAAAATGTTCTATTTATATAAAAAATTTTTAGTTTGTACTCTGGCTCAAGTAATATTTTTTACAGTTATATTAGTTTTTTGTTTTTATACACATCGAGATTATTTTTATGTTATTTTCAATTTATAACGAGCTTTCAACCTCCGTATATTTACAAAAATAAAGCAAATCAAACATATTAGCTAGGTTGATACTAGTATTTCGATCTGGCTAAAGATCTAATCAGAACCCGAAGTTTTAGAAAAGTTAGAGCCTCCATAATAGGCAGAACTTCAACAAAAAACCTATTAATAATCAATTTTGCTCCATTCTTGTCTTCTTAGTAATCAAGCACGTGGTTAGGTCTTTTCCTAACAAGCATCATGACGTTACTAAACTTTGAAGACCAAAAATGTTCTATTTATATAAAAAATTTTTAGTTTGTATTCTGGCTCAAGTAATATTTTTTACAGTTATATTAGTTTTTTGTTTTTATACACATCGAGATTATTTTTATGTTATTTTCAATTTATAACGAGCTTTCAACCTCCGTATATTTACAAAAATAAAAGAAATCAAACATATTAGCTAGGTTGATACTAGTATTTCGATCTGGCTAAAGATCTCATCAGAACCCGAAGTTTTAGAAATGTTAGAGCCTCCATAGGCAGAATTTTAACAAAAAACCTATTAATAATCAATTTTGCTCCATTCTTGTCTTCTTAGTAATCAAGCACGTGGTTAGGTCTTTTCCTAACAAGCATCATGACGTTACTAAACTTTGAAGACCAAAAATGTTCTATTTATATAAAAAATTTTTAGTTTGTACTCTGGCTCAAGTAATATTTTTTACAGTTATATTAGTTTTTTGTTTTTATACACATCGAGATTATTTTTATGTTATTTTCAATTTATAACGAGCTTTCAACCTCCGTATATTTACAAAAATAAAGCAAATCAAACATATTAGCTAGGTTGATACTAGTATTTCGATCTGGCTAAAGATCTAATCAGAACCCGAAGTTTTAGAAAAGTTAGAGCCTCCATAATAGGCAGAACTTCAACAAAAAACCTATTAATAATCAATTTTGCTCCATTCTTGTCTTCTTAGTAATCAAGCACGTGGTTAGGTCTTTTCCTAACAAGCATCATGACGTTACTAAACTTTGAAGACCAAAAATGTTCTATTTATATAAAAAATTTTTAGTTTGTACTCTGGCTCAAGTAATATTTTTTACAGTTATATTAGTTTTTTGTTTTTATACACATCGAGATTACTTTTATGTTATTTTCAATTTATAACGAGCTTTCAACCTCCGTATATTTACAAAAATAAAACAAATCAAACATATTAGCTAGGTTGATACTAGTATTTCGATCTGGCTAAAGATCTCATCAGAACCCGAAGTTTTAGAAAAGTTAGAGCCTCCATAATAGGCAGAATTTTAACAAAAAACCTATTAATAATCAATTTTGCTCCATTCTTGTCTTCTTAGTAATCAAGCACGTGGTTAGGTCTTTTCCTAACAAGCATCATGACGTTACTAAACTTTGAAGACCAAAAATGTTCTATTTATATAAAAAATTTTTAGTTTGTACTCTGGCTCAAGTAATATTTTTTACAGTTATATTAGTTTTTTGTTTTTATACACATCGAGATTATTTTTATGTTATTTAGTTTAAGAAATCCCGTTTTTATTAGAAAGATCAAAAAGGGATGTCTTTCTAATATTTTTTTTTTTTTGGCTTCAATAGGAAATAGCAAAAAACTGATTTTTAGAAAACGATTGGTTTAAAACTTGTTTTATATTTTGTATTAAATTTTGTTTTAATTGATAAAAATAAAAAAAAAATATGTATTCTAAATTGGAAATGGTGTAGTTATTTAAATAAATTCGATTGAATCAACAATCATTTATATTTAATTCAGTAGGGATAATTAAAAACGTCGGTATGTGCAACAATATTTATTTATCGTTCTAATGGAAACTTGGTTACCACTATCGAATTAACAATAGATTTTTAGATAGTACATGTGGCTATCAGAATTCGGTTTTCAAAAAATACGGGTGGGGCAACAAAACCTTTTTTTGTGTGTACATTCTTTAACTATTGGGATATTTTAAAAATATTGAGCACAAAAAATTGACTTTTTCAACATATCCGCTTCTGATCTATTAATACTGCGTAATAGGGCGGGTCGCTTTAAAAATCGCTCACCGTTCAAGGAAAATCGTACTCTTGGGATCAAAATAAGAAACATTTCCGAAGAAACCAAACCTCTAAAACGAATTCTGATGTCCCGAAAAAGCCCACTTTAATATTTCAGAAAGTAGGAGGAATCTCTCCAAGATTATGGGTGCTTCTTCTTCTCCGGGAGACGCGCTAGCAGATTAATGCATAAATCATCATTCTAGGTGACCGTTAAGGGGTTAAAATTTTAGTTGAAAGAGGGCTTTTTAGCAGTGTTTTTATAACAAAATGCACAAATTTCGGGATAGAGATATTTCAGAAAGTAGGAGGAGTCCTTCCAAGATTAGGGTCTCTATTTCTTCTCCAGAAGACGCTCTAGCAGATGAATGCATAATTTGTATTCGATTGGGTTGGACTCGATTGGGGCACTCTAAATGGGTCAAAGAGGAATTTTTCAAAATTTCACCCTACGGATCAAAAGTCGGGATATCAGAATTCGTTTTAGAGATATGGTTTTTTCGGCAAAGTTTCTTATTTTGATCCCTAGAATACGATTTTCCTTGAACGTTGAGCGATTTTTTTGCCTCCATACAAATCGACCCTTTCTGTTGCCCAAAAATTTGTTATAGTTCGCGTTATAGCTGCCCAAATTTGGGAGTTTTAAACAAATGTGGAAGAACTATTTAATGTTTGAATTGTCCTAACTTTCGGACGCGTCTGGAGAAAATAAAAAATGTTGTGTCGGTTTAAAGCCCAAATCCTCTTCTTTAAACGCTCTTGCATAAATGATAAAGAAACTGAAAAAATTTTCTTAATTCGCGAATATCAAAAAAATAAATCCATAACTAATTTTTAAAAAATTAAGCTTGCAATTAAGTTAAAATAACAATTACAGCTTGTAAAAATGTTAAGAGTCGCTAAAAAATAAACGGAATTTTTCCAAAAGTATTTTTGATAATTATCAATTACATTATATATAATAATTATTATAATTAACTAATTATAATTAATATAAAATTTTTTATATTCACATAGTACCCTATGACAAATTTCAATAGTTTTTGTTACGCATGTTAAAATCGATATGCATATTAAACAGGAGACAAGTTATAGTTAAACTGCGTACTCAGATTTTCGTTATCACATCTTATAACCTTTCAAAAGAACATTAAAAGTTTAATTTTTAAACAAATTAAATATTTGCACTGATTAAGTGGTGCCAATATGACTATCAGATGAATGATAATTATCTCTGCTTTTCCACAAAATTATTTATCGAAAAATTTCAGGAATAACAATTTTAAATTTGTTTAAATAAGTTCGTCACACATTGGTACACACAGTGGTATTGCAAAATTTTTTCCCGTTTTCCGATATCTTGCTTAGTTTTAGAGATACAATCCATTTTTTAAATGGCCGATATCTCCGAAACTAAAAGAGATATATCAAAATAGACAAATTTTTGCTGCGTATTAGTATTACTACACACTAATAACACAAATTTGTTTTTTTTTACTTTTAACAAAGCTTGTTTTATTCTATATTGCTTCGAAATAAAAAAAAAAATTAAAAAAAATTTAAGTATTTTTACATCCCAGCCCTGTTTTTTTTTTTTTTACTGAGTGTAGTTAGTTTTTTATGCACTAGTTAGTGTGATTTATTTCATTATCATTAAATTTATTTATTTATTTATTTATTTATTTCCTTTTCTATGCAACAAGATGAAATCTTATAATTAAAGCATAGAAATATCTGTGCTCATAATACATTGTTTAATTAAAACATTAAAAACAGTAATTTAGATATAAAAATAATCATGAGTTACAAATAAAGAAAATAATATATATGTATATAAAAACAATTGTTGGAAAATAATCAAAACTACGTTATACATGTTTATTTAGAAGAATAAATAAGATAAAAACAAATAGCATATAAAAGATGTTAAGTTCAAAATGTTTAAAAACCATGACATTAAAAAAAATAAAATAAAAAGATAGGATCAAATTAAGAAAAAGAAAAAAAAAAGAAAGAGAAAAAAAAAGAAAGAAAAAAAATCATAATAATTTGCATAATAAAGTCACTAAGCATTGCTGTTAAAGTATATTTTAAGGTCTTTTTTAAACATTACTGCATTACTGTTACCCTGAAGTTTAATTGGTAGTCTATTCCAAAGACGTGTCACGGCAACAAAAAACTGCCATGTTGAAAGTAGGTATTTAAATTTAAAAGATTTTACTAGCCTACCTCTATTCGATCTAGCAAAGTTCACACGTTGATATAGGTAGTTTGGTTCACGATCGTATATAATTTTATGAAAAAACGTTATGCATCGGATTTTCATAAGGTTGTCAAAGGTAGTTCCGTGTAATTTCGAGGCGTATGGTGATAGTTCAGTATATTTGCTAAGTCCAAAGACGTATCTAGTGATATTATTATAGGCGACATTCAATTTGCGTTTACTGATAGAGTCACAATTTGCAAAAATTTCACATCCATAGATTAAGCTGGGCATAAGATATGAATTGGCAATGAGTTTCCTGGTATTAAAAGAAGTAAACGATCTAGTTACCCAAAGGTTCCGTAGCATTGAGTGCGTTTTGCCTACGATGCTGTTAACGTGATTTGACCAGGTAAGGGTTTCATTAAAAATAATTCCTAGGTTTTTGACAGATTTGACAATATCAATTTTTTGGCCATTCAACATGATATCCAAGTCTCTTGTGAAATTCAAAGCTTTCTTGTAAATTAATAGACATTTAGACTTCTTAGGGTTTAGACAAAGGCCATTGGCTGTCGCCCACCTGTAGATCTGATTTAAATCCATGTTTAGTTTATTTAGTGACTCATCAAGTTTACCTATTGAGGTGCCAAGGTAGAGCTGGACGTCATCCGCATACATATGCACGTTGCAGTTGTCTAATTGGATAGGTAGATCATTTGCATACATTGAGAAAAGAAGAGGGCCAAGAATAGATCCTTGGGGTACCCCTCTTGTCACAGAAAGTTTTTTAGAAATAGAATTTTCAATATATACGGATTGCGTGCGGCCAGAAAGATATGACCTTAATAATTTTACTGAAGTTTCAGAAAAATTAAACATATATTTCATCTTTTCGCATAGAATATGGTGATCTACCGTATCAAAGGCTTTAGAGTGGTCCAGTAAAACAAGGAAAGTTATTTCATCGTTATCAATATTTTGTCTAAGGTCCTCGGAAACATTCAACAGGGCAGAAACACAGCTGTGTTTTGGCCGAAATCCAGATTGCTTTCCTGTCAGTAGGTTATATCTGTTTAGGTAATTGTTCATCTGTTGGTGCAGTAGTCTTTCTAAAACTTTAGAGACATATGGCAAGATTGCTATAGGTCTAAACTCAGAGTTTGCCTTGGGTACGGGTAATATCTTGGAGTGCTTCCAGCTAAGGGGAAATGAGCTGGTAGTAATAACTGTATTAAGGAGATCTGTTAAATAAGGAAAGAGCTTAGGAAGAAGAATTTTTAAGAATTTAGGATGAACATTATCTGGTCCAACAGCATTAGATTTTATGCTCAAACAACAGTTAAAAACCTCAATTTGGCTTACACACTTGAATTCAAACTGAGAGAAGTTATTTACATTGCTATTGCTACTAAATTTGTAAAAATTTGGATCAGGTGGTACTACAGGTAAGTTGGTGAAAGTTTCATTGATCTTATCTACGTTGATAGCATTATTGGCCTTTTTTACGGATTTCCCAACACCAATTTCTTTAATCGTCCTCCATGTTTGCTTAGAGTTGACCGCATTAGAGAATCTATTGGTGTAATATTCGGATTTTGTTTTCGTTATCAAGTTATTTACCTTACGTCTAGCCTTTCGAAATTCTTCACGTAATATGGTGGTTTTGAAGCGTTTCCAACTCATAAAAGCCCGATCTCTACTCTCAGTTAAAGCCTTAATTTCAGACGTGTACCATGGTCTTGTCTTATTCGTTATGCATTTAGTTTTTTCGGGTACTGTTAGATTGTAGAGGTGTGTAATGCTGGATTCCAAAAACGATAATTTAGAATCAGCCGACGTCATTGAATAAACCGCATCCCAATTAATATGTGAAAATTCATCGTTTAAGAGTTCCATATTGATGTTTTTGAAATCTCTATATGTATATGTTTCCACTTCAACATTCAAATTAAAATCATAGGTAAGAAATATTAAATCATGTTTCGAGAAAGCAGGCGCAGGTATTTGATCATACAATTGTACACGTGAAATACTGCCAACGAAGAAAACATCTAAAAGGGTGCTGCTAGTATCTGTGAAGTGTGTTGGTTGTTCGGTGTTGGTAGGTTTAAGTCCGATTTCTAACATATCAGCCATTAGAGTTTCATCTATAAGCAAGTTAGAGTTTATATCTCCACATACTATTAAATCATCGCATGTCATTGATAAGGAGCCCAGTTTATGAAAGAATATATCCATATTGATACGACGATTTGGCCTATACACGGAACCTAAAATAAGTTTTCTACCCAGTGACAAAATCTCAATAAATAAAAATTCAACGACCTTTTTTGGTTTAGTTCCATTAATCGGATTGATTGGCTCTGTGACAGATGTGCAAACTAGTTTACAATTGATTTTATTCCTTACGAAAATAGCAACGCCACCTGCATGAGTTTTTCTATCAGCTCTAAAGGTTTTGTATCCGTTCAGACAAATGTATCCGTTTAGTACCTACTAATGCTAATGCAATTTCAATGGTAATTAAAAATCCTCATGTATGCTCCACACACAGAATTTAACATGGATATGTTAAATGAGATGGAAATAGATGAGAACTTCACCATTTGCAATTGTGTTTAAGAATTGACAATTTCTGAAATACTAATAATTTCTGAAATACACTTTTCAAAACCAGCGACCCAATTTGGTATAAGTATTTAACATAAATAATTGATAATTTAACGTGAAAATATAATAAAATGTTGAAAAAGATAGTGCCACTGAATTGTTGTAATAGTGATAAAAAAAAAACAATAGAGGCAAAAGTAATACTGGCAAAACACATGCTTTGCAAACAAAATAGTGTTTTTCTAGTACTATATTAGTTATAACGTCGGTTATTGCTAAAAGGGTGGGGTTTTCAAAACTAATAGCAAATTGTCAGTACTATTTGTTTGTACACACAGAGAAAATATTAGCTGGAATTCGTTCGATATTACATTATTATAGTTGGTAAACAAATATTTTAGCTAAGTGTGCTTACAAATGTTAATCAGAACCAGTTATTTTGTCTAGTGCAAGTTTAAAAATTAGCTTAACAAACTAACTTTCTTAGTGACAGACAATTGATTGATAACCGTGATTAAACAATTTTAAATATGGTTAGAAAAACTACTAGTCTATGCAACCATAGAAAAAAATCTTCAGTAAACACAGCTATTTTATTATAATCATAACCCTTGCTCCCAATTGCCGGAACTATCATACCTTGTTCTAAACAAAATAATTGTTATTTGCTATTTATGTCAAATTAATTACTTAAAAAATTGAAACAAAAAAAAAATTGTTAGTAAAAAATATATGTACACAAATTGTAGTATCCAAAGTACAATGTAGCATCTTGCATATCTAACATCTTTAATGTAATACACATCTGGCATCACTGTGTATGCAGCTGTCAGAGATATAAAAATCACATCGTCATTCTTTTTTCGCCCATCTTAGATATTGCAGCTAAACCATTGTCATTAATAAATTTTATGAAATTTAGAATTAAATATATATTTGAAGTATTAAATCGTGCCTTTTATTTCAACACCAGACTTTCAAAATACAGCACAAATTTTAAATGCTTAAAAAATACGGAATGAAATTAAACAAACACCGTGGAATAGTAGCAAAAAACAAGAAGGAGATGCTGGTGCGTAATCTTAATTTTTTTGTACATATAAAAGAAAATTATTGTAGTTACTCGTTTTTCTTTCAGAATTTAAAACATATTTGCAAGACGGAGGATGACTAAAATGCGCAACAATATTATTCTTAAATTACAAAAACGGGTGCTTCAAATATGGAGTAAAATTGGAGAAAATTAACATGTTAATAGCAACTACCTAGAAACGGTATTACTCCACCTAGCGCAGTTTCTAAAAAGATGTTTTATAATTTTTAAGTAGAGCATACATTCCAGACCGTTATCTCGGGCTTCCCGGTCATCGGTGTACCCGGTTACACCGAAAGACCGGATAGAACGAAAAACCGGGAATCGCAGAAAGTCCGGCTACACCGAAAACCAAGTCAACTCGTAAAACCGGTCAACGCGATTAACACAAAGTATTTTTTTTCATAAAATCATATGATTTTTTAACAAAAAAAAGTACCTTTTTCAAAAAAAGCACCTCTTTCAAAAATAATGTACTCTTTAAAAAAGAAAAGTATCTTGCTTTCATAAAGTACATTTAAAATTTATTTTTTAAAAAAAGTAACTTTACTTTTTTAACAAAAATATTTATTTTTGAAATCGAAGTACATTCCTCAAAGAAGTTCGTTTTCGAAAAAACTAACTTCATTCAAAAAAGTACAAGTTTCACAAAAAAAAAAAAAATATCTTTATCAGAAAAAAATTTATTTTATTTTTTGAAAAAAGTACCCATTTTCAAAACAATACTTTTTCATAAATGCAAAAAAGTACGCATTTCAAAAAAGGTCCTATAAAGAAAAGTATCTGTTTTCAAAAAAAAAACATTTTTTCAAAAAAATTATCTATTTTAAAATAAGTACCTTTTAATAAAAATTTACCTTTTTCACAAAATTTTTATTTTTTTTTTAAATCTTTTGAAAAAGTATCTTTTAACAGTAAAAGTTAATTGTTTCACAAAAAAGAAAACTTTTCAAACAAGTAAATTTTTCAAAAACAAACTTTCTCTTAAAAAATTAGCCTTTATCAAAAATACCGTTTTAAAAGACTCCTTTTTTTAAAATGGTACTTTTTTGCATAACATACTTTTATTAAAAAGTTTACTTTTTTTGAAAAAGATACTTTTTAAAAAGGCATTGTTTTGAAAAGTTCCTTTTTTGAAGAAGAAATTTTTTTATAAAAGATATTTTTTTTAACTTATTTATGTTTATTGATGTAAAAAAGATACTTTTTGGAAAGAAATACTTGTTTTATAAAAGAACTTTTTTAAAACAATCAGTACCCTGTTTTAAATTTTCTTTTCTTGGAAGAAGGTTTTCTTTTTATAATGCTACTTTTTTTGTAAATATATACTTTTTTAAAAAGTCTTCCTTTTTAAAAAAGATACTTGTTTTTGAGAAAAATACTTTTTTTTTATACTTTTGTTTATGAAAAAGGTAATTTAATGAAAAGGGTAGTATTTTTGAAATGGGTAGTTTTTTTTTAAAGAAAGGTACTTTTTAAGAAAAAGATATTTTTTTTTAAAAAAGAGTAGTTTTTTTTTGAAAAAAGAATTTTTTTTACAAAAATATACTTTTTTGAGAAAGGATATTTTTTGTGAAAAATATTCTTTTTTGAAAAAGGAGTACCTCTTTGTGAAAAATGCACTTTTTTGAGAAAAGCTACTTTTGCGTTTATGTTTTTATGCAAAACATAATTTGTTCTAATAGCGCTAACTGGTTCTGACAAGTAAACCAGTCTACTCTTTATTTATGAAGGGTCCGCCATCAAACGTTTTTTTTTTTCAACTAGTGATTATTCGTGATTGGTAACACTTAGCTCATGTCTGATTTGACAGATAATTAGTTTTATCCTTCCGCTGAACGAATATGGTCCGTATGTTCGTTATCTTGTGAAAAAAGTGAAAGAAACTGGCATCCTCATCGATAAACCAAAGCGTGAAAAGCCAAAAACAGTGCGTACACCCGAGAATATTGCTGCTGTGGCAGAAAGTGTGCGTAAAGCGCCATCAACATCAATTCACCGTCGTTCTCAACAATTGAACATTTCGGAGACATCATTGAGACGAATTTTGCATAGAGACCTTGGTATGACGCCATACAAAGTCCAATTGGTTCAGGAGTTCAAAAAAAAAAAGTTATTTGGCGGACCCTTTATATTATTTATATTGACTGTAATATTTATTTTAATAAATAAAAATAAAAACATTGGATACGGTGTATTACTTAATTAAATTCGGTTCGATCCACTTAATAATTTCAGTTGTGACCACAAGTATTTTTTTTTTGAAATCCGTAGGCATAATTAAATAGTCAGAACTCATAACTAAATTTTAATGAATTCAATTGAATTTCTAAGTAACATAAATATTAGTTAATGTAACTATCGAAATTCGGTTGGCAAAAAATTCGGTTGCAGCAATTCTCTTTTTTTGTGTTTACGGTTGGTAATTTCTATCCGGGCAATTACGTGGTTCCCGCTTAAATGCTCTCCGCTTTAGTGCGTTACACTTTTAAATGCACAAAAGTGCTGGCAAAAATATATTTCATACAAAATTCATGGAAATAATTCCTTTTAAATACGTTCCGCGATAAATGTTTTCATTAGTCTCAAGTAAGAACGAAATTGATCGCTTAAATGCGTTTTTGAGATCATGAGTTTTTACCTAAAAACCATTTTATAAAATACTTAGTTCTTTTTAGAAATTGTTGTTAGACACAAAATTATGTTAAAAACATAACTTACTTTTAACTATTGTAAAAATTAAAAAACGATGCAAACATTTCCTTTAAAAGAAATAAATTAATGTTACTAAACAAATTACGGTTTGATAGATATTTTGTTAAAAAACAAACAAAAATTATAATTTAAAAAAAAACTTTACTCGCTTAGTATTTACAAAGCATAAAATTTGAATTTAAATTGAAAATACCACCGCAAAGCTTCAGAAAAAGCTTATGGATACACCGTTATATCTTTCTACCAAATTTTATCAAAAAATTTCCACGGCATCGGTGAGTGTTATAAAATTGGTTAACTACGTATTCAATTAAAACAGCTTTAAGGATGAACTATATAAATAACTGCTGAACTTTTATGAACAATTTCTTGTGAGTGTAGTACTTGTTTTATAACTAGTTTATGTATTTTCCACTGGGTTGTAAGTGATACTTGGAGTAAAGTCCAAAATGAATTTCGTAATGGTTTTTTTTTTTGAGATATTCGCGAATTAAGAACACTTTTTTTCAATTTCGTTATCCGTTTGGCAAAAATAATTAATTGTTTAAATAGGAGGAGTTGATCTTTAAAATGACACAAAATTTTTAATGTTCTATTGACGCATTGAAAAGTTTTGATAACAAAAAGAAAAAATATGGATAGTGCATATTAACTTAGATATATTTTTATACCAAGGTTGTCTAAAATCAGGAGAGGTCAAGTTGAAATGTTCGCTTTTTTGTGCCCATTATTTTTAAAATGTCTTAAAGAAACCCTTTAACTGGATTTAAAAACCTGCTTAAACAGACGATTTGTGGAATTTATATAGTTTACCTTAGTATTATCATCGATATTTGATTATTTCTAAGCTTATACAGTTTTTTTATCAGCCCTTGCTGATCGCTATAAGAGCTTTCACTGTACCTTAGTGCATTTGCAAGAATCCATTTTGTTTGCTATGAATATGTAACACTAGATGTTGTTAAAAGTACAACAATAAAAAATGAATACAAGTAACAAAAAAAAAAAATCCTTGGAGAAAAAGAATTGACTATATTCTGTTACTTTTTTGTGTTAAAGTGTTTCACATATTTGTTGAATTGAAAAAGTGTGATTGTCTTTTGTGTGCATAAAGCCTTCAAGCTCAGGTGTTAACGAAGTCAACACAGATCATCATGCCGTTATGTGAGTTATTTAGTTTATATGCAAACAACTTCGCTATAATACTAACAAATGTTATCCGAGAAACTCACACACACACAAATAAGTAAATGCAACAGAGGAACAACTGTGAACCCATTGCACACAAAAGAATAAACTGTAAAATTGTAAACAAAAGAAAGAGTTATAATAAAATGTAGGGGAAAGTGCTCTAA
This sequence comes from Delia radicum, assembly GCA_021234595.1. Classification (NCBI taxonomy): domain Eukaryota; kingdom Metazoa; phylum Arthropoda; class Insecta; order Diptera; family Anthomyiidae; genus Delia; species Delia radicum. Next base: position 65,025,501 of record CM037853.1, read on the forward strand.
TGTGGCCCAACATCTGGTTTTCGGGCTATGACTAACAACTAGACTCTCCGGATGGGTATCTCCGATCTTACTGAAATTTGGATATGTGTTAAAGATGAAAAAAAGGGACACGTATATCTTTTAAGCGTTAAATATTCTAAAAAAAAACAAAAAGTTTTGTACTAATATTTATATTCGATTTCAAGTGAATGTAATTTAACCAAACCTTTTTTCATATAAAAAGTCGTTCACGACTTTTCTTTAAGAACAAATAGAATAGAAAAAGAAATTTGTTTTAAAGCGAAAATATTTCTATTTAATTTTTATGGAAAGTTTACTGTCAAAGTTATTTGTCATATTAAAAATGTGGTGTTGAAAATTCTTCTGTTGTTTAAGTCCAAGAATCATTTTATAGACAAGAACAGTGCAAATATCAAAAAATTAGCTGTCCAAGCCGTGTAGGCCTTCAACAAATGTTAACAACCATAAACTTACTTTCCCGATGTCGCTAAAGAGTTCCCGTACAAACGTAATGAAGTTTTGATTAAGAGTTTAAAAGAAAAAAAAAATTTTTAAATGTCACACTTTACTTAAAATAACATCGTTTTTTTGGTATGTACTTGTACTATGTATATTATCAATAACAAAAAATTCCTGCCATTTCAAAAACGTGGTATAAACACAATGAAATATTCTATTTAAATAAATATTTAGAAAAGGCTTTTACAAATCGAATTCAGTGAGGGTGGTTTATGTTCAAATTGATTTAAAAAAAACTGTATTTATTACACTTTTTAACAATATCAGATAAATTTGATGCATTGTCGTTGCTACCGACCTATCATTTCTAAATGACTTTTGGATGCGGATATGTAATATATCTTTAGAATTTCAAAGTTATGTATAGTTCAACGAATATTAACGAAAAACTTTTTTTAGAAATTTAAAATATTTTGATAAACTTTATACTCATGTATTTAAACTTAGAATTTCTCATTTTTCACAATTTCGCTAATAAAATATCAACAACAAAATGATGATCCAAAATTTTAATATGTACCTTTAGTAAACATCAAGGGTTACTAAATTTATGAAAACATCGGATAATTTCTCTCATAAAAATTATATATTTGTATGCCACAAAAATATGGAGTTTGTGATAAAAACATTAAAGTATGTCAAGCACATATTTTTTTAATCAATACCAACCATATTCAAATTCAACACTCTAAAAAATGTTAGAACTTTTACTATTATAAAATGGGTAAAGTTTTGTTTAATATAACTCTTATTGAGTAAATTCAAACACAAAATGCGTGAACTTATTTTACACACACTTTTATATACATAAGTACACATACAACGCAATAATGACCACAATATGTTTATAATTAAGCATTTTGTGACTGAAATTCGTCTTTTTTTGATTAATTCAAATTTTACTCACAAATTTTGTAAATGTAACATTGTTATTCACAAATTATAAAAAAATAATAATATAAAATAAAGATTGAATGAAAAAAAACCTACACATAAATTGATTTTATCGTCGAACTGAATAATTTTTTTCAAATAAATCAACTTTAACTGGATATAGAGATGTAGCTTTGACTTGAGAAATTATTTTTGTATTAGTTACAATATTCCTTTTATCTACCCCTTAGGCTAATGGAAGCAGTGGTAATAATGGAGACAGAATTTTGGACTTCCTGTCTATGGTACAAATACATCATGAAGTTCCTATATTGGATATGATATATTGTAACGATTCTGCTTCACTGGATCTATCTTATATGGAACACTGCTACCTACTGGTCCGGCCGTGCTCAGTGAGAAATTGGATGGAGATCTTGTTCCATAAAGAAAGATGAGAATCAGTTAAAAGAAAATATTAATTATAGGTAGCTATCATTTACATTTCCCTTACATTTGTAAAATCTACGATCAACCTGAACCTGCGTGGCAAGGTCACCGCCTATTACACTCTTGTTAGCACCGCTATCCAAAAGAGCCAAATATTTTGTATCCCCCACATTCAAATTTATATACTGTCTATTATCCAATGCCTTATCCACAATTGCCGATATTACACATGATTTGAGTATGATTTGAGTTTTTGATAAAACTCACGAATTCTTTTCGAAGATCTTTTTACCTTTTCCGAATCACCAAAAATCCTAGCACGAGCTTCCTCATACGCCTTTAGCCGAACATGATACGGTCTCATCAAAGGATGCACAGTACTTTCCTTCTTGTCCGTCTTTTCTTGTCCAGTCGTTGTTTCAGTAACTTTTAGTATGTCATTCATGGATGTCCGTACTACTTGCGACAGACATCCTTTGATCCGTTTCCCGAAATAGTTTTACTGCATTTTGAACATGTTGGCTTATAGATATCCTTAGCACCACATCCATAACAGAAAACACGTCTTTTCTTCCAAACAGTCAACGTACGAATGTCCCAGTTTATCACAATTCCAGCAGCCCCGCTTAGTTTGAACAGCACAAAACTTTACGTCCGTTTCCGTCAAAGTCAATTCGTCCTCCTTTGTTTCAGATATCTTCAATTCCGAAATACGACCTCTTGCTGACTTGCGCAAATCCACTGCATGAACATCGTTCATAAACTTCTCGTGTTTCTTGACCTCTCTTCGTAGTTGGGCCACCGTAGAAATTTCTAGATGTAGAAGTTCGTGTCGTATCTCACTCTTCAAATTTCTCATTATTATTTCACATAAATCCAAATCCGACAAAGGAGTCTTTAATTTGTCTGTCATTGCCGAAATTAAGTCAAAGTACTCATCAAACTCCTCGTTTGATTTCTGTTTTCGTCTTCGTATGTCGTCGAGTATGTCATAGTCACTACATTCAACTTTGTACTGTCTGCGCAAAGCATTAGTTAGTGGTAGCCATTCAATGTCGTCATGCTGTCGGTGATAGCGCCAAAACCAAAGAGTTTTGTATATTGTCAATATCAACAAACATTAAGTTCTGTATAATAGTAAAAAATATGCCGACGGGTAGCAATTGGCTGCCTCGTTAAAAAATCGGCTTTACGAGCCTGAAGCCTTCATTTAGAAAAACTTCCTTAGAAACAGAGGCTTTTTGTATGAAAACATAAATTTGAATTTATTGCGTTTTCCGAGTAAAAAAGCCCTCAGTAACTTAGTATTTTATATGGGGAGAAGTGATAAGAATTGGAAGCTATTTGCCAGAAACCAAGGTTATATCTTTAGGAACAATTTTTGAAATTTTTATTTTTTTGCTTTATGATTTACATTTAGGTGTAAAGATTCCTACATCCATTTTTATATAAGAAATCATTATAAACAAATCGCATATAAATTTATTTTTTTCATATAAAAAAAAAACAGTATTTTTAACATATAGGTGGTATAATTACGAATTTTTTTGGAGTTTTTCGTATTTAAAAATGCATTTTCAGACATTTCGTGGCCATATTTACACATTAAACATGTTTTTACACAAGAATTTGGTAATTCTACAAATAAATTTTAAAATTTCATTTAAACTTTTACGCATTTAAAAAGTATTATTACACAGGAGTACAGTTTCCTACTATAAGTTGGGTAAATTTCAACAGAAATAAATTAGAGTGTAGCTATTCTGGAGGCTCTAGCTTTTCTAAAACTTTGGGGTTCTGATGAGATCTTTTGCTAGATCGAAATTCTAGCATTAACATGGCTAATATATTTGATTTGTTTTCTTTTTGTAAATATACGGAGGTTGGAAGCTCGTTATTAAATAAAAATAACATAAAAATAATCTCGATGAATACAAAAACAAAATACTGTAAAAAACTTTACGTATAACTTAAGAAATAAAATTTAATCGGTAACAGAAAATGTATTGTGAGTGTATTTATGTAATTACCGACTGTAGACACGGTAATGACTAACGTAAGCAATTTCAAGCAAATGTATATCTGTGGTGAGTAGCCCAAAATCGATTTCGACCAAATACTTTTCCGAATCAAAGAATTTGCAATAAAATGACATCGATTTGTTGTTGCATATTTTGTTAGAAATATATATTTTTGTATATTTTCCTGTAAATGCATAATGTTGAATCGCATATTTTGTCATTTTTTTGTTGCATATGTTGCATTTTTTCAATTTAATTGCATATTTTTGCATATTTGGTAAAAATAAAAGTTCAGTTTTATTTAAAAATAAATGAAACAAAACATTTGTTAGCCTAAACATAGTTTTAGTTTGTTAGACATTTAATATATATTGGATTTTATTTTTAAAATTGCAAAATCGAACAGTAAATTTGTACGTGCATATTTTTTATAATTTCTAGTGCATGTTTTTGGATTTTTAGTGCACATTATTTGGTTTTTTGTGTATAAGGAGTGAGATCGAATAAATTCTAACACAGATTATCACTTATAACTTTTTTTATGTTTAAAAGTGAACTTTTTTTTTAATCATGTCATCTTTTAAAAAGTCGACATATGACGTGTATAAATTATTAGCGAAAACGAATCATTACTTTGTTTACAAATGGTAGCTGATCAAAAAGTGAGTAAAGGAGCTTTTTTCAGTTTTAGTGCCCTAATTGATAGGAGCAGACCATTTCCAAAAAAAAGTTCCAGTATTGGGAACTTGCTTTGTAATCCTTCATCAATAATTTAAAAAGAATCTTAATATAAATTATTTTTTCTGAGTTCTCTACAATTATGCTTATTTTTTTCTACGAAATATAAGGTTTTTTTTTGTAAAACTGCCACTTTTTTTATTTTCACTTTTTGTTCAAAGTCCATTTGTAAACAAAGTGATGATCCGATTCCGCTAATAATTTATACACATTATCTGGCGACTTTTTTTAGACATAACTTGATTAAAAAAAAGTTCACTTTTAAACATTAAACAAAAAAAGTTATAATTGATATTCTGTGTTAGGATTTATTCGATCTCACACTTTATTTCAATTAAAATGAATATATATATATTCTTTACTGTAGTTTTAAGCGCCTGTTCTCCTTTTTTGGTTGCATGAAATTGCTGCCTAGTAATAACATATCATTATTTTTTTTACTACCAGTAATGATACCAGCTTACTCGCTGCATAGGTTTAAAACATATATGGCCATTCCAAGTTAGAAAGGTTAAAATCTGTCTTTGGGTTTCCGATTTAAATTATATTTTGCACCCACAATCTTTATGGAGCCACTTAAAAATAGCCATTTTTATTTTGTTGAAATTCCAAAATCAATGGTTTTATTCGCGTATTTCTTTTTTTGAGAAATACAAAATAGGCAAACAAATAAAATTTTTAACCCTTTCAAGCACACGTTTGTTAACGAATATCAGATTTTTTATAGAAAGAAACGGCGTTAGGTAATAGCGTCCAAAACCATAAAGCCCAAAAACCGAAAGGTCATATCGCCCAAAAGGCTAGCATATTGCCCAAAAGTTTATGTACAGAATTGTCATATCACCCAAATGCAATGTCATATTGCCTAAAGGTTTTTTTTGGGCAATATGACATTTGCTTAAATTAGATAATTCTTAAAAATACAAGACAGTAAATTTCATATTAACAAAAATTAATAGAACATTAATAATTCAACAAAAAATTTAACTGCAACAATATTGAAAATCTTTGCTTTATAAAGTTTTTCTGCGTGGCGGCCTGCGGCCGCTCTTAGGGGTTTTCTCCTCCATGGGACGCGGCAGGTGGCTTCGCTGAATAAAGTTTCCCTGCGCGCGTCACACTAGGGAAGATAATGAGACGGGCGCAGGAAAACTGTATTCAGCGAAGCCACCTGCCGCGTCCTATGGAGGAGAAAACCCCTAAGATCGGCCGCAGGCCGCCACGCAGAAAAACTGAACAGTGTAACAAAAGAATCAAAAAATACAAAATAAAGGCTTTATTGCGGTGTGTAATTAATACATATGGCTTTATTTCTCATGTTTGATGGGTAATAAAACCATATGACTTTATTACCCATCAAATATGAGAAATAAAGCCATATGACTATGAGCAATAACGCCATAATGGCTTTATTTCTCAATTCATTTGGTAATAAAGCCATATGGCTTTATTTCTCAATGCTATGGGAAATAAAGCCATATGGCTTTATTACTCACAAAATTTTTGTTTGTTAAATATTTCTATTAGAAAATTGAATAAATGTTTTCTTTACTTTTATTAAAAATATTAACTCAACTCTCCTTTATTTCGGGCACTATAACATTTTCAAGGCTGGAATTTTTGGGCTAAAAATTTGGGCGTTACCTAAAAAAAATGTCATATTGACCAAACTCGATGCCATGTTGCCCAAAAAATCAAAAAAATTTACAACAACAAAATATACAGACTGTTTTTGGGCGAGATGACATTTTGGTTTTTGGGCTTTATGGTTTTGGACGCTATTACCTAACGCCGAAAGAAACATGGGGTTGGAAGTGTTAAACATTAAATTTTTAAAACATACTTTTTGGTAGATTCATTAAAAATTAAATGTATAGTTTTTGAAAGAGAGACATTTAAACAGCGCCTTAACACTACATTTTTTAAATTTAATCTTTTTAATTTTAAAGAATAAAAAAAAATAACAAATCATTGTTGTTTCTATGCGAGTGCACTATTCCAATGCATTCTAAATGGTGATATTTCAAGGATGCATGTTTCACATTTTTCAATAAAACTAAATTATGCATAAAACCTGGGATTTTTGGAAATTTGAAAGACCGCAATCTTTGAGGGTTTCAAACAATTTCTGAATGCAAAATTTAATTGAAATCTGAAAACCAAATGACAAAAAATTACCTTTTTTGTGCTGGTATTTGGTTGAATGTTAGATATATAATGACCAGAAAAGAATTATATGTTTTTTCCCAGTTTTAGTCATATTTGTTTTTTTTTTTTTCATTTTTTGATTTTTCATTTTTTTTGGCTTTTTATATAAGATTTTTGATTTTAAAATATCTGTTTTCAGGCATTATTTTGCTTTCAAAAAGTTATTTTTTTACCTTTTTCCTAGTTTCGCTGTTTTTTTGCCTTTTTTATAATGACATGCTTCTTGAAAATGACATGCTAATAACTGGTTAAATTTTACATTACTTCAATAAAAAAAAATAATGCGTAACCCATAAATGCTTATTTTTATCATTATGTAAACTATAAATAATGATTTCAAAATTTTTTGAAAATCAATTTTTAGACTCATTATTTTTTCTACTCTAGGAACTACATATATAACTACTTATTTTAGATTTTTTGTCATTTATGTTCTTATCTATCAAGTATAACATGTCGAAATAGCTCAGAAGGTAGAGCGATTGACTAATTACCTGGAAGCGCAGGTTCAAATCCCGTGTGGGCACATTTTATAGAACAAAAATTCTATCGTCAGGTCTAGTTTTGTTGTGATTAGAACTAGTTTTATTCAATACAAGGTCTTTTTGTTCTTGGATACATAATCTCAGAAGTACAACTCCAACAACACAACAGTTCTATTTTTAGAAACTTGCCTTACTCTAATGTTCAGTGTTTTCCCATATGTTGTAAGTGATGCCACTTATTTTTAAAAACTTATTTTTATACTTACTTTATATAGGTAGGTATAGGTAAATATATATTTTTTTAGTTTTTCGTAAGGTGTTTAGTAATTATACGTCATTATTTTGCTCGACTTCCCCATATAAAAGTAATGAGAATTGCAATTACAATTGCAAGTTCTTGCCAATAACAAATATGTATTTATATAACCAATTATATGGTAACGATTTGCAACACTGGGTACAAATATAATGTCTAATTATCAACTATATATTTTTTAATTACCGATAAGTATAAGGGTAAATTATATTATATGTAAACTTGTAATCACAATATTTTTTAATTTCTTATAAGCATACGAATATTACATTGCTGTTGCATATTGTTTAGGTATTGGTGATGAGAGCACATTAGTGAGCATTTGCTGGCTTGTTTTCACATTTGATTTTATAACGAGTTTATAGTAAGAGATAATATTCGCTGTGCGAGCAAGTTGAGAATAAGCCGAAAGAACGTAATTTTTGCATTTATATATATATATATTTTTTATATTATGATGTGAGCAAGATTATTCAAGTTCAAGATCATTTGTTTTTTGTTAAACAAAAAACCGTGCAACAATATTTATTAATCAAAAAATTTCTTCATCCGCAACTTAATGCAGATTTTAATCCACTGACAGGTCCTTACAAAAAAAAAAAAAAAAAAAAAAAAAATTTTTTGATTAATAAATATTGTTGCACGGTTTTTTGTTTAACAAAAAACAAATGATCTTGAACTTGAATAATCTTGCTCACATCATAATTTATGATAAAAGATCGAAAAATAAACTTTTGGTTTTAATTTATTAAAACTTAAAAGTAAAATATTTTTTATATTTATATAAAACCACGAATCACCATGAATCACCATAAATCACGTCTGAACTTTTTTAAAATCGATTTAGCAGAAATGAAACTTGATGAAAGTTTTGACACATTCATGAACCATCAGGAGAAAGACCGAAAGGTCCACTTTAGAAAACAGGCCACGTTAAGGGATCTTACCTTATGTAAACAAAAAAAAAGGACATTTTAGTATTAGTTGGTAATATTAAGGGTATTCATGACTGTGACTTGCATACAATGTAAATTTTGCATTGCCAATACTACGCAAGGCTGTGAAGAGGGAAATAACTGCCTGCGCAAATTTTCGTCACAAGAAAATGTCATACTTGGAATTTTAGCAATGAGGCATTGTTTTTTTTTTTTTTTCTTTGATATAACATTCATTCTTTGGAAGAAGAATAAAAAATTGGCATTTTTGGCCTCACACCTTCCGATTTTCATTATTTTAAAAACATATATTTTCTATGTAGCCTACACTGATAGAATTTTCCTTCATAGTATTAATGAAACGATTTCATTAAAATTGATTCATTGGTTTAATGAAAAATTTCATTAACTGAATGAAAATTCATTAATATTGTTATTTTTTTCATTAACATTTTTTATGATTTTTTCATAATTTCATAAAAAAAATTCATTAAATCAATGAAAAATTTTTAAATTTGTTTCAATAAAAATTTTGACTTGTAATAAGAAAAAAAAATTTTTTTTTGTACTATCATTTTGAAATAAAAAAACTGAAAAATTTCTTTTAAACAGAATTAACCAAAACTTTGATATAAATAATTTTTTTTATTAAATTTGCCTAAAGCAAAAAAACAATAAAATTTTCAGCACAGTGCTACATTGGTAGCCCGGGAAAACTTTTATAGTTAGATTTCTTTTTTACATGTCATCCTATTTTATTAAAAATCTGCCATCGCTTTTGCAGAACAGCCTGTGATGTTTACTGTTGCCTTTAACAGAAAACAAAGTTTTAAGCTTTTCTTAAGAAGCATCCGTAGTCTCTATTTTTACCCAAAAAATCTAATTGGAGCAAAATATTTAATGGCAGCAAGTGATATGGTAATTTCTACAGTTGATCCTGCAATTAACAAATTTTTTCACATTCAAACTCATATGGGCACATTTGAGTAAATTTTTGCAAGTGTTTTGTGTTTTTTTGTGTTGAAAATATCCATTATAATCCAATTATGTTTATTTAAATTATATTTGTATTATTTTATTTTTCGATTAAAAAAATATTTTTCTAAACATATGACAATATTGAAAGCGATCTTTTTGTATAATATAACAGTGTTGTTAATGTATTGAGTACAAGGTACTCGATTTGTTGGGTATCGAACATAAAAAGATTCCTAAATAATATTGTACATAAAAAGTTGTATTTTATTTTCATAGGTTTCATAGATTTGTACTTTCCTAATTGGGGACTTTCTTAAATAACGCAATATTATGAAGTGGATGAAAATAGGTTTGATTTGTGTTGTAGAGCTTCGAATATATTTTACAATTCTATCCATCAACGATATCCATCCATATCTACTATTTCCCATTATTGGTGATACGAATTGTCAAATTATTGTTAATTTTCTTTAGAAAATGAGAAAATACTGTGAAATAGTAGATATGGGTGGATATAGGTGGATAGCGTGTGAGTCAAGGCTTAGTGTATAAACTGGCCGATTTGATAAACCGAGTCAAAAGTACTTTTAAAGCAACAATTTTTATATATCAATGTACTCTGTATATCATTATAAGGCTGTGTGTTTGTTATATTACCATTTGTAAAACCAACATAAATTCTAACAATAGCAATTAATGCAAAAAATTAGCAGCAATTAAAAATAGTAATTGAAAATATTTATATATAGAATTAAGCATAGAGTACTCCGATGTAAAGTACTGAATATTCCGTATATCACAACACTATATTATAACAATAATTGTCAATTAAGTGTCAATTATTGACACATGGTAAACACAGCGTCATAGAGTGATGCCAACTTTTGTGAAAAAAAAGCGTTGAACAGCCGGTATGTGCAAGATTTATAATATACAACTGGCTCTACCGTGTCGCCGTTTTGAGTGTTGTATTAAAAACTGTATAAATGGTACTTATACAATAGCAATATTATTGCACTTCTTCTCGGTTTTGTTCTTTGTTCGATTACCATATGTTGTAATAGAGTAAAGAGCAAAATCGAAATATTGCGCAATAGTGTTGCTAGTGTAATTTACCTGTGCATAAATTTTTCACACTGCTAAAACTGCAAGTTTGTAATAACTTTTAATATTTATCTTAAAATTCCTAACAATGTTAATGCTAAACTTATATATAAAGAGCTAAAGTGACATCACTGTATAAGTATACTCAATAGCGTTGCCAGAAGGATGATTTAAAATAACACTAGATGGGAGACAAAATTACCCAAAAATTTATTGGACAATTTATTTTCTTCATCAAAGAAAAAAAAGTTTATGAATAAATATAAAAAAAAATTTCTTGAATATAATAAAATTCTTCATTGAATGTACAAAAAAAAAATCCAATGGAATTGTTTCATTAATATCATAAAGAATAATTCTATCAGTGTAACCACATACTATTTTAAGTGTAGTTTAAGTTAAGCATTGTTTAAATTAATGTAAAATATAAAAATACTTTGCATTGGCCAATTTATGCATCAAGTTCCTTTTTTACAGTGTAGTTGTAGAGTAAATTCAATTTTTTTGGTAACAAATTAAAGAATTTAATGGATTTTTATTTATTTAAAGCCTAAATATTACCCGCAATTTTCTAGAACGTGGCAGCACTGACACGATTTGATATAATTTTCTTATTGACACCGAAAGAGAGCGACAATAATGGTACACAGGGATTTTTACAGTATTTTTTTTAATATTGTAGTAACATTATATATTTGGGCTGTTTAAGTGTACATAAGATTTGATTATGTTGACATAAATTATGTTGGGGATATTTTATAACAAATATGTTATGATATTATTATAAATATGCTGTGATATTATATTGAACTTAATATTTCAAATATATCGAATATTCTTACAGGACATTTATTTTCCCAACTCTGCCTTTACATAATAAGAATAACGGGACTATATTTGAGTATTTTAGTTCGTTTTGGTGAGCGCTTGCTAGTTCAATATTTTGTACAAAACTAGTTCAGTTTTCTATTTGAATTGAATGTATTACGTATTGTCCACATTAGATATTAACCTTAATATAAAATGTGCGAGAACGCCACCAGATTAACGAATTAAATTATCTATGTTCATATTAATGTTTATGGTGGAGAACACGCATTCATATTTATATCATGTCTTCTCATCGTTTTCTGTCTGCCGTTGAGTAAAGACGTCCGTTTATTCATTCAATTTTCAACTATGCGATTAAAAAATAACTTTAAATTGATTTATAACAGTTAAACAATATATATATTTATAACAGTTAAACAATATATAGATATAATACTAACATTAACAGTAATGTGTGGTCCACACGATTGAATTTGAAGTTTGCTGACAGAAAAGTATTAAAGTTAATATCTAGTGTGGACACTATGTTAAGAAAAATGATTTGTAACAACGAAACATTAGGAAACTGCTTAAACAGTGATAATCGCAAAAGGGTTTGTCGCCATTATTACTATTTTTAGAAATATCAGAACAATAATATGTATGAAGTTTGAAAAGAATAGAATAACAAAAAACTGAATTATTGAGTTTAAATGAGAGCTGGCAGGCAATAGCTCATTGTATATCTGACAATAACTGACTATCGTTATCCCTACAATACCGTAACAGAAATAATTGAATAAATTGAAATTCTTTAATTGCCTTTATTACGTCCATTATTGATCTATTTAAAGTTAAATTAGTATTAAACTTGCTATTTCGTTCAATTGAGTGGATAGTTTAATTGAACTAGTTCGTTCATGGACGCCACAAGTCGAAACGGTATTCTTTTTTAATTTATTCTTTAAACGTTTTTGTTAAGTGAAGAAGGGTGCAAAATTAAAGTTTGTGGAAAAAAAAAATTAGAAAAGCAAGAAGACTGGAAATTTTATACATTTATTTAAAAGTAAGTATAATGATTTTGTGTTTTGTATGCCGAAAAAAATTTTCGAGCAACTTTATTTATTTTCGTCATCTTAGAGTTATGCATTTTTTAAAAAAGTATGACCAGTATCGATGTTGCGGGCAGTTGTACAAAGATTCAAAATCTTTTAAAAAACACGTTTTAAAAAAACACTGCGATCCAACAGTGGTTTGCACAGAAAATATACATTATTCTGTCCAAAATTTAGAAAACAATGGTTGCATTTTAATGCAGTCACAAGAAGATAATTTTGATCAAAATTTTGTACATGATAATGAAAGTTTTGACCCATGTGCAGAAAATGAATATTTCCTTAAATTTCAGACATCCATGTATTCTATGCACAATTTTTGTCGAAAAGATGTGGAATTCATAAATGAAAAAATTGTCAAGTTTATATATCAACCACTGTTGGAAGTATTTCGTGTTTTTGCTAAAAAATTAGATGAAAATTTGAGTAAGGAATTTTCAATTTTAATATCAAAGTATTCCAAACTTATGGATTCTTTTAAAACTGAGTATCTTCTGTATGAAAAACTAAAAAACAAAAACTTGGTAGTAGATCTTTCAGAAGTTGTTGTCGATTCTAGAGTAGTTGTAACCCATAAAAAAGGTAAATTGGTACACAAAAATAAAATTACAAAAATTGTAACAATACCAATGGCATTTTCTTTTAAAAAAATTTTGGAAAAGAACGACACATTTTTAACTATGCTTTTGTACATGAATGAACTGAAAGCATCGAATTCGTTCCAAAATATAATTCAAGGCCAATTGTGGAAAGACAAGTGTAAACAGTATCCTAATAAATTAATAATTCCTTATTATTTATACTCTGATGATATTGAAATAAATAATGCATTAGGATCACATGCAACAACCCACTCACTTTGCAACTTTTATTATAGCTTTCCATGTCTTCCAAATGACACAAAATTGGAAAACGTGTTTTTGTGGGTGGTATTAAGTCAGCTGACTTAAAAAGAGTAGGAAACAGAAAATGTTTAAAGCCAATTATTGATCAAATGATTGATTTGGAAATTAATGGTATAACAGTTAAAAAGTCAAACGGGATCGTATACCACGTGTATTTTATACCTATTCTGATTTTGGGCGACAATTTGGGTCTAAATAGCCTTCTTGGGTATTGTAAATCCTTTAACGGTTGTTTTTGTCGTTTTTGTACTATTAACAAAAAGCTGAGTCAAACGTCAACTTCTGCTGTATCCGAGCTAAGACGTAATTATAACAATTATAATAAAGCATTAATAGATATTAATGCTAAAGAAACTGGCATAGTAAAAAAATGCGAATTTAACAAAATTCCCAGTTTTCACGTTCTCCAAAATTTAAGCGTAGATGCAATGCACGATGTTTTAGAGGGTATATGTCACTATGACATGTCAAAGGCAATACTATACTTTATACAAAAAAAATATTTCTCCCTTGAGTTACTAAATAATCGTAAACGAACTTTTGAATATGGTGAATTAGAAGTCGGTAACATTTCACCTGATATTTCACAAAATCATTTAAAAAATGCACACTTAAGAATGTCTGCACGGGAGATGTTAACTTTTGTCATGTATTTCCCAATAATGGTTGGAGATTTAGTCCCAGAGGATGATGAAGTGTGGCAATTTGTTATATTGTTAATTGAAATTTTAGATAGTATATTATTATTCAAAGTTGACGAATTTTCCATAAATTCATTTAAAGAAAACATTGAAAACCACAACCAGTTGTATTTAAAACTATTTAAAGACCCATTGAAACCAAAATTCCACATTCTTCTTCATTACCCGGAGGTTATGAAAGCATGTGGTCCAGTTAAAAAGTTTTGGTCGTTTCATTTTGAAGCGAAACATAGAAGTTTCAAATTGTAAACTCATGTCATAACTTGTAGAATAAATGTCTCTGTTTCTGTTGCTAAAAAATATCAATTTGTATTGGCAAATTACTTATTAGATGATTTCGTAAAGAGCAAACTTAATTGTAGTGAAACTCATAGATGTCAGTGTAATTTAATAAATTTTATAAGTTCTAAGTTGGAAACACCGAAAGATCTATTGAAAACGTATGATTTTATTGAATTCGATAACATAAAATACAAACAATCGTTTATTGTAGCAACAAGAAATATAGATTATAATGCATATAAAATTATTAATATTGTCGTTTTAGACGAAACTCCATTTTTATTTTGTCAAACAATTAACAATATAATATATTTAAAGCATTATTCAGCATTTGAAATAAATCCAAATGATTTAGGTGGATACAAAATTTTAAAAATTACCGATATAATAGGTCCACCGACTACTATAATAAATACAGCAAGAGGCAAATTTATGCTAAGATTAAAAGAGTTTTTCTAAACAATAATAAATAGAAGCAAAAAAATAAAAAAAGAACTTTTTTTTTCGTTAGTGGTTTTCTTAATTTCAAATGGAAAATCTCAATTCTAAACTTTTAAATTCTTCTTTATTAAATTTTTCTCAACTTCATTTGCAATGATATTAATTTCAAATATAATAATTCCTATTTCATTTGCAGTTTTTTTCAATTTCATTTATAAGTTATATGGAATTCTCGCAATTTGAAATGGAAAATTCCAATTAATTTTGGAACTTTCTCAATTGATAATAAAAAATCTTAATTTCTTTTGAAATTTTCTCAATTTTAAATGAAGATCTCAATTACATTTACAATTTCCCAAATTTCATTCGGAAAGCTCTCAATTTCAGTTGAAAATTAGAGTTGAATTTTAGGTTAAAATAGCAAATTTACTCTGCTAAAAAATCAAACACTTTTACTAAATATTTGTAGGCTAAAAAACGCAAACAAAAACTGTAATATCAAAAAATATTTTGCTATATTTACATTAAATTTAAAAGAATTTAAATAACAGTATATTTTGGTAAAATCAACAGAAATTTTTATTAAAAAAAACTACATAGCTTATTTCAGAAGGGCAGATTTTTATTCGCATTAAAAAAAAGATTTTAAAATTTCACATTTTTTTGCAGAAAAACTGCTAAAGTTATCAAATTTTTCCTTAATATAAGCAAAATTAAGGATTTAGGATTAGGATTTACTCTGCTAAAATTAGCACAAACTGTTACTTAATATTTGTACACTAAAAACAGTAAACAAAAACTTTAATATCAATAAAATTCGTGCTACATTTTCCCAAAAATCAGTGGAATGCAAATAACAGTATTTTCTAAAATTGTAATATTTTGCACTGAGTCGTTCAAAAGGGGGCGTCATAAAAATTTTCAATGGCGCCCCTTTTCGAATTGATTTCTTATCTTTTAAGATTCACAATGTCTGATGTTGAATCTGTACCAGATCAATCCTTTGAAGGTGAGTTTCATTTGGAAAGTCTTCTCTCTTCATGGAAAGCCAAACATATATTGTCGAAACTTAAAGGTAAGATTAATTATTTATATTTAAAAATGTTGATGCTAATTTAAAATTTGTAAACTATAAATGAAAACATCACACTGGATGTACTACAAATTTTAAATGCGGAGCAACTCCAGGAACTAACCCGTTCATGGAAAATCGGTGATAGGGTAATGTTTACCCATCACTTTCAGAATTGGAGAACAGAAATGAATACACCAATTCTAAAAACAACAACAGATAAGTTGAATTGTCACCTGCCAACCTTAAGCTCACCGGAGTCTGAAAATTTTAATATTGATTTAATGGAAATATTAAAAACCAATCAAACTGGCTGCCGCTTACTGGAAACGTACAAAAAAAAATAATATGTTAAATGAAGAGCAGAGAGCTACATTAATTAACATAATAGCTCAATTTTTTGATAATAACAACAGACATTTGTCGCTGCAATTAAGTCACAATATTGAAAGCCAGATATTAGAAGTTTTTCGATCTGAAAAATTAGTTTACTATAGAACGGAAAACAGAGGAAAAATTTATACAAAGTATTGTAACTTAAAAAAGTCTACAAAAATGCTTTTCCAAAATAAAGAAAATAAACAAATTGACACAGAAAAACGAAAGTCTGGTGACAATAAAATCTCTCCTTCAACTTTAAAAAAACCAAAAATTAAAATAGGTATTCAAATCTAATTTTATTATTTATTTAAATTAACTTAAAATTACGCATTAGTTCCAGAAGATGACGGACAACTCTTGGCTCAAAGCCTAAAATTTGATAACCTCTCAAAAGAAGAATTCCAAACAGCTTGGAACAGTTGTAGAAAGTACAGGCTAAACCAAATTTTCAACGAATGTCAAAACATAACCGAAATTTTAAAACTTTGGCCTCAATATAGGCAACCAGATGGCTACAAATTGGTAAGTTTAATAATATTTGGTTATTATAAAAAATTTAAAAGGATTTAATAATATAAATAATAGAATATACTAATAGAATTTTATCACACAGGGTTAATAAACATCTGAACATATTTTGAGGAGATCACATATCTACTTTAAAGAATCTACATTCTGTTACTTTAAAATTATAAAATCACTGTCACCAGTGTTATTTAATCAGTCTTAATTTTAAAACTGTTTTATGTACTTTTAGATTGACAAAGATTTTACCGAACACTTCTTTTTGTTCATATAAAAAAAACTAAACTCTTAAAGGGTGACGATTCGAAGGTTCTTAAGGAAATTAATGCCACAGATGCTAAAATAGGTGATTATAAAACTAAGATGTAAACTGATATCAAATAATATTTTTTTAAATTATTTTTTTTTTTAGACAGCGACATGTTTGCGCTTAAAATATTGTGGAGTTTGCACTTTTTTTTTATATCCTACTGGTCGTTGCCGTTAAGAAAAACTTGCTTGGTCAAAATGAAGTCTTCCGTTTTACAACAAAGGACTCCCAAGAGTCTTTCATTTTTATAAGTCCAACAATGCAGGGATTACTAGACCACATCGACTTTTTAACAAAAAAAAAAAGAAAACATACAGCCATTTATATTAGGAGTTGGTGACTTTGATGAAGTTTATGAATTTTTAAGAGCATTCGATATATGCTTTAAGATTTTTCATGTATTTCATTTGGAATACCCACAAGCATGTGCTCCTTTTTGGAGTTTTGTTGAACAATACTTTTACAATATTAATACAAACTCCAAAACACATTCAAAAGTATGTATATTTTTGGATAGTTTGAACAACTAAAAAGTTTTACTAACGAGTTCATCAATTGTATTCTAAAAATAAAATGTTTATACATTTACACTTATTAACTTATCAAAAATTAACCACAGCTTAATGTTTAACCATGGACAAATGTCAAATTTGTATAAAATTTTACAATGGTTGAAGCTTAACTCTGGCTATTTTTTTAATGAGTTCTCCGCCCTTAAAAATATTAAACAAAAAATAATAATAAAAACAAAAGTACAAATTTTATATGTTAAATAAAATTTTATTAAAATTTAAATACTATTATTTAAAAATAAAAGTAAGATTTGAAAATTTTATATATTTGTAGTTTTGGTTATAGCTCATTTTTTGTTATGACTCAAACACATTTATAATTAGGTGTTTGTTTCGTTACTATACCTTTTACAAAATGAAAAAATGAGTCATAACAAAAAATGAGCTATAACCAAAACTACAAATATATAAAATTTTCAAAATCTTACTTTTTACGTATAAAACAATAACCACAGACAAATACAAAATTTGTATGAAAAAAATAATTGTTTAGGTTTAACTCTGGCTATTTTTTAAAAAACTTGTCTGATGTTGGAAAAAACCTTAAACATTTAAAAAATGTTAATTAAATATAAAATGTATTTAGTATTTAAAAACTTTAAAGTATATTTAGTATTCATTTCTGTAAGTTAAATGTTTAGTGTGAGAAACATCAAGACTTCTATCAAATATTTTAGTTTTATAATTTGTAAAAAAAAAGCTTTAACTAATATATAATAATATATAAGTTTTTCAAAATCTTAACTTTTTAAGTGCTTTTTTTATTATTTTTTATTCTGTCACGAAAATCTTATCCATTAAAAAAGTAATTCTTCAAAATTTGCCTTTAAAAGGTGATATTGAAATTAAAAAATATTTCCTAACAAATTGCACAGCACTAGTCTATGAATCATTTGTTTTCCTCTAAAGATTGCTACATGAGTGTTAACGTAGTATGAAGTTTATAGTAATATGTAAGCAGCCGTTAAAAAGTTTTTAGCTTTGTTCAATAAATAGGACAGCTTTTAACTTGAAATTTAACAAAAAAAAAAAAGCCAACGTTTTTCTCTATTTCCTGAAAAATATATTTTTTGAAAATCATGTGATCTTAAACATAACTAAGTAACACTCATGTAACTTTATATGTAGTAAATGTACAAACAACATATTTTTTAAACATATAATTATATTATATTATTATATTTTTGAAATTATCTAAAGAATTTCAAAACTAAACTTAAATAAAATTAAATCAAAATTTACCAAAATATAAAACAAAAAAAAAAAAAAAAATTGTGAATTTCTTTGTTTATTCTTATTCTTATTTAATTTTATTTTATTCATTAAAAACTGTATAAAATTATTTAATACGATAATTTATAATAAATAGAAACAAATTGTTTTATTACATAGATGGGATGTATAAGGTAATTCAGAATTAATTAGATTTCGAACTTCTTTTATAAAAATATTTTATAGATCCTATAAAGACCAGACCTTATAATAATATCAACGAATGATAATTTCTCAATAACCACCAAATTAATGCTATGCTAAAATAATTAGAAAAAGTGCAAGTTATTAAATATGAACGAAAATATTTCATACAAACTATGAATTTTAGTCATTAAACAAATGAAACTTTCATAACGATTAGGCTAGGATTAATGAAAAAAATTTTATATACTTTATGAAATTTTCATTGGGTAAATGAAACCATTCATTAAAATTGATTTAATGAAACACCTTTCATTGACTCAATGAAACGTTTCTTTGGGGACTTTTTTATGAAAAAATTCATTGGATTAATGAAGGAATTCATTAATACTACGCACAAATTTCTATCAGTGTATAACACATCTCCAAATTCAGCTTTTCAATTTTTCAAACACTCGCGATTTTGCCACTGTTTTAGTTTAAAAATAAATTCAAAAAAGTACGAAAATTTGAAGAACAGAACACTACATTCGAAAATTGTTATCAGATTTCGAAGATTCGAAAAGAGTTCGATTTTGACGATTGTCGTCTTTCACACTTATTCCATAGAAAAAATGCATCAAAGCAAAAATGCATATTTTACGAAAATTAAATTTTTAGACACATTTTCGACATTTTTCTCTAAAATTATTTTTGGAAATTGGATAAATTGAAAATTTAACACCTTTTATTTAAAGTTAAATTTCATTTTTCTGTGATGCGAATATCAATTAATTTTATAGATTTTTTTAAATAAACCTTATCCATTATTGCCATATATTTTTTGTATATGTAATTTGTAATTTTTATATTTGTAAACTGTAGCAAAAACAGTATTTTTCGAAATTTCTTTAAACGATGTCTATTTTTGTGATCACTTGGAAATGCCGACATTATTGTTTCTAGTAGAGATTTGTATGGGTGAATTTTGACTCACACTCAAGCTCCAAAGAGCTTTTCTTTTTTCTTCTCGCACTCATTCACGTTAGTTAATTGAGATTTAACTCTTACTCCCGAGTAATCACGCTTAATTCTGTTGAATCACGCAAATTCAGGAAATACCATTTAAAAAAAATATATAATAAATTTATGTAAAAATTGAGGTAAATTGTGAATGCTAAACTATAAATTGCTATGAATATTTAATATTTAAATTTATTTTAAAATCCCAAAAATATCAAATTCTCTAAAAATTAAAGGAAACATTTATTTTTTGGTAAAATTCGACTCATTCATACTCACTAACAAATCATTTTCTTGCAATTACTCATGTTCGCGTAAATTAATTTAGGTTTCACTCGCTCGTGGTTATGCATGATTGACGTGAAACACACCCATCTCTAGTTTTAAGTTAAATCGAAATTAATTGAACATTTTAAAGTAACCGATGTCAACATTTTTTTCAAAATGCATGTCAATCAAATCTTATATTTACGCATTATTGTAAATATTTAAAAGTTAATAAATTCAACATGAAAGTGGTTGAACAAAACATTTAAAAAAAAGTCTATGACATGCTTAGAAATATTATGACATGCTTTAAAAATATGTCGTTGTTTGGGTTGTAATACAGTTTCTTTATTTTTAAAAAATTAAATTTTTTTACTAACCTTGTAGTCCATTTAAAAAAAAAAACAACCCACATCAAAGGAATGTTTTAAGATTTTACATTTATCTTTTACAGTTGTTTTCTGTTATATAAAAAAAAATAAAAAAAATTAATGTTTGTTTATTTTTTCCTAACATGTGGTTAATTTTAACTACAATTGTGGTTATTTGGTAGAACATAAAAAAACAAATGACAATGTTAGTTGAATTTACTGTAATGTCAGTCGTCCTTTCTTTAAATGAAATTTCTTTTGTTTTCAACTACAATTGCAGTTTTCTTTACCTACATAGTATTCTAAGTGTACTAGTGTGGGCAGCCATTTCGTCAAAATGTATATCAGAACTTTTCACGCAGGATTCAAAAGCAATGGCTGTAAACGCGGATGTTTACATTAAAAAAAGTTTGGTAAAAAGGGAATAATTTATCAGTCATAGAGACGACGTATTTTTTTTGGCCAGATTTAGGCAGCTGTCATTATGCCAAAAAGACGTTAGAATGGCTTAATGAAGAAACATACTGTTATAATGTAAATAACAAGATCGGGTGTTTTATATTAAAAGTTACTTTATTTGCTGTTGCCTAGTAGAATGCAAGAAAACGAGTGACATGATAAAAAGAATAAATGATCTCTTAACCTATGTACATTTGTGGTTATTGTAACTCCACTTATGGATACATCTAAGCATTGAGTGTTATTAAAGCTTTAACTCATTGTCATACGATTCTGAGTATTTTAGTAATGAAGATGTTCCAAACAACAAATACAGTGAGTTACAAAAGTACACTAACTATTTTTATATACAATATTACATTTCTTCCTTTTTTCAAAAATAGTGTATAATATTAAGTAAAAAAAATATTTTTTTTGTTTTTTTTTTTAAGAAATAGAAATTCATTTAGATTCATTTTGATAAATAGTAAAAATGTATACAATATTCAACTTCTGTAAAAAAAAATACTTAAATTACTTAAAAAAAAAATTAGTTTGTATTTTATTACATTAATAAAATTACATAAAAAAAATAGATTATAGTTTGTAATTTACAGTAGGCTTTTTCCTTAACCGATCTTTCAGAGGTACTTCTTCTTCTTTTTTAAAAAATTCTTCTGTATCCATAAATTCTTCACCTTCACTCTGAACTTGATGATTTTGGTTACCTTTAGCAAATGTTAGAACTATATCCTTATCAAGCTTTTTTAAGTTGATTTCTATGAGCTACTATACGTCTTTTATTGACTTCTATTAAATATAGAGTATTTGAAATAACTTTACAAATTGACCCTTTGATCCATTTTGCATCAGTATTTCCATTTGGATTCAAATATAATATTTTTTCTCCAACTTTTAAATGAAAATTGCTTGCTTTTGAGCTCTTTCCAAAAGCTTCTTTTTCTTTACTTTTTTGCATTTTATATTTTGTAGGTGTTAATATTATATTTGAAACCTGTTTGGAGCCACCATATGACAAAGGAGTTATTGGTTTAAAAGCTAACACAAGCTCACTTGGGCAAATACCAGTGACGGTTGTTGGAGTATTCCGATATTTAAATAAAAAATTGAAAATAATGTTTTGTATTGATAACTTTCTCACTTGATCAGACATAAAGTAAGCCTTTAAACTACGCTTAACAGTCTGCACACCACGTTCTGCCAATCCATTACTCGGAGGATGATATGCTGGACTAAACATTTGGTTTATACTATTACATTTCAAAAAGAATTTAAACTCCTCACTGCGAAATTGAGGTCCATTATCACTAACCAGAATGTTACAAAATCCAAAATTTGAAAATATTAATTTCAATTTTTCTATGATGATAAATGTAGTTGTTTTTGACAAAATGTGCACATCAATCCATTTTGAAAAATCATCAACTATTATAAAAAAATCTGTGTTCTGAAACTGAAAAAGATCCACGTGTACCCGTTCAAAGGGATATGAAGTAGAAGGCCAAGTAAAATTTGGGCAATCTTTGGTTTTGTTTTGAACCTTTTGACATACTGAACAATTTGAAACAAATTTTTCAATATTTGCGTCAATTGACGGCCACCATACACAACTTCGAGCCAAAAGCTTCATACGTACAATACCAACATGGGTGTCATGTAACAATGACAAAACCCTTCCCCTCAAAATTGACGGTATTACCAATCGGTCTGCGTAAAACAGACATTTATCTCTTACCTCAAGAGAAAGTTTTACATTTTTGTATGAACTTAAACTATCGTCCAACTTTTTTGACTCTGGCCAACCATCGTTTTCAATAAAATTAATTATCTGTCTGATGTGCTCATCTTTTCCAGAAAACTTCGCAATTTCATTAATAGAAATTGGAATATAATCTTTATCAAAATTAAAAAAATTTAAATTACAGTTACTTATGTTTGTTGTACCTTCTAAAGGTAAACGTGAAAGTGCATCAACGTTTTTTTTGTTTTGCACCAGGTCGGTATTTAATTTTACAATTATAATTTGAAAGAAACAAAATCCATCTATGAAAACGGACTGACACAATATTTGCCAAAGCTTTTTGGTCTCCCAAAAGCTTTTCCAATGGTTGGTGGTCAGTGTACACTGTAAACCTATAACCATAAACAAACTTATGAAATTTTTTAACGGCATATACCACAGCTAAAGCTTCTCTATGGATTTGAGAATAATTTTTCTCCGCCTTAGACAACGTAGTTGACGCCATGTAACACGGTCTCTCTTGGTTGTTGACAACAACACTGAGAATCGCACCTACACCATATGGTGAAGCATCACACGCTATTACTATTTGTTTTGTTGGGTCAAAATGAAATAGTAGGTCGTTTTCACAAAGTAATTTTTTGCAATTTACAAAAGCTTGAGTACACGCTTCGTCCCAGTGCCACTTCACTTCTTTACGAAGCAAGTTATGCAAAGGTGCTAAAACAGTAGAACTGTTGGGCAAAAATTTTGAATAATAATTTAACAACCCCAAAAAACTTTGAAGCTGGTCCACATTAACTGGGGCGGGAGCTAACATTATGGCCTCAATTTTTTTTTTTGGAAGGTTTTATTCCTTCCGGGGTCAGAACGTGCCCCAAATATTCAAGGTTGCTCTCCAAAAGTTTACACTTGTCCCAGTTTATACGAACATTGAATTCTTGTAGTCTACTCAACACTTTAAACAATTTTTCACGACAATCTTCTCTACCCATACCGGCCACCAAAATGTCATCCAAATAAACTGCCACACCCTCTAGGCCTTGCATTATTTGGTCCATGACCCGCTGGAAGATCATTGGTGCCGTAGAAACGCCAAAAGGTAATCTACAAAATTCAAACAACCCCATATGGGTATTGATTGTTAGAAATGACCTTGACGAATCATTTAATAATAATTGTAAATAAGCTTTGCTTAAGTCCAAAATACAAAAATACGTTTTCCCTCTCATACTTGTAAGGATATCGTCTATTAGAGGCAGTGGATATACATCCATCTCAATTACTGGATTTATAGTCACTTTAAAATTTCCACATATTCTAACACTTGAATCTTTTTTCAAAACACAGACTATGGGTGCCGCCCATTTACTATTACGAACTGGTTTTATAAACCCTTCTTCGCACATATTTTCCAATTCAGCCTCTACTTTTGACTTCAAGCTCATAGGTACCGAATATGGCTTAAAAAATTTTGGTTGTGAACCTGGCTGTACAAAAACGTCAGCAGAAAACTGTTTAATGGGATTTTTATTTCTCAAAAACAACGAAGGAAATTTACATTTCAACTCCTCCAGAATATTCGACTGGCAGATGTTTTGTACTAAAAAATTGTCACTTGACTTTTTTTGGTGTACTAAAAAATTGTCACTTGACTTACCGGTCTGATCAGTAAAAAAATTACGCCATGTAGGATACATGACTCTCAACCAATTTCTTCCCATTAACGGAGTAAATCGATGACTTGATTTTACCACTAATAATTTCAACTGTGCACCGTTTACCAACACTGATATTTCACCCAGCAACTCAACCATAGAACCTGTCAAAACCTGTAATGGGGGATAATTAATAATATTTAATTTCACATTTTTAAAATAAAATTCATAATCTATACTAGAAATTACAGACACTACCGCTCCCGTATCAATCTCCATCACTACATTCTTGTCATTGATCAACACATTTGTTAACAGCGGCTCATTTTCACGGTTTACCCAGTTGATTGTTGCCAATTTGTAGTCCAGTTCATTTATTTTTGGTGTTTAGCCTGGTTTGGAGAGTATTGCTGATTTTTCCGATTAGATTTTGAAAAGCAGGCCTTGGATGAATGCCCCTTTTTCCCACATTTGAAACAATTCCAGTTCTTCGCCGGACAACTCCCAACAGCGTGTTTTGTAGTGCACTTTTGACATTTTTCGAACGATTGTTTTTGGTTAGGTTTCTGGTGAAAACTGTTATTGTGTTTATGCTGATGTTGTAATTTATTTATATCGTACGACGACGACGGCTGCATGCCTTTTTGTTCCTTGTTCACCAACTCAAACGACTGCGCTAACTTGCATGCCTCTTCCCAATTTAAATTTGCGGTTGACAACAGCTTTGTTTGTAGCTGACTACAACTTACACCGCATACCATTCGATCCCTCAAGGCTTCTTTCAAAAAAGTACCAAAGTTACATTGGGCTGCAATTAATTTCAAATTCACGATGAATTCGCCAACAGATTCATTTTGCTTTTGCGAGCAATTATAAAATTTAAAACGTTCAGCAATAATGTTTTTTTCAGGTTGAAAATGCGGTGTTATAACTTCGATCAATTCTTTATACGTTTTAGTTGTTGCTTTTTCCGGTAAAAGAATGCTTTTGATTCTTTTGTATGTTTCTGGGCCAACTAATGTCAAAAACATTGCAACTTTAGTTGCGTCCTCCACTACATTGATTTTAAACAGTTGATCCATCCTTTCCAAGTATTCTTCAAAATCATCACCGAAAGTAAATTGTTCAATGCTACCAATTAATGCCATTTTTTACCACAACAATTTAAGGTTATACACAATATTTAATAACCACCAAAAATTTCTTTATTTTACTTTAAAACACTTTATATATTTATTCTAACGGGTTCTTTTTTTTATATTTTTTTTTTTTTATTTCTCGTCGCCAAAATATGTTATATATGTAAATAAAGTAATAACAAGATCGGGTGTTTTATATTCAGGGCAATTCGGGAATACTCGCTTCGCTATGGTGAAGGTGACGATTCACTTTCGACAATTCAAATTTTATACATTCTTAAGTACGTGTGATGAATTATCGATAATAGTTGTCAATTTTTCTACCACCACTAGTGAAAACTGCTGATTTTGTAAACAGCTGATTAAAGTTTACTTTTCATTTAAGCGCCATAAAAAAAATAGAGAAAAAATACAATAAGTTGCACTCAACGTATAAAAAAGTGATAATAAATGGATTCCATCGCTTATTTTCTTACTGATAGCCAAGAAAATCTTCGTACCACATTGAAAACATTAAGGTCCAATGCAGTTGACATTTTTTCGTTAGATGATATCAGGTAAGTTTATGAAAAAGAAATGTAGTCAGTTTTATTTCTAATAAAAATAAAAAAAAGATTTGCAAAAAATTTCAGAATCAACAAAGATGCCTTCAATTATATTTTGTCAGAGCTGGAAGATACAATTAAAGCACAATCGCGAGTAGGATGCTTGCGTCCAGTTGACAAGTTGGCGGCATGCTTGCGATTTTTCGCTGAAGGAAATTACCAACATGGAGTTGGAAAGGACTGGCACTTAAACATTTCACAATCAACATTTTCTAAAATTTTGGCAGAGGTACTGTCTGCATTTGAAGAAGTTTTGTGCCCAAAATGGATCAACGTTAAAATGGATGAGCAAACGAAAGAAGATGCTAAAATTTATTTTTACCAAAAGTCATCAATACCAGGTGTTACAATGGCGATTGATGGAACCCATGTAAAAATTTTTACACCATCAAAAGACCGGCATTTATTTTACAACAGAAAAGGATATCACAGCCTTAATGTAATGCTAGTAAGTATATTTTGTTAAGGTAAAAAAAAAAAAACTTAAAGTTTACTCTTTCTTTAAAAGGGGTGTGATCATCTAAATCGAATACGATTCGTAAATGCGGCTTATCCCGGTAGTTGTCACGACTCTCATGTTTGGAAACTATCCAATATTAAACAGTACTTTGAAAGCCAGTATCATCTCGGTGACAATTCACGTCTTTTGGGAGACGAAGGATACCCGTTAGAGCCATGGCTTTTAACACCATATAGATCAGCAGGTGTTGGAAGTAAAGAGTCAAAATACAACGTCGCTCATGCTAAAGGAAGAAATATAATCGAAAGAACAATTGGAATTTTAAAAAATTGCTTTAGGTGTCTAATAAACGAAAGGGGTCTCCATTATTGTCCAGAAAAGGCAGCCAGTATAATAAATGTATGTTGTGCTTTACACAACATACGAATTCATTTTTGTCGACCTTACGAACATCTGGATGATGTACAAGAAATTTTAGAAACTGAAGAAATAGTAAATAATGAAGATTACGAAACTGTTTCAAATGAAGCAATTTTAATTAGAAATAATATTTTAAATACTTTTTAAAATTGTTCCTACATCTACAACTTGTATTAATAAATTTTAATTGTATTACAAAAAAAAAAAACTCTCCTAACTGCTCTGAACATAACCAAAGTTTAAAACTTAACTATAGATAAGAATGTAAAATTTTTATGAAAAAATCTGTGGTAAAAGTTAAACTCTGGTTATTTTTACAAAACTTACTAGCCCTAAATATTTTAATTTTTTAAATTAGTGATCATAGGCTTTATTACAGCGTATCATTTGTTGCCAGCAGTTTCAGACTTTATCATACAACGGATTTTTTTTATTATTGTAATTTAAGTTTTATCGCATAAAGGAAATTTAAGGAAAATCTATTTGAATTTTTTTAACAAATACAGTTTTATACAATTGAGACCAAAAGATTTCTTAAAACATATCATTTGATCTAAGAAGTTCCCAACATTTTGCAATTTTTTTTGGGTACAAATTGTGAGTACCACCGCATAGTCGAAATATAAGAAACATTATTTGAAAAATATTTAACATTAAAACAGTTTTAGGCACTCAAGACTTTAAGCTTTCTTATGAAGCAAAATTTGTCGTCAGAAGTTCCCAAATTTTCGCTAGGAAGGCTCTTCCATTATTTTTTTTACAAATTTCGAGTACCAACGTATAAGTAAGATAAATTTGTTCTACAGTTTTTGCAACCAAAATCGTTTTAGACACTTGAAACCATAAGCTTTCTAAAAACGTAACGTTTGATAACAGAAGTTCCCAACTTTTTGTTGGAAAGACTTAAAATTTTTTTATATTTAATTCAAAATGAGAATACCAACGTATAATCCGTCGTGTACGAAATGTTTGTTGTACAATTTCTGCCACAAAAACAGTTTTGGACTCATAAGCTCTCTCATGACGTATCATTTGTTCCCAGAAGTTCCCAACCTTTTGCTAATAAGTCTTTTTACATATATTTTTTGGTACAAAATGGTAGTAATGATTCATAATTCGAAATATAAGTTTCTCGAATTTTGTACCTATTAAAACTTGGAAGAGCCTTCCTATCAAAAAGTTGGGAGCTTCTGTAAAATATGATACGTCATAAGAAAGGTTATGGTTTTCAGTTTATAAACCTGTTTTCGTGTGTAAAAATTATAAAATAAATTTTTCTTATACTTAGACTTATGCGTTGATACTCGTTACTTGTACATAAAACTAGAAGAGCATTTCTAGCTAAATTTTGTGAACTACTGGGAGAAAATGATACGTCATAACACAGCTTATAGTATTGAGTAAAATTTTTAAAACAAAATTTTCTCCTTAAAAAAAAAATTGGTAACGCCTTCCTAGCAAAAAGTTCGGAACTTCTGGGAACAAGTAATACGTCAAAAGAATGCTTATGGTCTCAAATGTCCAAAACGGGTTTCGGGCTGAATATTGTCCAAACTAATTTTTTAACGTTTCGAATTACGCGTTGGTACTCGTAATTTGAACAATAAAAAAACGCTTCTATTTGGGAACTTCTGGCATCAAATGATACGTTATAAACGATATAAATTTTATACGCTATAAGTTATAACGTATATTTAATCCCTGAAGCTTATAAATTTTTACTAGGAACGTTTTTCCAATTTTTTTTAGTACAAATGGTACCAATGGTAAGTTGAAATGTAGGAAAACTTTTCGCAAATTTTAGAACAACAGTTTTAGACACTAGACACCATAAGTTTTTTTATGACGTACGATTTATTACCAGAAGATTACATTTTTTCGCTGTTAAAGCTCTTTTTAAATTTTTGTATAATAATTTTGAGTACAAACTATCCAAACAGAAATCTTAAACAATATCCAAAAAATAGGGAACGTTAATTCTTTTTTATTGTAATTTAACATACATGAATATTTTACATACATGAATATTCATGTTAAAAAAAATATTAAAAAAAATAATTCAACTTATAAGGCTTACATCGTCAAAGGCGTTTTTTATACTGTTTTAGTAACTTTTTTTTAATTCTAAAATAGTCTTGTATCTTGTTTTACAAACTAACGAGCACATTATTAAAACTAAGAGGTACATTTTTAGTTAAAAAATAAATAAAAATAAAAAATTCACGCAATAAAGCAAAAAAAAATCGAATTGGCTAGGATCAATTTCGTTTTTTAAATAATTGTTTCTATCCAATCAACTATTTTTTTTAGATAGCCAAGTTCTTCCTTTTTTAACATCACATAGTTTTCATAAAACTCTTGTTGTATTTCTATTTGCTGCTGTAAAAGATTAGGCTGTTCAACTTTCTGCTTTTTCTTTGGTACTGTTTCCTCAACAGAATTGTTTTTGGTATTGGATTTCACTTCATCGCCTGATGCTTCCATTTGTTCAAGTATACCAAATGAACTTACATTTGGAATTCCCTCCACGGACGTTTTGTAATTCAATAATGTGGATACAGCCTCTTCTAAATCATTCAGTGGAATGGTTTTATTTGGACCTCCACCTGTAACCTCCATTTGTTGTTTATTTATCACCATCTTCTTCTTTGTGTTTGTTTTATAGTCTCTCCAGACCTAGAAATAAAATTTAATAGTGAAAGTCTATATTATTGAACATTTCTATAAATCTAAAACTTGGAAGTATTTTTGTTTCTTGACAACCAATTACAATCCGCTTGTCCGTCTGGATGGCTATGGTACCAAAACCAATTTTTTAGTTAATCTTCTTATAAAGGTTATTTTAAGTTTTTTTATTGCACTTAAGTTTTCCTGTAGAAGTCAATGAATCCTAAAGTATTCTTTGCAAATAAAAAATGAGAAAAATGTCCAATGTACTTCCTACCCGTAATGCACTTTGTCTGAATAATGAATTACAAAATGCTTATTTGGTGCAACCATAGTCAAATATACGATGAATGTCGTGCTTTATTTAAATTTACTAACCTTTTTCCATGCAGCTGCGTCTCTAGATGGAGGACCATTTATGTTGAGTGTTTGGGTTATTTCTTCCCATAGAGCATTTTGTTCTTCAGGTCTTTTTGGCTGACTCCTCTACCAATATCTTTATGAACCATCATAAAGTCAACCATTAGTTTAAATTGACCTGGAGTTGTTTGTTTTTTAGCCCTACATATGTGGAAATTATTTAAAAAGAAATTAATTTTTTTAAATGTTTAGCAAAATGTGTGTACTTACATTTAAAAGAAAGTAGAAAACCAATTGAAACAAAATTTAAGTTTTTTTTTTTTATTTTTCGCGGTAAAACTTGGCTTTTTTCGAGTTTCGTGTTTCTTTTATATTTTTTTTTGCAAAACGCGTCAAAATTGTTGACGAAGAAAAGTGACAAATAGTGATGGTGAAAACGTTTTATAGAATACATAGAAATTAGAGAAAACATATGTTTCAAAGTTGTCCATCCCTAAAAGTATTAAAGCGTATTATAGAATCGAAAAATAAATTATTCGAACGTATTTGAGGTGAAAGTGAGAACAGGAATAGCCCCGATTAAAAGTTACTTTATTTGCTGTTGCCTAGTAGAATGCAAGAAAACGAGTGACATGATAAAAAGAATAAATGATCTCTTAACCTATGTACATTTGTGGTTATTGTAACTCCACTTATGGATACATCTAAGCATTGAGTGTTATTAAAGCTTTAACTCATTGTCATACGATTCTGAGTATTTTAGTAATGAAGATGTTCCAAACAACAAATACAGTGAGTTACAAAAGTACACTAACTATTTTTATATACAATATTACACATACCTATTGTAGCGATTTACGCAAATTGTCCAAACGTTCCAAAAGCACGTTCAATTGAGGACTATTATGGTATTTTAAGCCAAAAAGTGCCCGAAAATGGTTGGGAAGCCAAATGCGCAGAAGATATAAAGAAACAAGTTTAAAGGAGTGTAAAAAAATTAACATGAATGAATAAAAAATAATTTGAACTGATGTTTAAAAATAAAATTAACTCAAAACGCAATATTTCATCAGTGGCTTTAATATGTACAAATCTGAAGTCTTATATGAAAACATCAACTAATACTAAAATAACAAGTAACATTTTATGAAAATCGGATAAGAATTTAATATAAGACAAAGGTACTTTCGTAAAAGTTTTTAACTTTGAGCACCTACAAATCAAAAAGTATAACTAGGCTTAATCCATTTTTTTTAGAGAATTAATGTCACTTAACCTTCCTATACCCGCGCGTTAGTCTGTGAGAAGCGCTGAAAAATTTAGTAGTCCGTTAGCTGCCGGATGTTTTACAAGCTTTATTTTAGTTCATGCCACGTGTTTGTGCGATTCGTACGTGTTGTGTATTAAGTAACAATTTGGTCTATAAGACCGACTCGGGACCGACGCGGTGTGTCCTGATTTTAATTTTAAGGCTGAAAATTAAGTCAACTTATGATGTATGTATTGTACAAGAAGTGTTTTTAAGTTTGTAAAAGTTAATTTTTATTTTTTGAAGAAAAAAAAGGTTTTTGTTTTGTTTTTTTAGTATTTCAGAAAAAACCATCGATTTTGATGGCTGGTTTGTAAAAGACTGAAAATCAATAAAATTAATGAAAATTAAATGAATTGAATGCATGGCTTAATTTTTTTGTTTTATTATATCTTCAAGTTTTATAAAAGATATTATCTGTTTAAGTTTTGTTTGGAAAAACTATGAAACAGGGGTTCAAAACTTTCGGTCTGTTAGACCGCGCGCGGGTACATGTGTTAGCGCGGGTATAGAAAGGTTAATAATGTGTTTAATATCAAAATCGGTATAAGTTTCGAGGGAACCAAAATGCGGCTCCTCTTTAACCCTTAAAAAAATAGCTAGTTTTGAAAGTTTGAAAAATTGAATATGGGGATGTATTATGGGCTCCATGTATACAAAATCAATCAAATTTAAAGACCGTCGGTAAGTTCCACTTGTGATATATCATGGAACTTGTGATAATTTTTTTTTAATGCGTCAATGCTTTTCGCTCATGTTTGGCAAATGACCATCGTGAATACCCTCATTGTTGATATCGTAAGGCTTTTAACAAAAAATAATGTTGATTCGTTAGTATTTATATATGCCGTTCTTATTTTTGTTTTTTGTCGTTATTAAAAAAATACAAGTGAAAATTGTTTACAACACGCCTCGTCGGAAAAATCTCTAACCCAAAACTTATAACACCGAAAATTGTTTTCTTGATTATGTCTAGAAAATCTAATTCTGCAATCGGACACTTTAAGCAAACATCTGATTTGAATATACAAAAAAAAAAAATACTTAAGGTCAAAACTATTGCAGATAAAAAATGCTATTGATGTGGCGAACTTTAAAATTTGCATTGTAATATTACAGATGTAAAAACAATATCGAATAAATTGTATTCTTGACATAAATGAAATTACACGAAAATTATGTTTTATGTCGCTATTGTCAAAATTGAATTTTCCCAAAAATGCTAGATTAAAGATTTTGATTTTCATCGCAAATTTGTTCTTTTGGCTTAGAGCTATTTCCGACGAGGTGTGACAAATTCATTTGTTGTTTATTTTTTATTTTGTTTTAAACACTTTGTTGAATATTTTCCCTATTTTTTGTGTTGTTAATTGTTGTGTTGTGTTGTATTTATTTATTTTTTATTTAACCTAAATACAAAAAATAACAATGAATGTACTAGTAAATCTTAAATGCACTATATAAATTGTATACACTTAAAAAAATAATTACTAAATCAAATGATCTAAGAGTGTACATACAGTTATAATAATAATTCTTAATAACAAATATGTTGATCAATTTAACGAATCTTCAAATTATTACAAATCTGTTGATCAGCTTGTCAAATATTTAAAATGTGTTTTGTTAAATTTGTTGATTATGGGTCACACTAAGGTTTCATTTGGGATAGACATAGAGGGCAAATCAATAAGTCCGTGACTTTTTAAATGAAACACAGTTTATTTTGTAAAAAAAAATAATTTTTCAACATAATCTCCTTTTAGCTCAATACACTTGGTCCAAAGTTACTCCAATTTTTGTATCCCTTCCTAAAATAGGATTTTTCGAGGGCCATAAAATAGGAATTTGTTTGATCAATAATTTCATCGTTGGAGCTTAATCTTTTTCCACCGATCCATTTCTTTAGGTTTGGAAATGAGGAATAATAACTGGGGGCTAAATCCGGAAAATATGGTTGATGAGGTACCAATTCGTAGCCCAATTCATGGAATTTTGCCATTGAGACTGCACACGTGTGCACCCGTGCATTTTCTTGATGAAAAAGAACTTTTTTCTTGGCCATCTGTTGTGTTTTTTTTTTTTTTTAAATCCTCGTTAAATCGGTCCAATAAGTTGGCATAACATTCGCCATTTGTTGTTTTTCCCTTTTAAAGGTAATTGATTTGGATTATGCCGCGAGCATCCAAAAAAACTGTTGACAGACAAACTTACCTTGGCTTTTTCGGAGCCGGTTGATCCGGAGAAACCCATTGTTTTGACTGCTGATTGGTCTCTGGAGTGTTGTAATTAATCCATGTTTCCTCTAAAGTTACAAAACGCCGCAAAAACTCATTCGAATTGAGGTTAAACTACTCCAAACAATCCTTTGAAGTTGTTACTCAATTACGTTTATGGTAAATTGAGAGCAAACGCTGTACCCATATTGAAGACAGCTTTCTTAAACCCAGCTGATCATTTAAAATCGAAACTACACTGACATATGAAATGCCTATGGCATCAACAATCTCACGCACTTTTACTCTTCGATCGGGCAACACCATATCGTGGTTTTTTCGTCATTTTCGTGTGTATTGACCTCAATTGGACGTCCAGAACGTTCAGCGTCATTTGTACTTGAGCGAAACTACACTGACATATGAAATGCCTATGGCATCAACAATCTCACGCACTTTTACTCTTCGATCGGGCAACACCATATCGTGGTTTTTTCGTCATTTTCGTGTGTATTGAATTCAATTGGCCGTCCAGAACGTTCAGCGTCATTTGTACTTGAGCGACCACAACGAATGTCAGTAGACCACTTTTTACCATTGAAATCGATGGTGCAGAGTCCCCATAGTATTTATCAAGCTTTTTCTTGGTTTGATTGACGGTTTGTTTAATGAGCACTCGAAACTCACTTTTTTCCATTTTTAGAAAAATCCACGAGGTTGTATGCTTTGAACACCTGTTAAACGCAAAGTAAACGACGGAACTTGCTCAAAATTTGACAGTAGCCTATTAACAGATGGTACTTGGTACCAATGTCTTCGGATAATCTATTAACGTTGCTATTTCAAACTACTCGTCGAGTATCTCGAGTAGTGATATATCAGTTTTTGTTAGTTTTTCCTCATGAAAAAGGTAACTGGGTCATTCCAAAAGCAACGTTGATAGTCATCAGCTCGTCCCCATCCGATTTGAATGAGACTTGGTATATGTAATCCTATAATTAGTACGACAAAACAATGTTATGGTACAATGTACAATATATACAACTTGCCTTTGTGCTTATCCAACCCACCTCAACTTATGACAAAAAAATTTGTTAAATTTTTTAAATACCTTGTATATTTTTTAAATTTTATAAAAAAACATACTGTTCAAATGGACCTAATTATTAAACACGTAGTTTGATGTTTGGCATGGGATTGTTACCTCTTTCAAAACGTGTTCTGATGATGGGAACCTAGAAAATTCCCGAAATAGATCTATCAACACATTCCTGAAAGGGTCAAAGAATGAATTTGAAAACAAAAACTCTATAAATTATTTGTTAGGACAATATCCTAATAAAGAAATATATGGTATTGTCTCGAAGTTGAATAATTATAATTTTTGTTGAACATTTAAAGGTAAAAAAAAACATAATTTTTATTTTTAATTAAAAATTATATCAAACTTGTATAAAAAGATAATGCTACCGACTGGTTGTAATATTGTTAAAAATAATGCTGGTAACGATTTTCGCTGGTGGTAATGGCAAAACACATGCTTTGCAAACAAAATAATGGTAATTTCTCATACACTGGGTTTTACAAAAATAACAATGGTTTGCCCGTACTTTAGACTGATTTATGACGGATGGCAATATCTGCCTGAGTACTTTTATTTTTAGGAGTCACTAAATTGCGTATTACAAAATTTAAAGAAATTTGAGGTAAATAGTGTCCTTGGCGAACAACTACTCGAAAAACCTCGATAAAACTAAACCCCTGCAAGAAATGTTATTATTTTTACACAAGTTTCTTTGCAAAGTCTTGGTACATGCTTTTATTATTTGGAGTTGCCGGCATTAGGAGAACACATCTTCAAAACTTCAAAGGAATTTGAAAAAAATTGTGCATCGAGAAAACTCAACCACTTCCATAAAAATGCGTGTTTTAATAAAATATTTGCTAAAATTTAGTCAAATCGTCTTAAAGCACGTCTTAAAGCACGTCTTACAGATTTTTTAATGACTTGTTAATTTAACAGTAAATTTATTACACATGCATCTGTATATATAAAAAGAAGTGTACATTTTGATTGTCACTCCATAACTTGAGAACGGCTGCATAAAATAAAAAATGGCAGAATACGTTTTGTAGAACACGCAATAAGGATGGTTTTAAAAATATTTTCGGTTGGTCGAGATGTGGTGATTTTTCTAAACATTAGTAATTTTCATATAAATTGTGTGAATATCAAACATTTTTCCTTTGTTACACAGTATTGCTTGGATACGGGTACATTCTTCTTCGAAATATCAATCCACCACGACTTTTCAGTGTACAGAACACAATAGTTGCGTTGTTATTTTATAGCAATTTGTTGTTGAAATGTTAAAATGTGTCTGAATTAAAAATTTACTGTGCTTTAAATGAATTCACAAGAATTTCTAATATTTGCATTAGTCCTTAAAAAAAAAATGTAATTCATTTAAAACAAATTAATTTCAAATATAAAATCTTTTTATTTTAGATAATCCGTATAATTAACCCATAACATTCTGTTGTTACCATATGTTAAAGTAAAATATGCATGTTCGTTTGGAGTGCATGTGCTTAATGCAATGGAAACACCGTTCTAAATGAACACGAGTTTTTTAAAGTGGACTTGTAAATTCTCAATAAAATAATTTTTGGGACAGTACCTCATTAATCATAGAACCTACATAACCTCAAACATTGTCAATTTTTGAAAATGCAAAAATCAGTGACTAGTGAAAGTAAATATGTTCAAATACGTGTAGTATAAACTCATTCATTTATTACTATGGTTTACCTCATGTCATGGCGAGTATAATACAACAATATTTTTTGTTCGCCCATAATCTTTTTCTTATAATACTGTCCCAGTAAAAAATTTTCGTGTCTTTAGAAGCAGGATAAAACAAATGCGCTGATGTAAGAGCTTACTGTTAAATAATACTGAGAACCAGCAAAAGAAACGAATAATTTTCGTATAAAAATAAACAAACAAAAAATTTTTTCCCTAAGAAGGATGCAGATTTTAAGCAGCTTATCCTAATCCCTTACAAGGCTGCGGGTTTTAATGCAGAAAGGTTCATATCGTGAATTATAAACGATCTGTAAACATTTTCTCGAGTGATTTCCGATTGTGTTTGGTGTTTTCGAGTATGAAATAAAAGCGAATTATTCATTTAGCTGTTTATGAAGAGCTAGCACGTGGAGCGGTAAAAAAAAAAGTTAAATAATTATATTATATGTCAAACATTCTAACAACAAAAAACTATTATCTATAGAATTGTATGTAGAACAAATTATGTATATTCATATTATTACTTTTAATCGTAGTAATTTAGTCATGAAATGTGTGATTTTACTGAAACCCATGAAATCACTGCTTTTGAAAGCGCTGAAATCCGCGCTTATTTTGCGAAAAAGCAATGCTTCCAAGTGGGAATTCGCCATACAAAAATCATGGCACATGTAAGCAGGTTTGTAAAGGATTCTTTCCGGCTTACTCTTTTACAAACCTTCTTGCATTAAAGCAGCGCTTTTTACTGGGGTAATGCGCATTTAATCATATCATTCATTCATCAAGAAAATAAAAAAATAATAATAATACTAACAGCAGCCAAATTAATTATAAGTCGGTAAACTTATATAAATGACATGTATTATACTATTTTGTTGTTGTTGGCAGTAATTTATTACTGCAAACATACATTATTAATATTACTCATCTACATACTAAAGAATATACAATTGTTAGGAGGTGATGATATATCACAGTATATCTGATGTTGGGAAAATCATTTATTTTATGGTGAATGAACTAGAAATTGTAACACGAAGTATAAAACATTTGTGAACATCAGTGACATAAAAAAGCGATGTATTGTTGAGTTGAAACATCTCACAAGGAAACTACACATTGTTGTAAGCCAA
Source organism: Delia radicum (assembly GCA_021234595.1). NCBI lineage: Eukaryota > Metazoa > Arthropoda > Insecta > Diptera > Anthomyiidae > Delia > Delia radicum. The sequence goes on from CM037853.1 coordinate 65,063,274, forward strand.
AATTGTTACTAAAACTTTGATAGTGGCATAGAGGCGATAAAAGTAAAAAAAATAAATATTATTTATTCAGAAACATACCTGTCCTATCTAATTTTTATGAGACAAAAAAATGGTTTACAGTTTGTTTGATATCTTTTTGTTTGAATATTTTTGAAATATATTTTTTTAAAACATAATATAGATCTCAGAAGTACTTTTCGTTTAATATTCAATTTGTATATATTCCCTTTTAAAGCGACATTGTAAAACGTACAAAAAACAAGAAATGGGATGAGATACCAGCACTAGGGTGGGGCGATTTGAACATCTTAATGGGCGCTTCGAGTTTCTGATTCCTGGGATTGTACTGAGCAAAAAAGTCCACTAGACCATTTTAGCCGTATTTTGTGAAAGTAACAATGTGTGGGATGGACATATCTCAGGAAGTAGGCGGAGCTTATCCAAAATTATGGTATCAATCTCTTCTTTGGAAGATTCTCTAGCAGATGCATCAATCATATTTGTGGGTATTGTTTTAGGGGTAAATTTTTAATTTCAAAAAAGGTCTTTTTTGCCGTATTTTGTGAAAATAACAATGTGTGGGATGAACATATATCAGGAAGTAGGTGGAGCTTATACTAATGCATCAATCATATTTGTGGGTAGGGTTTGATGGGTTAATTTTTAATTTCAAAATAGGGCTTTTTTGCCGTATTTTGTGAAAGTAACAATGTGTGGGATGGACATATCTCAGGAAGTAGAAGGAGCTTATCCAAGATTATGGTATCAATCTCTTCTTCGGAAGATTCGCTAGCAGATTAATCATATTTGTGGGTGGGGTTTAAGGTGTTAATTTTTAATTTCAATAAAGGGCTTTTTTGCCGTAAAGTCAAAATCTGGAAGCTCGATTTTCACCGTAGACGTATGGTCTGGTGGACTTTTTTGCTCAGTACAATCCCAAGAATCAGAAACGCGAAGCGCCCATTAAGATTTTTTTTCCTTCAATACTAATCGCCCCACACTAACCAGCACCTAGAAAAATGTCTTAGTTGCACAGTTTTTTTGTCCCCTGCACCATATTCAATTTGTATGATGATCTTGATGGGAGGGGGGGACACCTACGTGTAGCTTCCTTGTCAGTAAAGATGTTCAAATAAAGTTCCTTTATGTACGTATTTATACTCTCATTAGACAATTTTGCGTATGCAGCTGAGATATCCATTAAAAAAGGTAATATTTAGTGAATCATTTGTAACACGGCACATATTAAATATACATGTGACAAGGGTACACTCTCATAAAAATTAAGAAATTTCATATAACCGAATTGATTCGGTTCCCGCAACCTCCTAAATTCGGTAGTCCCAACGGAATTCAGTTGTCACAACCACAATCGGTTGCAATGACCCCCAATTCTGTTGCATTAACCGAATTCAGTTGTGACAACCGAATTTACGAGATTGCAGCAACCGAATCAATTCGGTTGTCACAACTGATTTCGGCTAATGCAACCGAATTGGGGGTTGAGGCAACCGAATTCCGTTGAGTGTACCGAATTGTACACAGCCGCATTTGTTATATCAGTGTAAATGAAAAATGTAATTTGTATAAACTTATAGGTATTATGGCATGAATATGAATATTAAATATGAATATTATTTTCATAATCTTTATTTCTACTCTTCATATTTTTGTTAAGAAAAATGTATAAAAATCTTTTAAAAAAAAAAAAAAAAAAAAATTGCAACAATTTTATAAAAATATATATTTTAAATGATTTCTAGAAAAATAATATACTTATAACTGATCTTATACTTAGTATATAAATTTTAAAACATATATATTTAAACAAACCAAAAATTTTAATAACAGACGTATAAATGGAAGAACATCTAACAGAATTAAAAGACATACTAGCAAATTTAAAGAAAAGTCCAGGAAGGACATACTCAGAAAAAACTCTACAAGTAAAGTTAGAAACTATAGACAATATAAGAAAAGAATTTTTGACAGCACAAAGTGAAGAAAAAGACGAAAAAGAAATAGTAGCATTAAAGTTAGAATTTAATACCATTTATAGAAAAATCAAAGAATATTTAATACCAAATACTAAAAGTTTAGACACCAAAATGGCAGCATTTAGTTTAGAATTAACTTCTAAGGCACTCCCAATCTTTGCTGGAAATTATGAAGAACTAGAAAGTTTCCTAATAACAGCAGAACTCATCGAAAAGACTCTGACTGACGCAGCAAAAACAGATTTCTTGCAATATGTCTACCACGCCAAATTGACCTCAGGTGTAAGGACAGCGATAGGTAGTTACTCAAAACCAGACAATTTCAATACATTAAAAACACTCTTAAAACAAAGATACAAGAATACAAAAACTATCCCAGAATTACAGTCAAAATTAAACAACATATACCAAGGAAAACAATCAGTAAGTGCATATAAGGACAGAATCATTACCATTATAGACAATTTAAATAAATTAGGAATTGAGGAATTAAACACAGACGCATCAGAACCAGAGAAAAATGTTATCATTAGATTAAATGCTAAGTTAGCGTTAGACTCTTTCAAAAGAGGTATAAATGACAATTTAAAAACAGCCATAGTTGCAGCCCGTCCTAAGACTTTACAAGACGCAGTAGAACTTGCGCTAGAAATAGAAAACGAACATAAGGTAAACAACAATTCAGTAATGCACATTCAAACACGTCAACCTAACAGACAACATAATAATAACAGATACAATAGTTTTTCAAATGGGAACAATAGTAACTTTAACAATAACAGATCCAATAACTTTCTAAATAGAAATAGTCATATTACAAATAAAAGACCCAATAATTTTTCAAGCAACAACAATTACAATAATAATCGGCAAAGAGCCGTTAATAACAATAACTACGATAGAAGAAATCAAACCAACACAAATAGAAGATACATACGTACAATAAATGATGAGGGAAACGAAGTGGGCTCGGAATACATGGATATTCCGGACAGCCAAAATTAAAAGTATATAAAGTTTGCAACAATAATACGAATTTCATAATCGCTAAATTCAAAAATGAACAATTAACGTTTCTTGTCGACACAGGTGCCGACATATCACTATGTCGTATTCGAACAAATCTTGAAGATGAACCAATTAATAAAGAGAACAAATGTAAATTAACAGGTATTACTACTGAAGAAATACACTCACTACGGACAATTGGACTGGAACTTTCATTCACAGACCAGACATGCAAACACAAATTTCATCTTGTAGATGACAACTTTCCAATAGAAACAGACGGAATAATAGGAAGGGACTTTTTAAAGAAATATCTCTGTAAAATAGACTATGAAATTTTCACAATATCATTATTCATTAACAATACTACCATAACTATTCCATTGCAAACAAAAGCTCTTTCGTCATTACAAATAAAGATACCGCCAAGAACAGAAATAATACAAGCATTAAAACTAAACCTTAGCGAAGATAGCATAATTTTTAATAATGAAATTAAACCAGGTGTATTTTTAAGTAATTCAATAGCACCTAGTAACGGCATGACCCACATAAAAATTTTAAACACAACAAATAAAGAAATAATCTTAAAAGGCATTCAACTCCAAACTGACTCACTAAAAAACTATGACATATTAGATTACAATAAAGACAATAACCCCAAACGTTTTGAACAAATACTGAATGAACTACAATTAAATAATAATGACGACTTTGCAAAAACAGAATTAATAAACATTTTTCGTAAATATCAAAATATTTTTCACCTTGAAAATGAAAAATTAACAGTAAACAATTTTTATGACCAAACAATCACTACCTTAGACAATACACCAGAATATATAAAAAACTACAGACTACCGCACTCACATACAAACATAATAAACGAACAAATACAGAATATGCTGGATAACGACATAATAGAACCATCCGTTAGTCCATACAATGCTCCACTGCTTTTAGTACCAAAGAAAAATGTGGAAGATAAAAAGAAATGGAGACTTGTAGTAGACTTTAGAAAACTTAACGATAAAATTGCCAATGACAAATTTCCCCTAACTAGATTAGAGGATATTCTAGACAAACTTGGCAGAGCCAAATGGTTTTCTACACTTGACATGACTAGCTCATTCCATCAAATCGAGCTTAACAAAAATTCTAGACCGCTTACAGCCTTTTCGACCTCACAAGGTCATTACCAATTCAAAAGACTCCCTTTCGGATTAAAAATTTCTTCAAACAGCTTTCAAAGAATGCTTACAATAGCACTCTCAGGATTAGAATCAGAAGCATTTCTTTATGTAGACGACATAATTGTTTATGGATGTAGTTTAAATCACCACAACCAAAATTTAATAAAGGTATTAGACAGACTACAAACATATAATTTAAAACTTAATCCAAAGAAATGTTGTTTTCTAAGACCAGAAGTAGTTTACTTAGGACACCTAATTACAAAAGATGGTGTAAAAACAGACCCATCTAAATATGAAATAATAAAAAATTATCCTATACCAACTAACGCTGACGAAGTAAGACGATTCGTTGCATTCTGCAACTATTACAGAAAATTTATACCCAATTTCGCAGATATAGCCAAAGACCTAAACACATTACTAAAAAAATCAACAAAAATTTTATGGACTGAAAAATGCCAACACGCTTTTGAAGATCTAAAAAATAAGTTAATGAATCCTCCAATTTTACAGTACCCTGATTTTGAAAAAGCCTTCATTTTAACAACTGACGCTTCAAACTACGCGTTAGGCGCTGTATTATCACAAGGCGATATAGGCCAAGATTTACCTATTTCATACGCAAGTAAATCTTTACAAAAACATGACATAAATAAACCAATAATCGAAAAAGAACTTTTAGCAATCCATTGGAGTATTAATTTTTTTAGACCATACTTGTACGGACGTAAATTCATAGTAGTAACAGACCACAGACCATTAATCTCTCTGTTCTCACACAAAAATCCATCATCAAAAATGACAAGAATCAGACTAGATTTAAGCGACTACGATTTTACAATAATATATAAAAAAGGTAAAATAAATACCAATGCGGACGCATTGTCCAGAATTGAAATAAACTCAGACATACTAAAACAGATGATACCGTTAGAAAACGTCGATAAAGAAAAAGAACATTAGTTATAACAAGGGCAATGAACAATAAAAAACGCAATGAGGAAAACATAATAAAAAATAAAGAAAACGAGGAAAACAAGAATAAAAGACGTATAGAAAAGAACGACATGGAAAAATGTGATTCTCCGAAGCCTGATCAACTTCAAATATGGGAATGCATATCCGTTAATGATATAAAAAATATGAAGAAACTGCAGTTTAATACAATTGAAGAAATAAATGAAAAAGATATATTTATTGAAAATAATATTGTGCACATAGGTCGTAACGATAATTCATCAAAACCAGTTTTGACTAAGAAGAAATTACGTACCCAAATCATAAATAATACAAAGCTAGCAAGATACAGTGAAAATTCAGCGAAACTAGATTCGATACTGAAGAAACTGATATCAAAAATGAATAAAGAGAATATAAAAGAATTAGCACTTGCAAGTGAAGATAAAATATTTGAAAATTACAGTAAAAAGGAATTGATAGAAGCATATGCAAAGATAAAAATAAATAACAAATATCCTCAACTAAAAATATTAATATACAATAAGCCCAAAAGAATCACAGAAGAAATTCTAAAATACAAACTAATCGACGAATTCCACAATGCCACGCATGCAGGGCACTTGGGAATAAGAAAGACAATTATAAAACTAAAACAACGCTACATTTGGAAAAACATGAATAAGATGGTAAAGCAATTTGTAAAATATTGTGACAAATGCAACAAGAACAAGCAAACTAAACACATTAGGGAACCACTTACATTGACGAACACTCCAAGTAACAGTTTTGAAATAGTATCAATTGACACAGTAGGACCTCTTCGAATTTCGAATGAATACAGATATATTTTGACCATACAATGCGAACTAACAAAATTCGTTATTGCACACCCCATGGCGACAAAAGATGCACTAACAACCGCAAAAACAATAGTTGAACACCTAATTCTAAAATTTGGTAAGTGCAAAGTACTGAAATCAGACAACGGTACAGAATTTGCAAACGAACTTTTGCGTAATATATGTTCACTACTTGAAATTAAACAAACCTTTTCGACACCTTACCACCATGAGACAATTGGGTCATTAGAAAGAAATCACAGAGTCTTAAACGAATTCTTGCTAACATCAGCAACTGATTACGAATGGGATAAATGGATTCCATATTTTACTTTTGCCTACAAAACGGCACCCCATATAGACACTGGCTACACGCCATTTGAACTTAGTAGTGGGGGAATGGGATTTTTGTAACGACGCAGCAGCGCAGTCGGCAGAGGGCTGAAAAATGCATGGGGTATTTGTAACGAAAAAGCAGCGCAGTCGGCACAGGCTGAAAAATGCATGGGGTATTTGTAACAAGGGAAAATGCATGGGGTATTTGTAATGAAAAAGCAGCGCAGTCGGCACAGGCTGAAAAATGCATGGGGTTTTTGTAACGACGCAGCAGCGCAGTCGGCAGAGGGCTGAAAAATGCATCGGGTTTTTGTAACGACGCAGCAGCGCAGTCGGCAGAGGGCTGAAAAATGCATGGGGTATTTGTAACGAAAAAGCAGCGCAGTCGGCACAGGCTGAAAAATGCATGGGGTATTTGTAACAAGGGAAAATGCATGGGGTATTTGTAATGAAAAAGCAGCGCAGTCGGCACAGGCTGAAAAATGCATGGGGTTTTTGTAACGACGCAGCAGCGCAGTCGGCAGAGGGCTGAAAAATGCATGGGGTATTTGTAACGAAAAAGCAGCGCAGTCGGCACAGGCTGAAAAATGCATGGGGTATTTGTAACAAGGGAAAATGCATGGGGTATTTGTAATGAAAAAGCAGCGCAGTCGGCACAGGCTGAAAAATGCATGGGGTATTTGTAACAAGGGAAAATGCATGGGGTATTTGTAACAAGGTGAAATTTTTGTGATATAAAATTTGAAAATTGAAAATTAAAATTAAAAATTGAAAAATAAAAATTGAAAAATAAAAATTGAAAAATAAAAAATTGGAAATTGGAAATTGAAAAAATAAAAGTTGAAAAATAAAAATTAAAAAATAAAAATTGAAAAATAAAAAATTGGAAATTGAAAAAATAAAAGTTGAAAAATAAAAATTAAAAATAAAAATTGAAAAATAGAAAATTGGAAATTGAAAAATAAAAATTAAAAATTGAAAATTGAAAAAAAATAAAAATGAAAAATTAAAAATGAAAAATTGAAAAAATAAAAATTGAAATTAAAAATTGAAATTAAAAAATAAAAATTAAAAATTGAAAATAAAATTAAATTAGGGTTATTCTTATTTTTTGATTGTTGTTTTTTTGGAATGTGATAAATTTTTATTTTTAAAAATTGTTTAAATAATTTAGAAATTAAGATGGTCCTTATTGATGTAAAGAAAAAATATCGATGGCTGTTTTGCAGTAAGAAACAAAAATATTAATGATGGGTGTGAAAATATAAAGGAAAAATTTTAAATTTCTGTGTGTGAAAAAATGTTATTCTCTAAATATTGTTTTAATAAGATGGTTTTATTATTTTAGGTGTGGAGGATATTTTTTGGCTAGAAGCGTGAAACAAGGGGCGGTCATATGTGTAGAACTCTTTAATCTACAATGTAAAATTTGTGTTGAATTTGTATAGGAAGCAAAACTCTGCTTGCCAACATAGTGTTCGCAACTAAAATGTGTTTACATAAATAAAATTCTTTGAGTAGTTTTATGCCATCACTAAGGAGGGTTGTAATGAATAATAAAATAGGAATCAAAACTTTGTTTGACACCATATTGCTTAAAACTATTTAAAATTTGTTTAGGGTCAAAGTAAAAGACAATTTATATTTAGTTAAGAGTAGAGTTAGAAAGGATTGATTTTATTAAATTTTGTTTAAATTATTTTTTGTTTTGTTTTTTAGTGTTAACATTATTTATTGCATTTATGTAAAAGGAGGAAAAGTGAAGGAAAAGGATGGAATTAAAAATTTTTAAATGTTTGTTAAATGAAATAATAAGAGTAATATAAACTTCAAAGAGTAATATCCAAATTAGTATCTCCTACGACTTCAGATCGATTAATACATCAATTTTATAATTAGCAATTATTTAAATAGTTAACTAAAAAACAAAAAAACAAAAAGTGAAACATTCTTCTCATAAAAATAAATAATTAAAAAAGGAATTACAACAGCAATGGAAGCCACCAATTGCAACATTTGCGGTATGACATTTGCTCAAAAAGAGGTCTTGACCAATCACATTAAATTGCATTGTCCTGAATGTGGGAAGATGTTTTTGACTATTTCAACACTGCGGGAGCATGAAAAGACCCACGCAGGTCCATCCTCAATATTTTGCAATTCTTGTAAGGAGTTCGTGAGCTCTACATCCCACGGATATCATTTAAGAACAACTAAACATCGCAATAATTGTGGTGTTGCAATAGTCAATAATAAGTTTGCTGTTACAAGCAGTGACTTTAAAGAACGGCTGGAAGTTTATAAACATGTAAATGATCGTGAGGGAATACTATCTCCACAAGATTTTTTTAAAAATTTGAGTCCATTCCTTTTAACACTGCTTAAAGACTCCCTTTATAAGCATATTACTTATAAATTTAATATGGAGCTAAAATGTGATTACATAAAAATAATTAATACTGAAATGATCATTGCAACAATTCACCATATATCAAAAATGGTTATGGTGACTAGAGGTGAGGACATCTCATATATTCATGATATGCAAGTTGATGAAATATACACTAAAATGTCTGAATTTCAAGAACGGGATAGTGGATGGACCCTCACCACAATCAAAACTCTTGAAGTTAATATAAATCAAGCATCAATTATAAGAGGCTCACAATACATACCCTCACCAAAAATAATAGCAAAACGTGGGGGATGTATCAATATAAGGAACAATGATGTGTATTGCTTTAAATGGTGTTTGATAGCAGCACTTTTTTCTGAACGAGATTTGCGCAGAGATGAAAAAGTAAAATGTAATTCTTTTAATATATCTAATATTGCTGCTAGTAAAATAACTGTGGGATGTGTGGAGCTGAACTTCGATAATCTAGAATTTCCTCTAAAAGTAACAGATATTAAAAATTCGAAAAACAAAATTCGATAAGTATTAATGTTTTTGGATTTGATGGTAATATAATCGTTGGACCATATCATCTGACGCGGGAGGAAAGATCAATACACATCAATCTTCTTCTGATATCAAAGGATGAATTATCACACTATATACTAATACATGACATATCAAGGTAAAACTACAACTTTAAATTAGTAATGATAAATATATTTATAAAAATTTAATTTTTTATATATATATTTCAGACTTTTGCGTACAAGTATTAGCTCACATAAATCCAAAGTATTTATCTGCAACTCATGTCTATATCATACGGATACTGAAGAGAGGTTAAAAACCCATAAGGAGCTTTGTAGAAAGAGAGTTCCAACAATGCCAAAGGGGGGAGAATCAAGATTATGTTTTAAAAATGAACATAGAGAGTTGGATGTACCCTTCGCCATTTATGCTGATTTTGAATCTATTTTGAAGGCAGTAAATGAAGAAGTGAGTGACAAAACTACCAATGTGCAAAAGCAAGTAGCTTGTGCATATAGTTATAATATTAAATGTAGTTATAATAATAGTCTATCAAAATTTCATATTCATTTCGGTGAAGATTCGCCTTCATCATTTGTAGCAAATATTGTAAAAGATGCCAAAGAAATTTATAAAAATCATCTTAGTAAGGTAGTAGACATGTCATTATCCCCCGAAGAAATTATTTCATTTAATTCAACTATAAATTGTCATATTTGTGGTGAAAAGTTAAATACAGATCCTAAAAATTATACAGTAAGAGATCACTGTCATATTAGTGGAAAATTTAGGGGTGCAGCACACAATAATTGTAATATCAAATATTGAACCCCCAAATTTATACCAATTTTCTTCCACAATCTATCGGCCTACGACTCACATCTTTTTTTCAAAGAATTAAATAGCGTAGAAGGTGGTGCTATTAAAGTCATTCCTCTAAACAAGGAAGTTTATATTTCAATAACTTTAACCATTGATGTTGGAAATAAACAAAAGCTCGAACTTCGCTTTTTAGACTCATATAGATTTATGGCGTCAAGTATAGAAAGTCTAGCTAATAATTTACATGCTGGTGATTTGCATGAAGTTAGAGAATATTTTAGCGATGAAAATAAATTTAATTTAATTAAAAGAAAGGGGGTTTTTCATATTCATACATGGATTCAATGGAAAGATTTAATGAGACCGAGCTCCCTAGTCGAGATAAATTCTTTAATATTTTAAATAATTCAGAATGTTCATTAGAAGATTATGAACATGCAAACATGGTTTGGAATGAATTAAATTGTAAAAATCTTCAAGAATATACCATATTATATCTTAAAACTGATGTGCTTCTTCTTCGGATATTTTCGAAAACTTTAGAAAAGTTTGTAAGAGTGTGTATAAACTTGATCCATGTCATTATTATACTGCTCCAGCTCTTTCTTGGGATGCTATGCTAAAAATAACAAAAATTGAATTAGAACTCTTAACTGATGAAGAAATGTACAACTTCATATATGAGGGAATAAGAGGTGGACTAGTACAATGTTCACAGAGATATTCTAAGGCCAATAACAAATACTTAGAAGATTATGATATTAGTAAGCCATCAGTGTTTTTAGCATATTTGGACGCCAATAATTTATATGGTTGGGCAATGTCTCAATATCTTCCGACTGGAGGGTTTGAATGGTTGGATGCGGAAAAAGTAGAGTCTTTTGATGTCAATCAAATAGCAAATGATTCACCCATGGGATATATTTTAGAAGTAGATTTAGTATATCCCGATTCTATCCATGATGATCACAATGATTTACCTTTTGCCCCCAAAAATAAGATAGTAGGCAATTCAAAGCATAAAAAGCTTATTGCTGATTTAGATAAAAAAATAAAGTATCATATAGATTACAGAAATCTCAAACAATGTCTTAGGTATGGACTTAAGTTGGAAAAAATTCATAGAATACTGCAATACAAACAAGAAGCATGGTTAGAAAAATATATAGATTTAAACACTCAAAAGCGATCACAATCTACTACCGAATTTGAAAAAAATTTCTATAAACTCATGAACAATGCAGTTTATGGGAAAACTATGGAAAACGTTGAAAAACGTAGAGATGTTAGGATTGCAGAAGAGTGGGAAACTTCTAATAAAAATCACTTAGGGCTTCGAAGTCTAATTTCAAAACCAAACTTTGTAAGCGTGTCTAAATTTGCAGATAATCTTTATGCTGTAGAATTAAAGAAAATGAATATAGTTTATGATAAACCTATATATTTAGGTTTTGTTGTACTAGAACTTTCAAAATTCCATATGTATGAGTTCCATTATGGATACATAAAGAAAAAATATGGGGAAAATATATCACTTAACTATATGGATACCGACTCCTTTATATATACTATTAAAACAGATGACTTTTATGATGACATTCGAAACGATATTCATACCAAATTTGATACATCAAATTTTCATCCCAATAATCCGTACAACTTACCACTAGTCAATAAAAAGGTATTAGGAATGATGAAGGATGAAAATAGTGGGAACATAATGACTGAATTTTTAGGTCTAAGATCCAAAATGTATGCCATTAAAACCATTGACATACATGAGATTAAAAAGTCTAAAGGCGTAAAAAAGTATGTGATAGATAAAGTCAGCATAACTGATTATAAGAGAGTCTTATTTGAACAAGCAAATATATCTGACAATATGATTGTGATTAGATCTGATAAACATCAATTACTTACGCGATCGATAAATAAGATTGTTTTAAGTTATAATGATGATAAACGAATTATTATGGATGATCAAATACACACAATTTCTAGGGGACATTTTAGGTATGATGAGTCTAGAAAAAAATGTTTTGGTAATGCGAATAATAAATGTGGGGATAAAGGATGTGAAAAGTGTGGTGAACATAATGTTGATGATTGTGTTAATTCTAACGCTCAAATAATTGACAATGATAGGGAAAATTTAATGATGATATTTGAAAATAATAATTTAAATGTTCATAATAATATTAGTGATATGTTTATGGAGATTGATAGTGATGATGATATATTTAGAAATATTGATTTGGAAGATGTAAATAAAACATTGTATTAATTTTTAATTGTATTATAATTTTTATTTTATTTAGATTTAAATTAATTTTTTTTAAATATTTCTTATGTAATAGATGATATTTTATAAAGATTTTAGAAAAAATTATGAAAATAACCGTGTTTCTCTTAAAGTGTTTGAGGAAAATTAATTATTTCAGGATGAGTATAAAAATTTTTCTTTTTTAAAATTGATGTATTTTTTTAAACAACTTTGCGTACTTGAGCAGTTAAAGGATTATATTCAATTAATCGATCATGGATGAGAATACAATAGGCAGACGTGTTTTCTGGAATATTACTGCTTGTCTCAAACTCAATTTTTATATCAATTGGACCGTTTGTAGTAGATTCATTTTGATGGCTCACATCAATGACAATAATAGGAGCATTATGTTTAAATTCTTGACAATTCAGGATGGGTTGAGGATCTCTCATATAATAGTTTTGTTGAAATCTCACATACATATCGTAGAGAATAGCGAATCGTTCATTAGCAAATTTAATATTAAGATCATCATAAGGATACGATTCTGAATTCAAGTGAACTTTGAGATTAGTTATATTACAATGAACAAATTTTTTATCGTTTTGAAAGGCTATTAATGCAAAACGTGGACGTTCTCTGTTGGTAGCTAACTTTACATTCCAAATGTGACTATTTCCAGTTGTTAGTTGAGGATTATAATGGCAATCCCAACTGCGGAATGCTATTGGCAAGTTTTCTCCGTTTTTTATCACTTTCATCATATTTAATTTACTAAAATCCGATAAGTGTACATGAGGAATTCTCCATGAAATATTTGTAATTTTTATTTTTGGTTTTTCAGTAGCTACTGTTGAATATACCATGCCTTCATCACTTTTACTACGCAGTAAAATTAATTCATGTTTAGATTTTAAAATTACTTTATTGAAATCTTCAGCAAATCCCATTAAAAGTTTCAGTGGAATATAAAAATTAAAGTGTCCATTTAGTACATCCAAATCTTCAGTTTTATTCCAACCAGCATTTTTCATAATAATACTATCCGCAGCGGACAAGGAGACATAATTTTTGATTGTAGTTGAAACACCTAGATGACGAGTGCGATCAATTTCTATACCATTGAGCTCATATCGTATTTCATCAAACAAGCGACAAAATTATTTTTTAAACGGCAATTTCTGGTAGATGCTACTAATTTTGTATCGTTAGTGTCTTCAACAGAACCCTCAACATAAATAAAACTCTCACTAGGTAAAACATACAAGTCCTGATTTTGTATGGATATCCGTATTTCATCATTATTGTTGAATGATTGCAAGTATGGCGTATATGTGTGATAATCCTTTTTTATAATATTATCATCCGACAAGGGTTTATCCAATACATTTATTATTGAACTCATTATATTTTCAATTGCAGATTTAATGATTTGAGAAAATTTATATTTGTTTGTGTTAAGCTTCTTTGAGAAAAATTTGTATTTTTTGCTGATAAAATTGTTGGTTTAACTATTGATTGTGTTGTGAATGAGGATGTATTTTTATTAGAATTCTTATTATTATAAATTATCATTATATTTTTGGTCTTAAATGAAGACGAATTGTTATTTCTTCTCCTCGAAAATTAATTAAATCCCCGTATTGATCAACTATCCGTACAGATATAGAACTTATCTCTCTGGAGTTCACTGGTAAATAAATTAGATTCCTCGGTATCTCATTGATTTTATATCCAGGTGGAACTTTAATTGCAAACTCATGCAATGTATGTGCATGAGAATTGTTTATGTAGGTGTTGACTACAATATTACATTCTATACGCAAGAGATTTACTTTAAAAATATTCACTGGCAAATCAGATAGGTGATACTCCTTAGGTTTTAAGATTTTTTTATTAAAACCTAACAATCGTCCTATTGAATTTTCTCCATTGAAAAATATTGGATCATCGGAAGTAAATATTTGAACTTGCATTGTATTATTATTCGCCTCCATATTAATAACTTTTCCTACATTACGTTTCTCATATTCCTCTTTTATAAAATTAACAATATCTTTCAATTCATATGATCCAATGGGCACTTTAATAACATCATTACCAATTTGAAATAAATTGTTATAGTCATCAACATTTGGTATGCTATTGTATGAATAAAAATCAATTAATGCACATTCATAGTCTTCATTTAAATTTATGCGAGGAAAATAATTTGCTGATAAATCAGATGATCTTCCGCTCAATGTTAATGTTATTGACATTTTGCTGGTCAAATAGTAAGTGATATAAATGAAATAAAAATGTGTATTTCTTAAGCAATATAAATGTTTTTTATTTAATATTAAATATAATCAGTACATATATATATAACTCTTAAAATTAAAATTGTAAATTATTTCATAGAATGTTTCTTATTTATTAGCTTTATTATCCTCCTTTTTACGTTGACATTTATCTTCTGTGTGATCACTACTGCCACAATAATTACAATAATTACAATATTTCAGTTTTTCATATTTTACTTCAGAGCTCTTAAAAAACTTGTCCATTTTCTTGTGCTGTAGATATTTACTAATTGAGGATCTCGATATGATTAAATTAAAATATAAAATAGTATGCTCTTTTATACTTAGTGCTAGAATCTTATAATATTTCATTTTTATTAATCCAAGAATTATGTTGATTTGAGAACCCTAACCATTTAACATATGCTCTATCGTCCTTAGTTTTTAAAATTTTTTCAACGAGATATGTATCAGGAAAGCGAGTCTTTGAAAGTTCTTCATCATAAAATCCTCCTTCAATATTATTTCCTTGATAATCCTCCAAAATATATGTTGTAGGATATGTATTTCTTACAGATTTAATTTTGCAAATTTCTGTTGTCCAATTTGGGGTATATCCCTTTTCAAAAATATGCTTATATTTGCTGATGCATACATAATCACCAACATGAAACTTTGATATTTTATATATTTTTAGATGATTGTACACGGTATCCAACAACATTTTTTCATTTTTAGAATTGACATCAATGGGTGTCATTTTGATTGTTCGATGAATTTTTTTATTGTATCGGTCAACTAATTCTTTATATAGCTCAATCCAATGATAAGATCCATTATAGCTAAATTCTTTCCACATCATTCCCTTTAAGGTTCTATTGAATCTCTCTACGATAGATGCCTTCATTACACTATACGTTGAGTAGTGATTTATATTATATTTTTGTACCAGCTTTTGAAAAAACTTATTAAAAAATTCTTTACCATCATCGGTATGTAAATTTTTTGGTATACGTCCTAATTTAAATATCGCTTCCATCGCTTTGGCAACATCTGTTGAATTTTTCGATTTAAGTGGTGCTGCCCAAGCAAACTTTGAAAATGTGTCAATAACTGTTAGTAGATATCGGAAATCATTATTATATGCAGAATAATTCCCCATTTCAACCAGATCAGCTTGCCACAAATCATCTATACCTTTCATCACAACTCTGCGACGTTGAAAATTTTTTCTAGCTTGTTTATGCAACTCTTTTACGAGAATTCGTTTCGTATTCATTATTGCTCTCTATAAGACTGTTTCTTTTATTTCTGTTGTTTTATATGAATAAGAAAATTTTTGATGGTGAGTCTTTTTCTTCCAAAATAATTTGAATATATTTCCTCTTGTTTTGCTAGTAAATGATGTTAACGCTATCCACAATGAAATTAAGCACTTTGGCAACATTTTATTTATTTTATATTAAATTTCTCATAATTGTAATTTTCAATATATATGACATCCAAACTTGTTGAATGTTATGTATGGAATATTTATTCAACTTGATCATCAATAGATTTTATATAATAATATCAGCTTCTCGCAATTCTTCAATTATTGAGACTATTTCATTATTATGATTATTATGACCAGCTGTTTGTGATGCTATCAATAGCCGAAGGCGATCAACCAACTCATTTGGATCATTCCAATATATATAATTTGATTTATTTGAATTCAATTTCATTAAACCACTTCCTGTCTTATCATTTTTAAATAATTTACTTATAATGTTTCGATATTTATATGCTCTGGTGCCTTTTAGCTGTCCATCGGATTTATAATCTCTTTTATGAGCATTTGTTTCAATTAAAATCTTCTTGTAAATCTCCAATTCAGTTTTATCATAATTCATTGGTTTTGAATAAAACATTAACTGATAAAGACCTGGTGTAAGGAGCCACATTTGGTTTCCTACCTCAATTTTATCGTCATTTATTTTTATATTGCTGCTACCAAATTTCCATTCTCCACTAGAATTTTTATGTGGCCCATATAGAGTATCCAACATATTTTTTTTACCCAACCAGGATAAATCTATCGGATTTGTTGGAACATTAATATCATCATTCTCTATTGTACCCTCTTGAGAATAGAAATTTTCATCATCATTTGTCTTATATAAAGACTTTTGTGTCTCATCTTCACCATTAGTACTTATATGCTCTTTCTTCGGAGTACTTGACTCGAATTTCATTGGTGGTTTGTTAAAAGTTATATTTGAATAATTAGCCATTTCATTTTTAATTTCATCTTTAATAATTTTTGAAATTGTATTCGTATTTTTAGAAATATCAATAAATTCCTTCAATGGTTTCGTTATAGGCCTAAATGTATCTTTGAGTTGTTTAGATGTGTTAGATTCATCAAATTTTATACTTTGAAATTTCCTTTTCAAAGCATTTCTCGTCTTTACTAATTCTTCCAAAACTTTTTCCTCCATCGTTTATTAGTTTTGAAATTATGATTAGGTATCGGCAAGATCAGATATCTACTGGCTGGTCTGGTTTATCAGATCAGGTGTCTGCTGGCTGGTCTGGTTTATCAGATCAGGTGTCTGCTGGCTGGTCTGGTTTATCAGATCAGGTGTCTGCTGGCTGGTCTGGTTTATCAGATCAGGTGTCTGCTGGCTGGTCTGGTTTATCAGATCAGGTGTCTGCTGGCTGGTCTGGTTTATCAGATCAGGTGTCTGCTGGCTGGTCTGGTTTATCAGATCAGATGTCTGCTGGCTGGTCTGGTTTATCAGATCAGGTGTCTGCTGGCTAGTCTGATATCGATCTAATTGATTCAATGATATATTCGTAACTAACTAATATTTATGAATTCATCCTTTTATATTTCAATGAAAATATTAAACGATTTTCTATAGCGACCTGCATCTAAATCATCATCTTTGCTTATTATTAAAAATCCATACTTGTCTTTC
Source organism: Delia radicum (assembly GCA_021234595.1). Taxonomy (NCBI): domain Eukaryota; kingdom Metazoa; phylum Arthropoda; class Insecta; order Diptera; family Anthomyiidae; genus Delia; species Delia radicum. The sequence continues at coordinate 65,080,875 of CM037853.1, forward strand.
CAACATTCTTGACATATATCGTAAAATTTCTTATAGCTCATATCCATTCCAACGTGATCGCTATATATGTGCTTCATATTCATTTCATCCTGCTTAAACATTATAATCATATTTGCATTATCTCGTACTAAATGTTTTGGAATTCGAGTATAAGTCTGACATAAATAAAAGGAGTCAACATTTTTATGACGACCCATACAAAAGTATTTTCGAATATTATTTTGCTTTTCACAAGCAACATCATCAAATATAAAAATTGAGTTATTTTTGGCTTCATCTGGCGGCATAACACTCTCATTATCAGAAAATGTGAAATATCCCATTCCTTTTATCGGTGATATAAGCCTCTTTAAATATTCATATTTAGGTTGATAAAGTGATTTCGAGTATAAATATATATTTTCAAATTTAAGTCCATTTGGACTTTCAATTAGGCTAATCATCACATTAGTATTTCCACAGTTGGATGGTCCAACTATAAGACATCTAATAGAATTGGGTAATAAGATATTATGTCTTACTTTCTTGAGGATACTAGTTGAGGAATCTACATTCCTTACAATAATATTATTATGTTGCTTGATCAAGCGCATTTTTGTGAATAAAATAAAAACTCTAAAAATATAATATTTTATTAATTTTCTAGATATAAAATGGTTTTCCATTATAATAAATCAATTAATAGTACCTCAACTATCTATGGGAGTGGAGTGTTTGATAAAATTATCAATTCCTTACCAATTGAATTACATTTACCAGGCTATCAATATTGTGGACCAGGCACTAAATTAGAAAATCGAATTAATAGAGGTGATAAGGGTATAAATCCTTTGGATGCAGCTTGCAAAGAACACGATATAGCATATTCCCAAAATAAGGATATTAATAAACGACATCAAGCTGATAAAATACTTGAAAATCGTGCTTGGGAAAGAGTTTTAGCCGAGGATAGTAGTATTGGCGAGAAAACAAATGCATATTTTGTAAGCAACGCAATGAAAGCAAAAGTTAAATTTGGAATGGGAGTAAAGGGTCAATACAAAAGTGGAAAGAAAATTTTTAACGATGCGGTAAGAATGGCTACAAAAAGTTTAAAGAAGGAAAAACCCAGAGATATTAATGACGCTATTAAAATTGCACGTAGAGTTATCAATAAATCTCTAAAAGGAAAAAAATCTAAAGTTGTTATACCTCGCATAATAAGTGTTCCAAAAATTGGAGGTTTCTTGCCTTTAGTACCAATTCTTACAGCACTTGGAGCCTTAGGTAGTCTATCTTCTGGTGGAGCAGCTATTGCTAAAGCAATTAACACTGCTAAAAATGCTAAGCAAAATCTTGATGAGACCATTAAACATAATAAAACAATGGAGGCTATTGCAATGGGAAAAGGATTATTTCTTAAGCCATATAAAAAAGGATATGGTCTTGTATGCAATAAATCATCAAAAAACTGTTAAAGATGCTACCCAAAAGACCACTCACTGATGTTGATTTAACGATGTTTGCCACACATATTCCCTATTTTAGAGGTATTTTTATGCGAGACTCACTCCCCAAACGTCCTAGACTCAAAGAATGTGGAATTATTAATTTAGATTCATCAATTGGCTCTGGAACACATTGGGTAGCATACTATAAAAATAATCAACAAAATGAATATTTTGATAGTTTTGGAAATTTGCAGCCACCGTTGGAAGTAGTAAAATACTTGGGTAGAAATTTAGAATATAACTACAATCAACATCAAAAATATAATTCGTATAATTGTGGACATTTATGCCTACAATTTTTGTATGAAATTTATAATAAATAAAAAGAAAACTTTTTTAAATAAACTATATAATTTTGTTTTATTTAATAATATTTATTTACATTTTAATTCCATACTGGATATGTACTATTTTGAAGAATAATATATTCATTATTTAAATTGAATTGCTCCAGCTGCAATTGATATGATTTCTCGTCTACTCCAGATTCTTTTTTGATGCAGTAATTTCCAGAGGATAATTCCACTAGTTCTTCTTCAGTCATGGCGTTATATCTAGTTGGTAGAAATATAATGTTATTTTCGACTTCAAGTCTTATGCATTCGCCAAATTTAGTTTTAATTCGTATGGCTTTCAACACAGTATAGGATTTTAAATTCTCCATGTCTTTAATATATAGAATTGGTTTACTGTTGAAATTATTAAACTTATTAATTAGAGATGATGAAATATCCATTTTTTCACACACAGAAATTTAAAATTTTTCCTTTATATTTTCACACCCATCATTAATATTTTTGTTTCTTACTGCAAAACAGCCATCGATATTTTTTCTTTACATCAATAAGGACCATCTTAATTTCTAAATTATTTAAACAATTTTTAAAAATAAAAATTTATCACATTCCAAAAAAACAACAATCAAAAAATAAGAATAACCCTAATTTAATTTTTATTTTCAATTTTTAATTTTTATTTTTTAATTTTCAATTTTCAATTTTTATTTTTAATTTTTATTTTTCAACTTTTATTTTTTCAATTTCCAATTTTTTATTTTTCAATTTTTATTTTTTAATTTTTATTTTTCAACTTTTATTTTTTCAATTTCCAATTTCCAATTTTTTATTTTTCAATTTTTATTTTTCAATTTTTATTTTTCAATTTTTAATTTTAATTTTCAATTTCAAATTTTATATCACAAAAATTTCACCTTGTTACAATACCCCATGCATTTTCCCTTGTTACAAATACCCCATGCATTTTTCAGCCTGCGCCGACTGCGCTGCTTTTTCGTTACAAATACCCCATGCATTTTTCAGCCCTCTGCCGACTGCGCTGCTGCGTCGTTACAAAAACCCCATTCCCCCACTACTGAACTTGTATATGGAAGACTGCCATGTTTGCCATCTGAATTATATGACACAAAAGAAACAAAAATATATAATTACGATGATTATGCCATAGAGCTAAAACGTAAATTCCAATATTCGTTGGACAGAGCTAAAGAATTAACAATTAGAACAAAAGAAAAAAGAATATTAGAAAATAGATACAACAATAAATTAAATTTAAAGATAGGAGACTTAGTTTTAGTCAAAGTAGGAATAGGAAAAAGAATCAAAGTCCATATAAAGGACCTTACAAAATAATTAGGAATAATGGTGTAAATACAATAATAGATTACAATGGAAAAGAAAAAGAAATACATAATAATCAATTAAAACCCTATATAGCATTAAGAACTAATGAATAATCAAAAACTTATCATTAATAAAAACAAATTTATATAAGAAAATACTATTGAAAACTCTATTATATCTATTGAAAACAAATATATATATGTAATACATTAATATAGATTATAAAATTAATCATAAGTTAACCAAAAATATAGAAAAATTAGAAAATTCACTTTTATAATTTTTCTCTTAAGGGTAAGGGTGTAGTGTACTCCTTAAGCGTACACTGCATACCAACCACTTATATTGATTTCCCAACATACCGTCTCAAATACTGTAGAGTGTATGACATACATACCACCATGTGGCATCAAGTAGCACTATGACTGCATTTTACACTCAGATATCTGATGACCGTATGTTGACGATAAGAGAACAAAGTATGAGAATGAATAAAAATAAAAATAAATTGAGTGATTCATAAAATCACTCAATACTAGACAATAAGTTAGACTTATAAGAATAGTATATAAGAACATGTAAATTGCTAAATAAATCAGACTTCAATTTGGAGTTCTTAAAAAAACCAACAAAAACCGCCTTATAATTTATTACATGGCGATCCAGCTTTCACCCGTAAAGCTATAACACATTACAACATATCATATAGCGCAATTACAGTGTTGCCATGTTTGAGGTCCTTCATCTTTCCCCACTTTTCATCTCTCCACTACCCCCTTTCCAAAGAAAGCAACACATTAGAAAACAGGAAGAATTTCCTGAGTGGTGCTTCTCTTTAATTGGTTTCAATGAATATAAATAAAAAAAAAAAAATAAGACTAGTCTAGTCTGATTTAAAAATTAATAGTGATTATAATTTTTTAGAGAAAAAATATTTATTCCTCTTCTTAACCTCAATATTGAAAAAAAATATTTGTATATTAAAAAAAGTTTAGAAATTTTTCGGTCGATTAGTTTTTGGGAAAATATTCGTTAAATGTCTTCCTTCATAAATATTTCTATGTTCAAAATTCATAGCATATTTGTAAACTTATAATATAAAGGTCCAATATCCTCTATCTTAAATTTTCAGGAAATGCGTTTTTGATGGTAAAATATTCAGTAAAATATGACTCATCTATGGTATAAATTTCTAAATGGAAGCATATTTTTTTTTGCAAATTTATTTGCATTTTGTTATTTCTCTATCTAAAACAATTCATTTTTGTCAATGAAAAATCCTCTATCTCTTCATATACACACACAATACTTTTTCCGTAAAGACTACTGAATATACACATTAATTTAACAGGAAATCAGTTAAAAACAGGACTACTTACTTTTCGTTTAAAACAATCGTATTTCGTAGTTTATTTTCAACTGTTGGAAAATTATTTGGCAAAATCCATAAAAACAATAGATTGTTTTCGTTTATTTTAATACTCAATATAATATAAAAACTTTTTGTTTTAAATACAAAAACTTTAACAGAATATTTTAACTACGCTTAGAATACTATGCAAATGTAGTTGAAAACAAATGAAATTTTATTTAAAGAAAGGATGACTTAAATTACAGTAAATTCAACTAACATTGTCATTTGTTTTTTAATGTTCATCAAATGACTAACAATTGTGGTAAAAATTAACCACATGTTAGGTTAGTTAAAAATAAACAACCATTTATTTTTTTTTTTTTTTTAATAACAAAAAAAAAAACAACTGTAAAAAATGAATGTAAAATCATAAAGCAGTCATTTGATGTGGGTTGGTTTTTAAATGAACTACAGTAAATATTTTAATTTGTTCTACAAATGACTGACATTTACATTAAAAATAAAGAAACTGTACTACAACCCAAACAACTACATAGTTTTAAAGCAGAAGTTCCCTGAGTGTATTACCGAAAGTTTGTTTTTTTGTTTACTGAATAACAGACAAAAAGTTAATAAATATATTTCTTTGCTAATTTAATTGTATATTCTTTGGACTAAATGTTGATTTTTAGGGAAAAGTTCTTGTGAGTTTAATATTACAAATTTTTTTTTCTTTTCGAATAAACTTCTGTTTGCTTACTAAACTATGCCAAACACACAGACACAAATGCCAAACACAAATGGAGCGCCAAAAAAGAGATTAAATTGAAAAACCAATCAATAAAATTACCAAAATGGTATGTTAGAGTTACTCAAAACGCCAGATAAACTAATAAAATCAATAATAAATTCGTAAGAAAAACATTCGATAAAGTATATATATATTATGATTTTATTCATAATTACAATGATGACAAGCTTATACATTTTTCATCCATTAGACCAGGTCTTGTAAAGAACGATCTTGCGGTATCTCATTTAACATCACTTTTTTTATCTTCCAAATGGCAGCGTCAAATATAAAACAAATTTTAAATGTTTTACTTTTAAACAAATAAAAAATAAAAAATATCATTAAAAAACAAATATAAACAAATTATTTATTTATAATCTTATCGATATTTCGCAATCACATTGGATATATAGAAACTACTGGCAGTCTATATACATATAATCATAAAATTAAATGTTTGATATATTTTTTATTATAAAAATAAAAACTATGTTTTTTACGACCTTTAATTTTGCAATGGAAATGAAAGTTATTCAAGTTCGAGGCCATACTCAATATTTCTTTATTAGGATATTGTCCTAACAAATAATCTATAGAGTTTTTGTTTTCAAATTTATTTTTTGACCCTTTCAGGAATGTGTTGATAGATATATTTCGGGAATTTTCTAGGTTCCCATCATCAGAACAGGTTTTGAAAGAAGTGACAATCCCATGCAGAACATCAAACATTAATATAAACTAGTTTACTAACTACATGAGAACTAATATACCTAAAAATGTTCCGAAAATTTACCAATTTTAGAAACATTTGTGTTCAAAATTGTAATGGACAAAAGAAAAATTAAAACTGTATTAAAGAGATAACTGCAATTTTAAAACCTTTATTTATCTTTTTCTAAGATTTGGACTCTTTAATAATTGGTAAATATGGTTATGCTTTGAACTATATTCTTATATTTTTAATGATTTTCAGAATTTATTAATAATACTATAATTTTTACTTCAGGAGATAACTATGACAAATGATGTATGATTGAGAAATCGTTGCCATTTCTATAGTCTAAAAGTGATTGTATTTGAGAATTGGTGTCAGTATTCAAATTGATGTTAAAATTCATGAAATTTTTAGATGATATTGCAAAATACTTTATTTATTTAAGTATTTTTAAAATTATATTTATTCCATTCTAGGGGGCTAAATTAGTATTTGTTTTATAACGATGTTGTTGTTGTTTTTTTTTTTTTTTAGTAATTTCAAAGAGTTTTATTTAAAATATTCATTAATGAAAATTGTAATTGTTGACGAAAAATTTAAACATGAGGGCTAAACACACAAATACGCTTAAAAATCATCTGAAATCGTCCAAAATATAAATCAAAGTGAATTGGAAATACATAATTTAGTTTAAATACGACCTGTGCGATGTCAGGTATATTTTTAAATTTTCATCTTGCATATTTTTTCTTTATCATTATTTCTTTCAGACTACAATCATAGTAGTGGGCTTATATGCTTCTTTGGAAAATTTACGATGTTGTTAGTATAACCCATGGTCCACTACATAGTGCCAAAATGGCTTTCAAAATGTGTGGTTTCTCGAGTATTTGAACGCGGTTGTTAAATAACTCTAAATATCCTCAACTTTAAACATATTTTCATACAAAGATGTGTTAAATTTCACCATCACTTTTAAACCCCAATATATGGAAGTGGGAGCTGAAAAATACGTTTATCATTTTTTTTTGTGCTTTTATCAAATATCGAAATTTTTTTCAGTTTAAGCGGATTGGGGTTCCCTTTAAATGTCAGGCAATTTAGGATATTTGCCTTTTAATTTGTGTGCAAAATCGGAAACTTTTGAGTTCACTATTAAAACATACGTAGTTTTTTTGGACGTTTATAATTCGTTAATTTCCCGAGTTAAAGCCTTTGCATAAAATAATACTTTATTTGATATACATTTATAAGTTTTGAAAAATTTTATTTGGAAAGTTTGAGGTTCAGAAGAAGAATAAGGAATTTCTGTAAAAATTATAAACATTATTAACTTTCAATTCAGACTAGACTAGTTTTAGCATTTTTTAATGGACAGGCGTCATCAGTGACTGTTTTAAACTGTTTTATTATTTGTGTTTTATAATTGTCAGTTTGTTTCTATATGATACATTTTTCAACAACCTGCCGGCTGAACGAATCAAACCTGCGCTTCTTCTGGTTCGATAACATAATTTTTATTTTTAATACAAATTATATCAAACTTGTATAAAAGACAAAGTATGGTCTTGTTTACTACTCTCCCTATACATTTTGTTTTTAAACAAAACAAGTGTACAAATACAAAGGAAAAAAAACAAACAATCTGTATTAAAAATCTACCAAAGGTAGACCTTGCACACAAGAAACAAGTTTCTAATTTATTTTGTGATCAATGGTGATAATCTTTATCTTCGAACTCATATATTAGTTCTCATTTGGTGGGAAAAGTAGGCTGTATGATTGTTTGATGTTATTCATGGGATTGTCACTTCTTTCAAAACGTGTTCTGATGATGGAAACCTAGAAAATTCCCGAAACAGATCTTTGAACACATTTCTGAAAGTGGTGAATTAATAAATTTGAAAACAATAACTATATTTCTTATTTGTTAGGACAATATCCTAATAAAGAAATATAGAGTTATGGCCTCGAACTTGAATAATTTTCATTTTCATTATTTTGGTTTTTTTTTTTTAATTTTTTGCTTGTAAAAATAATTGATTTAGGGGGACAGGGACAACGTCGTCTGCACGCTTGCAATGTAGAGTGCTTGCCCGCTAGTAGGTTATAAAATGAATCTAATGCCATAAATTGAATTAAAAAAAAAATAATATTAAAAAATGAGTTAATTTTTTCGTATATTTAGTTATTTTAAAAAAAAAAAAATTTTATTACACAAAAACAAACCCAAAAAAAAACCAAATCCGCGATTTTTTCTAATTTTTAAAAACTGAAACAGCGGTTATACATTTTTTTCGGTTTTTAGCCAACTCTATTTTTGGGTATTTGGTGGGGAAAAGAAACCAGATATTAAACTTTTTCGGCCACCTCTGTTAAAGGCATGAAAAACGGGTGTAGAAAATCGCTTAATTTTTTGTTGGAATGTGTCAAAATTTAAAATTCAATAGGAAAACTTTATTCAAATAATTTATACGTCAAATGGGAAAGTCTGTAGTAAAAAAAAAAAAAAACAGTAAACAAAAACTGTGATATCAACAAAATATTTGCTATATCTAACATAACTTCAGTTGAATGCTGGCAACAGAATATATTGCTAAAATCAACAGAAATACTTGGTTAAAACCTTGCATACTGAAATTTTTGGTAGTTTTAAGTAAACTAGTTTTTGGTAGTTTTAGAAAAAATGCTTACTATTTTTTTCTTTTAGTGTATATGGTTGCTTTAAAAAAAAAGTCATTAAAAGCTAAAATTTAAAATTTAAAAAATGCTGGTTTTCCATCCAAATTTTGACCAATTCAGTTTCCGATATGGCCCAAAAAGCCACGAATTTCGATATTAGAATTTGTGTTTTAAAAACCTATTAGAGTTTTATCCAAATCGGAGTGTTTAGCATGTAAATCGTTAGGTAAATTATGCATAGAGTGCGTCTATGCCCAATATTTTTGCTTTTTAAAAATATCCGCCCAAACTCATTAATGGTGTTGGCTAGAAGTATAACCAACAAAAACTTTTATTTTAGATTAAATTTCTGTTGCGTTCTGAAACAAATTCAATGATTCTTAAATAATTTTCATATTTGTATATGATTAGAAGTCCATTTATTAATTTATTCTTAAAAAAATCTTTGTTTCATCTTTATTTGGTGTCTGCCTTTGGTGTTAAAAGTATGACAATAAGCTTTGTCAAGGACTAAATATATTTACACAATTTCATATTTTTTCCTTCTCTTCTTGAATAGGACAACCGTAAAGAACCAATCGAGTAGTAGTCATAGCTAGTAGCAGCATCAGTAAATGCGCCAATTAACCGCAGCACAAAAGAGGACAGCAAAAAAAAAAAAAGGAAATTTTTAATTAAGGACTTGTAAATGCCAAAGCTCTTGTAAAATCCCATTAATTTCCAACACAAACCCAAGTATTAAAGTAAATTACATACAAAAAAAAATAAAAACTCTTTGCCAAAGGACAGACAGACATTGATGTTTAGTCGAAAACCATTAAAAACTGGCCAGAATAAAATAATAAGAATTTTCTAAATTTTTTCATTATTGCGCACAGAAAAAAATTTAGCCATTTGCCAACTGAAATTCGTTTGCTACGACTGATATCGGTTGATACAACTGCATGTTGTTGGTCACAAAAAAATTTGGCAAACACAACTGAATTTAAGTTGAAACACCCAAAATATTTAGAAATCACATTTGAATATGCTTGTACTAACCGAATTAATTGATTGTAGCCACCAAAATACAAATTTTAATTCGGTTGGCACTTTATTTTTATGGGTGTGACAATTTATAATGGATTGTATATTCTTTAAGTATACAAATGTGAACTGACAAGGGAAGTCTGTTTTAGTGGCTCCTCCAGATGGACTATTTTTGATGTACTGTTTACTATTGTTTCTACCATTGAAAATGACATACACTCATAAAAATAACATGTAAAAATAACAGAAAAGACTACTAAGAATTAATTAAAAATTACCTTGCACGAACAATTGCTAAGTTTAGCAGATTTTTTTTTTGCTTAATATTAATAAAATAGTAAAAAAATTAATAAAGTAGTAAAAAAAAATCTGTTAGATTTACAAAACTTCAGTTAGGTTCGATGTGAATTTTAGTTTACCGAAAAAAGCATTTTACTCTGTAAAATTAGCAAAAGCTTTTTGTAAACTCAAAATAGCAAACAAAAACTGTAATATTAACAAAATGTTTGCTGTATTTACCTCAAATTTAATAGAATGCAAATAACTATTTATTTTGCTAAAATCAACATAAATTTTGCTAAAAAAAATGTAGATTGCTAATTTTATAAGGGCAGGCTTTTTTTCTCATTACAAAAAAAAAATAAAAACTAAAAAAATTTTAAATTTTTAAATATTTTTTGTCTACTAATATTTAGAAAATGTTTTTGCTGATTTTAGCAGATTATTTTTTTGTTAACTAAAATTTAGCTTATATATAACTACACACTTGTGAATTCAACAGATTTATGTTTGCTATTTATATTACTAATATTTAGTAAAAAAAATCTGCTAATTGCAGCACTTTTTTCTGCAAAGTAATTTTTAACAAATTTATAGAAGCTTTTTTTTTTGCTATTTTTTTTTTTTAATTGTTTATTTATTTACATAATTTATACTCAAACTATTATAAACACTAGTTAATAATAACAATTTTTATATACAATGTCTCATAATCGAGCTCTCAAGTATTATTTATATAATAATAATTTGTGTTTTACAAATTGGTTATAATTTTTTTTTTTTTAATCTTATTTACAATAAATAAATATATATCACCAGCTTTTTTGCAATGAAAATGAATTTAAAAAAAACATTGCATATATATTATGGAGTGGGTTAAGAAGGGCTAGTGTTAAGGGATAAAAAGAAGGAAAATTATACTGTTTATTCAGAAAACCACCAAAAGTTTTTCGTATTAAATTTTTGTGTAAATCTAAAATCTTTATTTGATATGCTAGTGCTATATCTCATATTTAAATGTTCTGAATTAATATTTACAGTTCTATGAGTGCACAAACACCTCTCATTTGATACCACAGTTGAATTTTTTTTGCTTTGAAGAAGCTTGAAAAATAACCCTTATGTTAACCCTTAAACGTGATATTTGATTAGCTAAAGAGGTGCTCATTCCAAATTATTTTGTTCCCTTTATCACATATCCAAATTTGATGGCAATCGTAGAGAACTAAATGGCCTGTCTCGTGACATTAATGAAAATTGCATATGAAGACTTTCAAAAATATTCGACACTTTGATGAAAAATATTTAAAAAAATTTTTTTGGAATACATGAATAGCATTTTATGTAAATATAACACGATTTTCAAGCACGCGAAATCCATATTTAACAGCGCAAAAACTATGGAGGTTTTAAGTTACACTCAAAAAAGAAAGTTTGTAAAGTCAGCAAAAAATTTTGCTGAGTCAGCAAACTTTTAGTCAGAAGGGTGCTTGCAAAAAAATTGCTAAATTCAGCAAAATTTTTTGCTGAAAATCAGCGAGCTGATTTTTAGCAAGAAAACTAGTAGATTCAGCAAAAGTTTTGCTAACACTTAGTGGATTAGCAATAAAAAGCCTTGCTAGATATTAATAAATTTTTTGCTGAATTTTAGTAGACTGAAAAAACACAAAAAATTTGTAGAAAAATTGTAATTTAGTTAATTTATTTGCTGAAAATCATAAAACATATTTTTGCGATTCTTATAAAAATAACACAATAATCTCGAAATATAAAAATTTTCATTTTCCCACATTGACGACATGAATTAATTTAATATCTGAAAATATATAGAAATGTATATAAATAACATAACAAAAATTTTCTTTCAACTAATTACATCAATGGTTGTCTAAATTATGCTAACTTTTAAAGGACGCAACTGCCGAAGATAATTATAGAAACGAAACGAAAAAATAAACAAAAACAAACGAAACGAAAACAACCTTTTTTGCAATACGAAAAGGAACCATAAAAATCTACCTAAGATGTGTGTCTTTGTCTTTCGCTTTACTCTGTCTACATGTCTGTTTATGTTTGTTTGCAATTTGACCACACTCGATTATTATTCTATAAACATTTAGTTTATTAAATTTAAATATTTTATTTTGTCTTTTATTTTATTAATAGACAATTATTTTCACAAGCCGGTGACAACGCAAAATTTAAGATGTTTTAATACTTAATTTTGTTTTATATATGAAAAACAGATACAAAAATTTTCCATGGTTGATTTTTTTATATGCCTTATTAGAGTTGTACTTTTTAGTATCATTTTCCTTTTCTCTACTACATTTTGACATGCCGCGACATCTATTTCATTCTGCGTATATCTTTTAATCTGGTTGTCGCCCAGACTTATCAGCACAATTTCTTTTAGCAGAATTAATTAGTAAAACATTATAATAAGATTAGTAAAGCATTAGTATAATACAGTTAAGTGTTGAATAAGTATAACAAAAGTTTTAGCTGAAATCACGATTTTAGCAAAAAATTTGCTAAAAAATAGAATACCTGCTACTAACTTATTTTTTTGAGTGTACAAGCAAACATAAGTATTCAAATTTCAATTTTTGCTTGGATTTAATTAAAAATATTCAGAAAAATACATCGCCAAAAAATTTAGAATTTTTTTGACAATATATTTTTAATTACAAGGTAAATGTGTTATTTTTTACGAAATATTTCATTTATAATTTTTGTCGAACTGATAGTTGATTTGCGTACAGCTCACAATTTTAAATGCTTTTGAAAAACCTAAAATATTAAAACCAATTCAATTTCAATTGCACATATATTTGTGATGGCCTATTTTTAAAAGTCATTTATTTTATTTATATCTTTTATAAATCATCAAAACTATAAAAATTAGAATTTTTTTGATATTTATGCTATAAAAAAATTTAAAAAATCGTCGAATACAAACGAAGTGTTTTTCGACTTTTAGATAATTTTATTCTCTATTAAGAATCGCTACCAAATCTTCGGTCTCTTATTTATTTAGCTTCATAAAATTTATCAATCGTGTTGGTCATTACTGAAGATGGACATGGATGTTCTGCTTCAATGACTTGCATATTAAAGAAATACAATTAAATTGATGTTAAAGAGCAAAGAAAATTGCATAATTTTATTAACAAATTCGTTAACTTCTTAAACTAAAACTCATGATTAAAGTAGTATCAAAATGTATTACAAATATTAGGTATTTTCCAAAAAAAACTGTATCATATTCTTATTAAAAGTTCAAGTCTTCGAAAGTTTTTTAAAATAATTTTAGTTACGGTATTTGTAAAGAAAAATATTGGTTTTTAAATAAAGTAAAGTTCAACGCTTTTGGTAAAAACTGTGATTTTTTAAATTTTATTTCATTATTATCAAGAAAATAAAATTGTGAACCCGGATCTTACAAAAAGTATCTAGAGAGAATATATTTTTCCTTAATTTAAGATATACTTAATTTATACCACAGCTGTTACATTTTTTATTGCATAAATATCAAAAAAAATGGGAATTGCGCTCATTTTGACGATTTATTAAGGATGTAAAATAAATGACTTTTAAAAATCGGCTATGACGAATATAAAAAACATGTTTATAGTAATTAAATGTGCTAAAGTCCCAAAACTTATTTAACAAATTGTGAAAAGCAATCTGATGTAGGCGTGTCCCTATCCGGATTTCATTCTTGCCTAAGGAAATCTTCAGGGGACTTTGTTATGAGAATTTCTAGAGATATTTGTTATGTTAAATCACAAACTCAATGAGAATTTCTTGTCCTCGTCTAGGAGCGAGATTCAAAATTTAAAATATCAAAGAAAAAGCAAAACAACAACAAAAAATTGTCACAATTGGCTTTGTCATCTTCCAAATACTACTCTGTTTTTTTGACAGACCTAGCAATGTAGTGACGTTTATTCAAGTAAATCAACAATAGAAAATCATATGTTTTCTATTAGTGTCAGTTACATTTAAATTTGCACAAGCACCTGCATATTTGTTATTTAAATTTATTTTCATCGGGATAAACATTAATTGCATTTATAGTAATTAAATGTGCTAAAGTCCCAAAACTTATTTAACAAATTGTGAAAAAACATATACTGCCCTGCCCATTAAGTGCGTTTTGTTTTTCATCTCGACTGACTACAGTATCTTCATTCAAAATCGAGATATTGTCAAAAAAGTAAAACTACTCAAATATAGAAATTTCACATTTTCAAATATGAAAATATGTCGAAAACTATTACAGATAAGAAGCACATTGCAAATATGTAAATTTTTTGAAAATCTGACTAGAAACAAGCAAATGGGAGCACTCACAATTTGATATACAAACGTTCCCTATTCTAGGTGGCCATATTGCCGAACTCGGGGTTCAAAATCAGAACTTAAGCTCTATATTACGTCACTTAACTGTTTTAATCGGACTACTAAGTAGGAAATGAAGTAATTATATCCATATATTATATTATATTATATTTGTGATATATCCCACTGTGCACCCTTATATAGTTTTCAGAATCATTTTTTTTTTTTTTTGTTTGGTTTTTAATTGTATTTGAGTTTTATTTTTTAATGGCAAAAAACTATCTGTGAACATTTTCATATTATCATTTTCTTTATTCTTTCATTTTGTCTTTATATTTCTGACTAAATTTAATTGGAATTTTCTATATTTTTATTAAGCTCATTTTCGATTAGTCCTTTGTAAAACTAATTTTGGAATTGTATGTGATATTTGAATAAGAGCTTATAAGCCGGTATAAAACTAGGAAAAATTCAAAATTGAACATAGAGAAATTGATCACTTGTAATCAATTCATGCAAAGCTTCAGTATACTCGCAATATTTTACAATATTTTTTCTAAGAATTAACTTTAAGCCCATTTTCAAAAGACTCATTTAATTTATTTTTTTTTTTTTAGCTAATGCTAAATAAAACAGGCAAGAGCGACAAACGTCTTTTTTAATTAAAATTTCCAACTTGTTGGTATTTAAAAATTGTATTGTGTTGTTAACAGGGACGTAGCTAGGAATTTATTTCGAGTGTTGGGGGGGGGGGGGGGGTCTTTTTCGATTTTTTATTTTGGTTACGTATTGTTTTTTGTAACCCGCGAATACTTGTAAAAATATGTTCCTACTAAGGTTACAAATTGTTTTTGCTAAATTTTTGCCTATCAGCACGTAACGAGCAATAATGTATTAATAATATAAATCGTTTTTTTTCGGGTCATTTTGAAACAAAACCTCCTACTTATGTGGGAGTGCATTTCCTTCAAATTAATTTTTTGTCCAGTTTTTAACATTAAAGTTGTAATAGTTGACCAATAATGCTGCACATCAAAGTTAAAATAACATTTTACTTATTGTGTTCGTTATTTTGCGAATTTTGATATCTATATCGCAAAACAACATTTTAATCTGTTTTATCAAAATCTCCGAAACAGGTCAAATTCAATATTGTCTAATTACGTTAAAATTTTAGCTAAATATTAATTTTTAGTTTAATTAAACAAAAAGAAGCTTATGCGAAAACCTTTCCATTTAGACATTTTATTTTATTCAAGAAATTCTCTTGAAATTACATAAAATAAAAAAAATTGTTGAAGAAAAAATTTTAAAAAGGAAGATATAGTGAAAATTAAGATTTTATAAAATTGAGTAACTTACAACATTGAATAAAAAACACGGAAAAACGTTGAAACTTAATTTGACTTTTTACATTGAAAAAAATCGAAAACTAAATTAAAAACTCCTTATGTAACAAATTGGCTCTAGCCTCCTTCATCGCTGTTGGTGGGAAAACTTTTGTGACGCCAGCGAAAAAATCAAAAAAGTCTTTATTTTGCAAATTTTGATATTTAAAAAATATATTAAAAATGTTTAGCCCCAGAGGCCACATTTGTGAAATATTTGAAAAATTGGGGAAATAGCTCTTAAGGAAAATTAGCATAAAAGCCGAACGATTGCGAATATCAGAAAAAGCTCATAAATCCCTCGATTACTCGGTTACTTAAAAGACATGTTTAATATACCAGTGAATGTGTCTTCAAAAAAGCTTTAATTTAATCCAAAATTTGACTTTAAAATTACTTTAAAATATATCGAAATAATACAAAAAAAAGGGTAATTTTTAATTCAAATTAAAAACCCTTAAGCAATCTAGGGCCGCGAAAAACAAAATTTGTGGGTACATGGTGTGATGCCCCCCCCCCCCCCCCTCCCAAACTATTGCAATTATTTTTTAAATGTCTTATTATCTAAGAAATTTTAATTATCTAAAATTTCTTATTATCTAAGAAATTTTAATTAATAGTAAAGTTAGTACAAAATGTTTTATATTTTGCTTCATTATTTATTTTTTTGCTCTAACGATTATAAATTTTTCTTATGGGAATGGTCTGAAGAAACAGAAATACTTTAAATTCAAAAATTTTTTTTTGCAGAAGAACTTTTTTTATTTTATTTTGAAAATCAATTTTAAGGCTCAATATTATTTCAACCCTGGCCAGGATATATTTAAACACAACCTATGCGGTTTGCTGGGTGTTCATATTTATAAAAAAGTTTAAAAATATTGAATATATTTCTTTAATTTCAGCATATATTTTATACTCGTGTTTTTGGTTTCAAATATTATAATATTTAATGTTAGCATATGAGTATTATCTACATTAATATAACTCATACGCCTTGCTATCATAAATACATAATCGATATAACTCATACGTGCCGTGTGACAATATTGCATTTAAAATTGCTTTCGTTTCTTGTATTTTTTGTATTTTTTTTTATTTATTATTTTTAATTTAGTATCATGGCTGTTTTTTTTTTTTTTCTCAAAACAATATATTTGTAATTTATTGTTAATAAACAATTAACTTTATTCTTTGTTTTGCAATTAAGAAAAAAAAAAATAATTGGATTGTTATTTTCAATTTAATATGATGTAAATCATTTTAATAATACTTTTATGAAATTAATTTATTATGATTGGTTTTACAATTTTCATATACACACGCAAATACGTCAGCAATGTTACAGGCCATTCTAATGTTTGTCTTTAATATAATTAATGGAAATTAGTAAAATTATTAAATTCACTAACTTTAACGAAACATGTAGGTGATTTCAACAAAATGTATTCTAAGGCAAATATTTAAAATTCTTTTAAATTACAGATATATTATTTTCAGTGAATTGAATTCTTTAATACGGTTGTGTTAGCAATTGGTAGTGCCGTTATTGGGTGGTTTTAATTTATATAAATATGTGTATTCAAGTTACATATATACATACACTCAAAAAAAAAGTTTGTAAAGTCAGCAAATGATTTTGCTGAATCAGCAAAATTTTAGTAAGGAGGGTGCTTGCAAAAAAATTGCTTATGTCAGCAAAATCTTTTGCTGAAAATGAGCGAGCTGTTTTTTAGCAACAAAATTAGTAGATTCAGCAAAAGTTTTGCTAACACTTAGTGGATTAGAAATGCAAAAGCCTTGCTAAAAATTAATAAATTTTTTGCTGAATTTTAGTATACTGAAAAAAATCGAAAAAAATTTGTAGAAAAATTGTAATTTAGTTAATTTATTTGCTGAAAAACATAAAACATATTTTTGTGATTCTTTTAAAAATAACTTACAATAATTACGAAATATAAAAATTTTCACTTCCCACATTGACGACATGAATAAATTTAATATCTTAAAATATATAGAAATAAATATATATAACATAACAAATATTCTTTCAACTACTTACATCAATGGTTGTCTAAATGATGCTTTCTTTTGAAGGACGCAACTGCCGAAGATAATTATAGAAACGAAACGAAAAAATAAACAAAAACAAACGAAACGAAAAAAAACCCTTTTTTTGCAATAAGGAAAAGGAACCATAAAAATCTACTAAGATGTGTGTCTTTGTCTTTCGCTTTACTCTGTCTACATGTCTGTATATGCCTGTTTGCAATTTGACCACACTAGATTATTAATATATAAATATTTAGTTTAGAAATACATATTAAATTTAAATATTTTATTTTGCCTTTTATTTAATTAATAGACAATTATTTTCACAAGCCGGTGACAATGCAAAATTTAAGTTGTTTTAATCCTCAATTTTGTTTTATGTATGAAAAACAGATACAAAAATCTTTCAGGGTTGAATTTTTATATGTCTTATTAGAGTTGTACTTTTTAGTATTATTGTCCTCTTCTCTACTACATCTGGACATGCCGCGACATTTGCTTCATTCTGCGTATATCTTTTAATCTGGTTGTCGTCCACACTATTAATGTGCTTATCAGCACAATTTTTTTAGCAAAATTAATTAGTAAAACATTAGTATAATATTAGTAAAGCATTAGTATAAACAGTTAAGTGCTGAATAAGTATAACAAAAATTTTAGCTTAAAACACGATTTAAGCAAAAAATTTGCAAAAAAAGTATACCTGATTTACAAGACGTTTTACTAACTTTTCTACTAACTTATTTTTTCGAGTGTAAGTATATAAAATGTATATTGTATGTATAAATATGTATATGTACACTCAAATATGTTTGTAGTTTAAATTGACTAAACATGTAATTTAAAATAAATGTTAAATAACTTAAAATTCGGTCGACTTACTTATGGTTTAAATCTATAAAATCAGTAAGAAAAATGTTTAATGTATAAAGACTGAGGTTAGGAAGAAGAATTCACTTTTTTCTCTAAAAATAAAAAAAATACTATTCATTTTCAAATCAGCATAGACTAGTTTTGGCCTTTTTAATGGACAGGCGTGTGATATTCCATTTAAATTGTACACTTAGAATACTATGTAAGTAAAGAGCACTGCAAATGTTGTCAAAAACAAATTAAATTAAAAATTAAATTAAAATTTGTCAAATGCATATTAATTAAAAATTAATTGCGACAGTCTATATGACGTTAAAATAACATTGTATTAAAATACATTATAAAATTTGCCCTGTGGCGAAGTCTCAACTTTAACCGCAAAAGTTGCCAACACTGCACGTAAAAAACCTTACGACAATCTGGTAACATTGTGAAATAGAGACGGAGGAGATTAGAAAAAATAATCAAAAATCTAAAAATAGAATATTTGTGTTTGTTAATGTTGGTCACTTCTGAGTATAATATACAATAAGAGAAAAGCTAATAGGAAAGAAGACTGCAATTTAGCTGCATTACATTCAAAGCCATACTTGAGTGTGATCGCTAAACGGTCCTGACTTTTATTGTTAATTTTGTTATGTAAGAAAAACACAGGGTTGATTCTTACAGCCGCAGGTTGTTGAAAAAAAATTTATCATATTGAGACAATCTGACAATAATAAATATACAAATAATAATACAATTTAAATGAAAAATCACTGATGACGCCTGAGTCTAGTCTGTTTCATAATTTTTTAGAGAAAAACGTTTATTCTTCTTGATAACCTCATTTCAATATTAAATTTGACTTGAAAAAAAAGACTTACATTTCAGTAAATTAAACACACATTGTCATTTGTTTTTTACTGTTCAAAAAATGAACCACAAATGCAGTAACATTTAAGCACATATCTCTCATTTACTATAAGACAAAACATACACAGAAGAAACTAAAAACGGGTTTCAATTAAAAAATTTATTGAATAAATTAATATGTTAATTAATTTTGCACCTACCACGGCAATGATACTATCAATTAAACCTTTTATTAAAATTAAGAAGGAAAAAAAAGTTATAAATAACTTCCACAAAAAAAAAAATATGATAGTCACAAAAAAAGTGTGTGATATACACGTTGTTATGTCTGTTTTGTGCAATGCTTAGTCTGTTTGTGTGTGTGCTTGTTTTGTTTGTTAACTTCAAATGCATTTGGTATTTTATACTGAAAATTTTCTATTTGTGCATACAGTGTATGAAAAAATAATATGATAATTGCGTCTAAAATTAAATATGTATTTATATAATTAAAAGTTAATAAAAATATTTATTGATTCAATTAAATATTTGTTTAGAAACAAATTAAATTCAAATCAAATCTTTAGTTAGATATTTTAGGTTGATAATTTTTTCTGTGTAACTCAAAAAACACCATTTAGCAGAAAAGGCGTTTAGAGTTTTAAATCCATATCCGCCTCTGTCGGCCTGAATGTAAAATCATAATACAGTAAATTGATGTGGTTTGTTTTTTTTAATTAACTACACACAGAGAAAAATTTTGCTCTTTGCCAACTGAAATTCGATTATTTTGACTCAAATTCGGTTATTATGAACTTAAGTCGGTTGGTACAGCTTAGCATTCGTTTTCACAACAAAGTTCGGCTAATTCAACTAAATTGTAGTTGCAACGAATAAAATGTTAAGGAATCGAATGTAAATAACGTTGCACTAACTGAATTTTTAAGTTGTTACCAGTAAAATACTCTTTTAAATTCGGTTGGAGCTTTATTTCTCTGTGTGTATGTTTGTAGTGAGAAATAAAATATATTCTACTAATTACTGTTTTCTCACTTAAAAATAAATATACTGTATTACAACTCAAATATCTATAAATATTTACAGCAGAAGTTCCCTGAGTGTATTATTATTTGTGTTTTATAATTGTCACATAGTCTCTACATATTTCAACAACCTGCCTGCCGTAAGAATCGAACGTGCGTTTCTTTTTACATTACAAACGTAATAATGCCAAGTCCCGACCACTTAACGATCACACCAAAGTATGGTCCCGAATGTTGTTTTCTTTCCTATTAGCTTCTCAGTTGTTGTATATTATACTCAGAAGTGACAAACACTACACACACACAAACATTCTATTTTTAGATTTTTTTTTTTGTTTTTGTTTTTTTTTTGTTTTTATTAGTTTTTTTGTACAAAATTGGACACATACACTAGAAACATATCTTTTTTGAATGGCTCTATTATGTGCGTAAATTTTTCCAAGTTTTTGTTTTTTAAGTTCATATAATTATGTATATAAACAAACAATTTTAACAATTTGTAACGGGAGCAAATAAACCATAAATGCATTTTTTGTGGGTAAATTTCTATTAAATGTTAAATAAATAAAACTAAAAAAAATTGTAAATAGTACAGTCATATAAAAAAGCCCCTACAAATTATGGAAAATTCAGCTACGGCAACAGGAAAAGTACTTAAATTTGCGCCAGTAGATTTTTGAATGAATTTGAGAATCGTGTTTTGCTAAATTTAGGTGACCTAAACTTCAGCTGAAAAAGTTTGTTGACTAACCAGACTAATAAATTCATTGACAATATATTTTAATTAGCTTAGAATTTAGAAAAATCAACAGAATTTTTAAGCTAAAACGACTGAAAATATCTGCTTAAAAAGTCTCTTCGGAGCTAAGCAAAGACAGGTCCATATTTTTATATTACCGGGAATATTTTTTATTTATAACCAGGATAATAAGTGTATAATAAATATAACTTAATATGTATATTTTGCTATATATTGCTTATTTTCCGATTTTATGATTACATAAAAAAATTATGTGAAAATAACATTATCTGCAAGTGAGACCCAGTGACAAAAAAAATAATTTTTTTAAACCATTTTGCTTTAAATTAACTGGCAAGTTTGTAAATTCCAAAATCACGAATTACTAAATATTAGATTTAATAATTTAGTTCAATTGCGGATTACATTTTTAACTAATACCTTTAGCTTAATAACTGCTTTAAACGAAAAAAAAGAAAAAAAATAGTTTAATTCAATTAGATTTTTTCTTGAATTGATGCATAAAGAGTTGTAATTAATATTTCTTTGAAAAATAAGTGTGTGTTAATTTTCTTTTAACTTAACTGAAAACTTTTTGATTAAACTACAAACAGTAAACTAAATAATATTCTGAGTGTATAATATGGTGGACTTCAAAATGCCCACATAAGAGTTTATTTTTAACGACTATGTTTGCTTTTGCTGATGTCTTAACAATTTTTTGCTGAATTGACTTTAAACAATATAATCCTTTTCTTAATAATGTTTTTAAATGTCAAGGCATTTACTTGGGATAACTTTTGTTATTATATATTAGGGTTGTACTTTTGTTATGTTATAAATATTTTTAATACAATAAAAAAAAAAATACGAGATATGTTCAAAATCGTATTCAATGTCCGTAAAATTATGCACACTTAGCCCTAGATTAACATGATAGATAAGTTCCTGAAAAAATCGTGTAAATCGATTTTAAAAACATTTTTTATAGAAAAATCGCATCATTCGAAATACTTTAAAACTTTATACATATAAAAAAATATAGTTTTGTACAAGATATGAGCCGGATTCATGTACTGGAAAGTTTATTATACAATCTGGAAAGTTTATTATACAATTTGTTTTGTATTTTTATTTGAAAGCTTCAAACATTTCAAAAAATTAGAAAAAATAATTATTTTGATTGCTTATAATCAAATATTCTATTTTATAAATATAGGATTATTTTTTGAAAGAAATAATCGTGGAATTTGAGAAGAAATGAACGAGGTATATTAAAATTTCGGAAACAATTGTTATTTTCCGTACCTGCAAATATGCTTTGTGTACTTAAACACCACATAAAATGCGTAATACGATAAAGTAAATAGTTATAAGGACGAAATCTTAAATATGTATTCTTACACACTATATTTGTACTTGCAATTAACCTAGGAAGTTAATCTAGGTTTTTTTAGACCTATATGTTTTTTTTTAATTTTTCTGCTAAAACCTTAAAGGTAGCTTAATTTTTATTACGGAGTATGAAGATTAATATGTTTTTAAATGAAAAAATGATTAACTTTTTTATTTTAGCATGATACTAAAGTATAAATTATTTAGGTAAAAAGAATATTTTTGCAGAACACTTTTACCCCTTAAATCCCTTTTTTAATGGTGTTTTTGCTCTTTTTTAAAAGAAAAACAAAAAAGACCCTTACCTTGAGAAGTTAGAGGGTTAACATATTCTACAAAAATGGTTGATTTTGGTATATTCAGGGACTTATAGTAAAATTTCACTGCAAATATTTTTGCGGAACTTTTTAACCCCTTAAATCCCTGCTTTAAAGGTTTCTTTTGCTCTTTTTAAAAGAAGGACAAAAAAGACCCTTACCTTGAGGAGTAAGAGGGTAAATTTATTCTACAAAAATGTTTGATTATGGTGTATTCAGTGACTTATAATAAAATTTTATCATTTTAACCCCTTAAATCCCTGTTTTAACTGTGTTTTTTGCTCTTTTTTAAAAGAAGGACAAAAACGTCCCTTACCTTGAGGAGAGTTTACAAAAAGTGCAGTAAAAGCAGACTTAACCATTTGTAGAGTCGTACAAACTTATCTGGTGGCGATTTGTATGCCGGATTTGATGAGAGGTTTAATTTGGTGATGTATTTTATGTATGAGTAGAAATTCCCTGTAAGTAAGTAAATTAATATTTTTGCATAAATTGAAATTGAAATTTCTTTGCAAAACCACTCAAATTGAACGAGATCACTGATTATCGCAAAAATACTCAAATTACTGGAAACATAATTAACAACAGATGTTCCTCTCATACAAAGTACTGGTTGATTGCAAAAAGTGGTGCCAAGTTATTTACAGTTTGGAAGTGACCAACGACCGGCAGACACTGGTCTAGTTATTCTTCAGCGATACCTGGCACAAGCAGTGTATCTTCTGGCGCCCTATTCTTAGCTAAAACCAATTTTAATGAGGTTATGTTTATAAATAAACTCACGGGTTGTCTGCACTACTCTCGGTAATATAATTCTATCAATTAGGGCACGGGAGGGCAATCCAAGGATATTCAAAGGTGCGACCTACCAACGGTATACACCCTGGGTGAAAGCCCTGTTCAATTACCTGGGCAGGATAACTCAGATATTCGACCTACGAACGGCATACACCCCGACTGAAATTCGCATTCATGGAGCTCCACAGGATACGGCAGGATAAGTCAAGGATTTCGAAGAATGCCGCCTTCAAAGAACAATTACAGGATATCTAAGGATGTGAAAGGAAGCGATCTACGCAAGGCAAACTTCCCTGAGAGGTTAAGTCCTTGGCAGCTAGAACTTAAAATTGTGTTCGCGACCACGGCTGCAGACAACTGATCCACATTGTGATGTTGCTCTTCATATACCCCCTAGTTGTGTCGAGGGTCGTCTGAGAATTACTAGGCCAAATAATATATCAAGGACGACATTCATTTTAATGCGAGTTATTCCATTTCTTTTAAATAACAATATTAACAACAAGAGTAGTAATCATTTATAATTTAAAATTCATTATCATTCAATGTAATTATAAAGCGTGGGTGTGGGTTGAAACGAGGGTCCAGAATACAGCCGTTGCAATGTCCAAAAGTAAAAGGTACAAATTACCATATCACTTACAAGAAGAAGCAAAATAATGGGTGCAAATTATCCTATAGCTTACCAAAATACAAAAAAAAATTTTGTTTACCCATTACTTTTGGGACATGAAAAACAAAAGTAATGTTGCGATTGAATAGCCTGGTAATGGGTTGAAGCCGAGGTATTGGTAGGCATTTTACTGTTAAATTGAAATAATGCACCCAGAGAAAAATTTTTGTAAAATTGTTAAAAGTAAAGCATGGAACATTTTGGAAATGCAAATAAACTTTTCTTTCCGAAACACAGAATAGGCAGCAAGAGCTAGAAATGTTAGCGATATAGATGTTAATGATTTTAAAACGATAATGAAAATAAAGAAGTTTTTTAGAAATTAGCAACAATTTCTGGTGATGTACATGCATTAAAACAACAGAATATATGGCTGAAAGAGCAAGTGGAATGCCACTAAGCAGACAAAGAAATGGACCGGAAGAGAGTTGTACAGCTAGAAGAGCATATAAAGTAAAAATTTAGTGTTCAATGGTATGTAATTAAGTAAAGTATGTGCGGAGTAAAGTATGTAGGGATAAACTTGAAACGGTAAGTAAAGTATGTACGTTAAACATGATGCAGAAGTTAGTTAAGTGATTATAGACTATGATACATTGTTAAAAAAAAAAAAAAAAATTAAGAATTCAAGCATGTTTTAATAAATTATGTAATACATTTATGTTTCCTGATTTTTTTGGGTATGTATTTTTTATGCAATTGTGATATATTTTGTTTATTTGAAGCGCATGCAGAAGAAAAAAATGTTGCAAGGTGGAAAACGTATTTTAAAAATTTTGATTTTCTTTGGAAACCATCAACCAAAGTTAATACTCATGGAAGAGCAATTGATGTGTATTTGGAGTAAATACAAATTTAAAAGAAATTGGTTTAAAGCATTATTTTCACGTCAATAAAGGGACAGTTGTTATTCGAATAGAAACAAGTACAGGACTTTTCGTTAATAGTCACATCGCTTATTTATGCTTTTACATTTAATGCTTTTACTGTCATCTAAAATCAAATTTCATACAAAATATATACGATATTAGCCATTAACAATATAATCACAATTGACATATATGCCACGTCGCTATGGTTACTTTAAGTAAAATTATATGCAAATAATTAAAGTTATAGTCACAATACAGAAAACTTCCAAAATAATTCTGAAATCTTAAGATTTTTAGATTCTAAATTATTTAAAAATTTAACCTTGATACCATCACCAAAAAAACTTACATTTTCCTCCATCGGGGTCAATATGGAACCATAGAGAAAAACATTCTTTGTGAAATAAAAAAATTCACATTTTTGTTAAAAAAGAAAACGAATCACATAATTTAGAGTTCAGTACTGCATTTGAGATATGACCCATAATTTCCGAAACATTTGTACAACAGACATTACCAGTAACTTCAAATGTTTGCAGAGAATTACTTAGCTTATCTTTCGCAAGTTCATGGAGAACAATTTTAATATATATTCCTTTTTTCAAATTTCTTTATATACATTTCATTTAGCGGATGCAATTAGTTTTTTGCATTCTGTTGAACACCATACATACATTTTGATTTGCATTAATAGCAATCACGTAGTTTAGAACACTATACGTTGCATACGTTTTTTGTCGTATGTATTTGCTAATGCTCTACTACAGGAGTTCTGTTAAAAGTTTTGAACACCGTGTGAAAAAAGTATACAAACAAACAACTGTATATAGATTAAAACAACGAATAAATGGTGTATACGAGCGGAAATATTTTTGAACTTTAGGAACAAATTTTGAAAATAAAAAATATATATAATTATGAACACAGTTTACTGCATTCGGAGAACTCCTTCGCACCTTAGATGGAACGTCACTGCCACATATTGATAAACTCAAATTAATACTCTATGGCAGAATAACCTTTAAAATTTGTTCTAAACAATATCCTTGCAATATTTAAGATAATGACATAAACAAAAGTTATATTCATTCTTGCATGCACACAGAGAAATAAAGTGCCAACCGAATTGAAAAGTGTATTTTAATGGTAACAACTTATAAATTCAGTTCGTACAACGATATATACATCAGATATCTGATTATTTTGGGTATTTCAACTAAAATTTAGTTGAGTTAAATGAACTTTGTAGTGAAAACTGATGTTCAATTGTACCAACCGACTGAAATTCGTAATAACCAAGTTCACGTCGTAGTAACCAAATTTCAGTTGGCAAATAGCTACAGTTTTCTCTGTGTGTGTATATATCATCTTAAATGAAATATCTTATATATTGTAAATATAAAATAGAAATCGAATAATTGAAATGCTTATCACGCTGTGACACTTACACGTGAGTAATTTGTATTAAAATAATGTAAATTCTTCATTTATTGTATCATAAATATATGCGTGTCAGCATTGTAAGATACAATGATGATGTGCTACAATAATGACGATGATGATGTGACACAATTCATCAATTGATGTTTATGTACAATGCATACTTATGAAATCAATAAAATTTTAGTACACTCAGGAAAAAAAGCTTTGTTGTATTTATGAAACAGTTTCATTGGACGAAAATATATGAAGATTTGTCATATTTATGAAGCTTTTAGAAATGTGATCAATATTTTCATTAATATTTATGAAACATGTTTGGCAGCATCTTCGTTATTTTATAGAAAAGTTAAATTAATACTTTACTTTTATTATAATGACCTATATCTCGAAAACCGTTAGAAATGGGACAAACTGAACAGATTTCACATTTCTACAAGCTTTTCTGGTTTGAATTACGATATATGATTTATACACTCTTGGATGCTCTGATTCCATCATATCACAATTATGAGAAAAATTCCTAAAAATGGCTATGTTGTCTATTTTTGAAACTGTTTATTATACGATAGACGCTTTCCAATAAATCAATATAAAGCTAAATATTTAAAACACACTTAACTTTTGAAGACACCGCAATGAAATTTTCTATAAATTATTGTTAAAATAGCATAAAGAGGCATTTATGTCTTCTTTAAAAAAAATATAAATATATTATTTACATGAAATTTTTTACAAAAATTATAATTTCGTACAATTTTAAAGATTAATTATATTTGAAATACAATTTAAAAGACCTAAGCTTTGTAAAAATACCTCATTTCGAAAACAAGTCAAAAAAAAATTGTTAAAAAAAATGCTAAAATTTTTGAACATTTTTTTTTTAAAGTTATCGAAAACATTTTGCACAACTTTTTCTAACTATTATACGTAGGGGAAACTAGATACACCTGATCCCCAAAAAGGAGAATAGATTTATCTCTTAAACTGTTCGCTATTTTTTCTTGGTGTAAATTTTCTTTTAAAGTTTTTCAAATCTCTAATAAAAATTTAAGCAAAAGTTCTATTGAATAAGTAGTATTAAAGATATAAAAAAAACACTGAAATCGTAATAAAGGGAACAAGTGTGTAAAAGTATAGTACACTTGATCCCTGTGTATTAGACACTTGTTCCCGGCGATCAAGTGTGTTCGAAAAAGCGGTTTGATTCCATCAATTAAATCCATAAAGTAAACAAAACACTGAAATTAAACAAAATATGATTTTATTGATTACAATCAACATAAAAGAACAATTTATTTCGATATTAATTAAAGTAAAAATTAAATTGTAAAATACTTCAATGTTTTTTTTATATTTTTTTTTTATTGAAGAGCAATTCCATATGAAAGCGATCACCTTTTGGACGACCCCTCTCCGATTTTAAAATAAATAGTCTCAATCTATTGCCCAGCAAAAAATAATGTACCTACATATTTTTTTTTTTTTATAGTGGCTGGTTTAGTGGTGCTGTGCACCACTGTCATGTGACAAAATTAAAGAATTCTTCATAAGGGACCTCATTGAAAGTTGTTTAAAAAAAAACTACTAAAGCGATCGCAACGAGTGATAGCTCGTTGGAAAGGTATTGAATCAGGCTTTAATTGAAAAATAAAATTTTCCTCATTTTTCTCAGAAATTTACCTTTTTCCCCATGAAATTTAAATTTTCTTATGAAAATTAAATTTTCCGATTTTCCACAGAAGCTCCTAAATTTTCCGGCTAATTCTATTTTTTTTGGATTCCTCATAATTTTTGCTTTAAGAATCAGCAATAAAATAATGGGGCCCGACTCCTTGTTTGGACAGGAGAAGAGCATTTAAGAGACCACCTTGTTCTCATTGTTTTTATATTTTTTATAATTGAATTATTTTTAATTATTTAACAAGAAAAATTAGGAAAATTTTATTTTTCAATTAAAGCTTGATTCAATACCTTTCCAACGAGCTATCAGTCGTTGCGATCGCTTTTTTTTTAAAACAACTTTAAATGAGGTCCCTTATGAAGAATTCTTCAATTTTGTCACATGACAGTGGTGCACACCACCACTAAACCAGTCACTATAGAGCAATTCCATATGACATGTGACAAAATTGAAGAATTCTTGTTAAATAATTAAAAATAATTCAATTATAAAAAATATAAAAACAATGAGAACAAGGTGGTCTCTTAAATGCTCTTCTCCTGTCCAAACAAGGAGTCGGGGCCCATTCTTAAAGCAAAAATTATGAGGAATCCAAAAAAAATAAAATTAGCCGGAAAATTTAGGAGCTTCTGTGGAAAATCGGAAAATTTAATTTTCATGGGAAAATTTAATTTTCATGGGAAAAAAGGTAAATATCTGAGAAAAATTAGGAAAATTTTATTTTTCAATTAAAGCCTGATTCAATACCTTTCCAACGATCTATCACTCGTTGCGATCGCTTTAGTATGAAACAACTTTCAATGAGGTCCCTTATGAAGAATTCTTCAATTTTGTCACATGACAGTGGTGCACACCACCACTAAACCAGTCACTATAAAAAAAAAAAATATGTAGGTGCATTGTTTTTTGCTGGGCAATCGATTGAGACTATTTATTTTAAAATCGGAGAGGGGTCGTCCAAAAATTTGCGAATTTTGATCGTTTTCATATGGAATTGCTCTGAAATATATTAAATTAATGGTTTTTGGTAAGGGGAAAATACAGACTGCGGAGGAGCTCCATAAATCATTCGATTTTGCGATTTTTTTGGGGGAAAAGAAAAAATGTTGGTATGCTATTGCCAATGGCATTAATAGCGCAGCATAAAGTTGTGTTAGCTCCTCTTTCAGCCGAAGTAATTTTATCCACTTGTTTTTCTCCTCCTGGCTATGATTTTATGTGATTTGTGTACGGTACTTATCCCAGTTTCATCAACATTATATATTTGGTAAGGTGCAAAATTATTTTCTAAATATACCTCTTTTAGATTATTGAAAAACATATCCACTCTCTATTTTTTTAACACTTTATGGAAACAATGAATATTCATCGTTCCGGTACAGTAGTAACACATGTCAACAACGTAGAACCACTCTCCATACGAACAAATTCTCCCACTTAATTAGAAATATGTGAGTCAATAAAAGCTCTGAAACTAAACAAAGCTGCAGGTGCTGAAATGATATGGGAACAAGAACAATATCCTATGGAAATATTGAAGGGTTTTATAATTAAATTACCAATGAAAGGTGATAGGACGAGATGTGATAAGAATTTTCATCTCTGCGGGAAGAACCGTTATACCTCGCCAGTTATCACATCTCGTCCTATCACCTTTCTTTGGTAGTTTACCCTGTTGAAGGGTATTATAATTAAACTACCAAAGAAGGGTGATAGGACGAGATATGATAACTGGCGAGGTATAACGGTTCATCCGGCAGTGATGAAAATTCTTATGGAGATAATATTAGAGCGAATGATGGCCAAAGTAATTGCAAGTGAGCTGGCTTCAGACCTGCTATATCGTGTACAGACCAAATAAAAATGCTGCAAATAATAATAGAACAATCTGTCGAAATGCAATCACCCCTATATATGCTGTTTGTTGACTATGACTCAATAAATAGAGATTGTATATGGGCTGAACTGGCCAACATCGGCGTGCCAAATAAAATAACACGCATGATACAAATATGTTACGATGCATTTGAATGTACCGTGTTACATGATGGTGAAACTTAAAACAACGTCTAGCGTTAGACAAGGGTCTTTATTATCACCGCTTTTATATCTGATTGTACTAGATGCTGTTGTTAAACGCTCAACTACAAATAAACCGAGAGGAGTTGTATGGGACCCCTTAAACCCGCAGACACCATTATAGTCACTTGATTATGCCCATCACAAATGTGTGCTTTCTCACAATCGTGCTCATATACAAGCAAAAATTGATGATCTAGCACGAGAATCAGAGGAAGTAGGTCTGAAGATTAATAGAAACAAAACAAAGGAAATACGCATAAATGCAGAGTCAACACAACCATTAACCATCGGCAATCACGTAATAGAAAATGTAAGCGAGTTCCAATACCTGAGCAGTATGATAGATACACGTAGTCCAGAGGTGCTTCTGCGCTATTATCGGAAACACGGAGGTCGAACGAATACAGCAAAAAGACTAAATTAAATATATTTGCAGCCTGTGTACTCTCGGTCTTATTATATGGCTGTGAAACATGGATGGTAACAAAAGAAATTAAGCGAAAAATGCAAGGGTTTACCAGCAGATGCCTCTGTATAATATTCAGAATATTTTGGCCCAACACAATAAGTAATGTGCACCTACTCGCCATAGCAAATATGCTTGATATAAACTGAGAAATCCGAAGATGAGAAGACGATAATATATGCCAAAAATCCCTAACGTACAATCCCCAAGGTGCAAGAAAACGAGGAAGAGCGTGCAACACTTGGCTTCTCTCAACATTGAGTGAAATTAATAGTCTGCCTTATTTTAGTAATAGAAAGATAAATAGCTTATAAGAGCTAAGAAGTTTTGCAAATAGACGCTCCAGATGGAGTTTTCTTATTGAAAGCCTATGCACACAATGAGGTAGCTCTAAAATATTTTAGCGCATGGCTTATTATTATTTTTTAAATTATTTTTTAGTAAACTTTTAAAATACTTACATATTGTAGAGTATCTTATATGAATCGATTAAAATGAAAAATAAAGGCTTTATGTAATCTGCCTGTTTATTACAGCAAATATAAAATGCAGCCAACAGATAAATATAAAAAAAACTTAGCAATTTAAAATCAGTATAGTTATCGGATTAATATCGAGTTTATAACTCGATCCTAGGGAAGTAAGGTCAGAATAAAGCATAAACCTGAAAACTTACAACATGGTGCTTCTATCTTCCTTATTGTGCCAGTAAATATATATATTTTTAGTACAAAATAATAAGGGTACTATTAAAGCTTAAAAAATATTCACAAAGCTATACAAAAGTTATCTAGTTCTTGAAATATTAGGGGGGGGATCAAGTGTGTATAGTTTCCCCTAATTAGTTATATGTATCCGGAAAAAGAGCTGTTTGACGAAGCGGGGAAACCCTCCAACTTTGAGAGTCCTCGACCAATACAGCTAAAATTTCGTATCACAGCTACTACCCAATGGGACTAAACTTGGTGCAAGTTTCATCCCAATCCCAAGAAATCGGAGTCAAAAGTTCGGTCACTTGATATGAAATGCCCCATATAGATATGTCCCAGCAAAAAAATACCTTGATTTGGTAAGCAGTATGCTTCCAAAATAGTGCTTAACCATCTTGCATACAATAATCAATTAGGGAAGACATTTTGTTGTCCTTCTATAAATGCCTTCTTTGAAGCAGTTATTAATGCATACAATGAAGCACACAAAAAGGCGCTTATTATTGCCTATGAAGGCATGTATTTATTGCTCCTTAGAGCACACGAAAAAAGACATACTAAGCGGGACATTGCGAACAAACATCATGCCTTCTGGCTTTGCTTTGGAAGCGCTCGGTAATTAAATAATGCCATCCAGAACTGCTTCTGGGTAAGCACTATTATTTGCTGGGTTGTCGTTCGTGAAAAATTATATTCAAAACTAATTAGAAAATTCATTAAGCTGCAATTATCGTTAATAGTTTGGTAATTATGCTAATAAATTGTATCAAAAATGTTACAAAGTTGATAACTTAATTATGCTTCTAATATGCTAATACTAACATTAAACAATGAAATAATTTATAACGCACATCAGCACATCAAATTCAATGTATAAAGTATGTGAAAAGGTATACTACATATCTAGTTAACTCATTATGTACACACTGTTCCATTTTCAACACAATAAGTTTAAACGGCAATTTGTTTTTAGTGGATAAAGAAAACTCAGTGATTTTAAAGCTAAACACGAAAAATGTTGGATGAAAATTTAGTAAAAAAAAAAAATTATAAAGGGATACCAAATAAAAAAAAAACACATATCTATAGTTTGGCATATATTTGACCTTTATGCTGTAGAGTGGTGTTTATTCCGCTAGAGGTCAATTATTATTATAAAAATCTAAAATACAAAATTTTCAATTTTATTATTTACCCGCTATAGAAAGGCATTACCATATAAGTGTTTGTATAACTGAAAAACTGGTAATGACCAGTACTACTTTTGCCATTACAAATATCATTATTTCTTTATGAGATATTGTGAAATATAATGCGAAAAATAATATCATTATCAAAAAATATGCTGTTACCTATATGCTTACCAATGTTAACAAAATATATGATAATGATTCATTTTTAATAAAAGTGCTAGTGGCGTAATTCGAACCTGGGACTCCATGCTGCCAGTCAACATCACTACCATCTGATTTCAATATCTCGCCATATTATACTTGACAGATAACATAGAAATGACTTGTTTGAACAGCTTACAAAAAATTAAGATTATATGGTTATATGGGCATTTCCAAAGTCATATACGTTACAGCCGTAGGATTCAATGAATAGAATAACAATAAACTGTATGGTCCTGAAATATAAGCAATTAAAGTGTCTAACATGATGTGACAAAAATAGAAGTTGGTTTTTTCGACTTTTACAAAAACGCAAAACTCTGTGATGCGCGCAGTACATTTCGAAACAACTTTTTTAAATCGGATTTGGAACGTTTTAAGTCTATTTTAAAGCTTGTTCAATTAATAATTTTCTTTTTTTTTCCACCCACAGTGTGAAACGTGACGTAGCGTGATGAGACATAAATTTCCTATTAGGTAAATGTTAGCAATTATTAAAAAAAAAATGTTTTTTACTACACCGCCTAACAATATAAGAGATATTTGATGCATCGGTGTTGCGACCTATCATTTCCAAATGAGCTTAGGACGCGGATGACGAATATGCCATTAGAAATTCAAAGAAATTCACAAGATACAGTGAAAGAAATATTTTCAAAAAACTTTTTGTACAAAATTTATATATTTTGACAAACTTTTTTTAAAAAAAATACAAAATTGAATACAATAATACGAAATTTTTTGGAACTTTCAAATAGTATGAACTAACCTTTAACTTCATAGATTACATGTTTCGAAAGATGAGATAACATTCCATATACATATACATATACATATACATGTATTTGAATTTGAAATTTCTAATTTTTCATGATTTCCCTAATAACAAATTTACAACAAAAAGAAGGTACACAATTTTGATATGTATCTTAAGCAAACATTACGGGTTACTTAATTTATAAAAAAATCGGGTACTTTCTATTTTAGTTTAATAAACGAATAGCTTAAAGCAGAGACCGAAAATAACAGTTATCCCGAAAACTATAACTCAAAAACTCTTTATGTTAGAGTCAACGGAGACGTATACTATTATATACCAAACGATTCATATTGAAGTGCTCTTTCAGAATCTATAGTGATCTTAAGAAAACCATCTCGACTCCACAGTTAAGAGTTATTTTTCAACGAAAAAATAAAAGAAGAGAGCTTTATTTCGCCTTCATTAAATAAAACTCTTTTGAGGAGTTTTATTTTTTCCGTCTGAAATAAAACTCTTTTGAGGAGTTTTATTTTTCCCGTCAGAAAATAAAGCTCATTTGAGGAGTTTTATTTTGAAATTAATTTAAGTTTTAATTTTCCGTCTAAAATAAAACTCATGTTGTTTATTTTTTTCTTTCTTTATTGACTTTATTTGCTATAATGTGTTTAGAAATTTATTTATTTAATTTAACGAACATAACTTTTTCCAAATTTTCTGCGGAAAGATTTGAACGCAGGTCGCTTACCTGTGTTGCAGGTACACACTGTATAGTTTTTGCCAATGTATACAAGTACGGATAGTGTATTCTTTTAGCCTCACAGAGCTCAAAAAGATGTTTATTAATCGACAATGGCCTTGGAGAAAAATGGTCGATTTCATAGAAAGCTTTTTTTTCATCCTCATTATCACTTCCTTCGCTTTCTTGTTCCATATCTACATATATATATAAGAAATAATACAACAACCATTTAATAATAAGAATCAAACAATAACAAAGTAAACCCACATGTTTTCATATTAATGACGATTTTTTCAATTGCAATACAAGTGATTAGATTACACTGCCTTGCAAATTGTAATGATCTGGCAAGCGGCAAGCTTTGAGTGTCAATTTACAAAAAATGAGTTTTATTCTCTGACGGAAAAAATAAAACTCCTCAAATGAGTTTTATTTTAGACGGAAAAAATATAACTCCTCAAAAGAGTTTTATTTTAGACGGAAAAAATAAAACTCCTCAAAAGAGTTTTATTTAATGAAGGCGAAATAAAACTCTCTTCTTAAGAGTTTCATCCGATCTTTTATTTTTACGTTGAAAAATAACTGTTTTGGATGTTTTTTTTTTCTTTATAAGGCACAAAATAACTGTTATAAAGGAACTTTTTTGATATCATTTATAACCGTTACGGTCCCTGGCTTAAAGTCAAAAAAAAAATTTGA
The DNA here is from genome assembly GCA_021234595.1 of Delia radicum. Classification (NCBI taxonomy): domain Eukaryota; kingdom Metazoa; phylum Arthropoda; class Insecta; order Diptera; family Anthomyiidae; genus Delia; species Delia radicum. Next base: position 65,116,162 of record CM037853.1, read on the forward strand.
TATATTTTTATACTTTAAAAATATGGAGTCTGTGACAAATCCAAACTATTAAAAGTCAGCTAAAAACATTCAAGCATGCCAAACAAATGTTTTTGAATCAGTACCAACCAAGTTTTAGCTAAGTAAAGTGTGCTTTCTAAAAATAAAAAATTATAAAAATTGCATTCAAATTGAATTTTCGGATAATTTAGATTTACCTTTTAATAGTTTTTTTTGATGAAATGTATTAAGTGGAATATTAATTACAGTCATGTGCCCAAATATTCTAAATTGGAAGGAATTTCATTATATTCACAAAAAATAAAAATCAAATAAGTTTTCACTTTCCTACATCCCTCACCCAATCGCAATTAATTGACGAGCTCAAAGTTCCCACTTTAAAACCGTATTAAAAGTATTTCGAAGTTTATTCGGGTATGTGTAAAAGTTTAGTTCATAAACCAGAGTTTATTTTAAAATTTTGGTGTTCGTAATATAGATCCTAAAATCTATCAGAATTCATAAGTTGCATGTCCGATGCATTTTTAGTATTTAACTGTATTATTTATGAAACTTAAAATGTATTATAAATTTTACAAGTTTGTATTAAAAATAAAAATTATGTTTTTTCGACCTTTAATTGTGCAATGAAAATGAAAATTATTCAAGTTCGAGGCCATACTCTATATTTCTTCATTAGGATATTGTCCTAACAAATAATCTATAGGGTTTTTTGTTTTCAAATTTATTATTTGACCCTAAAACATGGATTTTTTTATGTCGTTTTCAAAACGCTTAAAACATGTAAATCGCAAAGTTCTGAAAACGCTTGTAGTACATTTTAAAGTGCTATTAACAATCGTATTTTTCTACCGGGGTTGGTACACTTAGAATACTATGTAGGTAAAGGCTACTGCAAATATAGTTAAAAAAAAATGAAATTTCACTTAAAGAAAGGACGACTTACATTTTAGTAAATTCAACTAACATTGTCATATGTTTTTTAAGTGTTCAAAAAATGACTAAAAACTGTAGTAAAAATGAACCACATATTAGTAAAAAATAAACAAACATTTATTTTTGTAAATAACAAAAAATAACTGTAAATATTAATGTAAAATTATAATACAGTCATTTGATGTGGTTTGTTTTTTGAATGAACTACAAGCTTAGTAAAAAATCTAATTTGTTCTACAAATGACTTACATTTACATTAAAAATAAAGAAACTGTATTACAACCCCAACAACTACATATTTTTAAAGCAGAAGTTCCCAGAGTCTATATTTTCCCCCGAATAATTAGTATTCAAAAAAAAAAAAAAAAAAGAAACAGAGTCATACATTTTAAGCGATTTAATTCATTTATTGCCCCGACTGAGCTCCAATTGGATAGTGGGATTGTAGCTGAAAAAAATTAATACACAGAAAATCGTTCCTAAATTCTGCACTCGATGATTTAGTTTACGCCGAGAATTTTCAGTCCCACTTGACTTTGTAATATAAGAGTTACCGGTACATTTTTGTTATAATTTCACAAATTGTGATTTACATATATACATAACAACGAGAAACTAAAACAGACTACAATGACTGAACATTGTAACAATATAACTTTATATTACATTTCGGATTTTCCGCTGAAAATTTTATGGTTTGTTTACAACCAGCATCAGCAAACCAACAGCCAAAACACGAGTCTTTACATTTTTCAGTTGTGCTGGAAATTTATTTCATAAATTCATCATACCCTCATACAACATATATTGGACAACATTTTCATTGTATTTCTATAAAAATAGATGGTCAGATGATGATACTTCATAACTGACAAGGGAGGTATACCGACTCGAAACCGCACATTTTTTTAACTTTATATATGTTTTAGATAAGCAATAAAAGGAAAAAAAAAATTTTAGTAGACCAATCTCACGCTGAAGCGTTAACAAGTGGTGCAACAAATTTATTAGTTTTTGTATGAAAACATGTTTTAAATGAGATTTATTTATACAAAGGCTTAAAGTGCTCAAGAAAACAAAAATTTCTATACCAATATATCCTATATAGTGGACACAGAATTTCCATATTTTTTTTATTTATTTATTCATTATTCGGAAAAAGTCTGATAAAAACCGAACGATTACAAATATTGGTAAAAGACACTTGATTTAATTTAATAAGCATTACTGTGCACTATTTTTAGCCTAATCTAATAATAATTCCTTAACTAATCGCACGATATAATGTTGCTTAAAACACATGATGCTAGTTAGGAAAATTACCTAACAACGTGCTTGATTACGAAGAAGACAGGAATGGAGCAAAGTTAATGATTAATAGGATTTTGTTAAAGTTCTGCCTATTATGGTGGCTCTAACTTTTCTAAAACTTCGGGTTCTTATGAGATCTTTAGCCAGATCGAAATACTAGTATCAACCTAGCTAATATGTTTGATTTGCTGTATTTTTGTAAATATACGGAGTAGGGTGGGGCGATTAGTATGGAATGAAACAAATCTTAATGGGAGCTTTGCGTTTCTAATTCTTAGGATTGTACTGAGCAAAAAAGTCCACTAGACCATACGTCTACGGTGAAAATCGAGCTTCCAGATTTTGACAAAAAGCCCTATTTTGAAATTAAAAATTAACCACTTTAACCCCACCCACAAATATGATTGATGCATTAATCTGCTAGAGAATCTTCCAAAGAAGAGATTGGTGCCGTAATCTTGGATAAGCTCCTCCTAATTCCTGAGATATGTCCATCCCACACATTGTTACTTTCACAAAATACGGCAAAAAAGCCCTATTTTAAAATTAAATTAACCCCTTATACCCCACCCACAAATATGATTGATAAATTAGTCTGCTAGAAAATCTTCCAAAGAAGAGATTGATACCATAATCTTGGATAAGCTCCTACTACTTCCTGAGATATGTCCATCCCACGTATGGGCTAGTTTACTTTGTTGCTTAGTGCAATCCCAAGAATCAGAAACGCGAAGCGCCCATTAAGATGTTCAAATCGCCCACCCTAATACGGAGGTTGGAAGCTCGTTAATAATTAAAGAAAATTACATTGAACAGGATTACTTGAAAGTCTTTAGACATAATGTACACACTATAAATTGAGTTTTCATAAAAGCTTTTTTTTATACCAAATTTTTCTATGGTTATTTCACTGTAGAACGAAATAGTCCGGAAAATAAAAAATTGGGTAATTTTTGAGCACACGTATTAAACCACCAGTGTGGAAAAGCATTGCCATATATTCAAAGGAAACGTTCTATCATACGACTATTTATGAAAACTTTCATCAAAATAATGAAATCTTCATTGTTTTTCGTTCAATGAATTAGAAATAAAGTTAATGTCATTCATTTTGGAATTCAACCCGGACTATGCTCGATTTTGATACCGAAGCTTGTTAAAGCTTGACTAAAAAAAAATTCCATTTTTCACCATCACTATTCGAGATATGGATCATTATAATAAAAAAAAAAAAAAATATTGATGACATTTTTCTATGAAGTCATGAAAAATGTTTCAAGAATATTTTTGAAAAGAGTTATCATACTTATGAAAACTTAATCTATTTTCGTCAAATGAAAATTTTCAATTTTTCCCCATCACTATTCGAGATATGGGACATAATCATAAAAAAAGAAATATTGATGACATTTTTCTATGAAGTGATGAAGAATGTTTCAAGAATGTTTTTGAAAAGAGTTATCATACTTATGAAAACTTGATCTATTTTCGTCAAATGAAAATTTTCCATTTTTCACTTTTCGAGATATGGAACATTATAATAAAAAGAAATATTAATCACATTTTTCTATGAAGTGATAAAGAATGTTTAAAAAATATTTATGAAAAGGGTAATCATATTAATGAAAACTTCATAGATTTTCGTCTAATGAAACTGTTTCATAAATATGACGAAACATTTTTCCTTGAGTGTATGTCTGGTAAGTTTTTACTGTTCTTATTAAAAATGCCAATACTTTTAAATTATGATATCGCCCAAATTATGACATATTATCATTAACCACCATACGAAAAATCAAAAAATTTGTGGTTAACTATGTGCTTGCCAGTATGGACAACAATAATGGGTCCAAGATTAGATTCCCCAAAAAACGAAATTTAACAAACAAAAATTGTTTATTGACATTTTTGTTTTTAAATGTGCTCACCGAGTTTTCAGTCAACTGAGCTATCTCGACATGTTATACTTGTTAGATAAAAACACAAATGAGTTGCTTTTTGTGTAAAAAACTGCATGAAAAGGCGCCAAACTTTAGAGTCATTTCGAGGAAAACTGTAAACTACATCGAAATTAGAAATTCGGAAAAAATATAGTTTTATATTTTAATTTATAAAAAAAAAGATTAGATTAGATTTTCCAAAAAAAAAACAAAAACTGTGAAATTAAAAAACCGGTTTTCGGTTTTTAAAAACCAAGAACTTTTACACGTTTTTGTATCATCTAGTTTAACCCCAAAATTTAAGATATAGCACCTTAAAGTTTAGTTAAGATTTGAGTGTACACTGTACACTATGAAGAAAGTTATTTTGTAAGTTACTACTAAATATAATTAATGATTTTTTTTAATTCTTATTATTTTAAATGATCTAAAGATCATTCATTTATTAATTATAATTATTTATTTCCAATTTGTAATAATTGTTCGCTGAAGAAGTCTACCAATGTGGAGACGAAATATTGGAACTAAATAAATATAATTAATAAATAAATGATCTTAAGTTTGTTTAAAATAAGAAGAATTAAATAAAAGAATTAAGAAAACTTAACATTTTTAAATTAAAGATTTTTTTTATTAGTTTTTATTTAATGCAATCAAAGCGATTAAAAACGGAATTACATTTTAAAGATTTCTTCTACATATATAAAAATATGAAATATGTGAGGATGTAAGTTACTTTAAAATAAATAAATATTAATTTTCATTACAAATTTATTTTTTTCTTTAAAAAAAAAGCATGTCGACTATTGGATCATCACATGCCGACTATGGAAAACATTATGCCGACTAATGGAAAATAGTACAAAATACATAAATTAGTCAAATTTAATAAATACTTTTTTAAAAACACTTATTTCATATAAAACAATTAAAGTGGAATATTTGGTTTTGATCCCAATGGCATTTTCATATGCGTACATTCAAATAAAAAAAGTTAGTAAGGTCAGGTAAAAATTTTGCCAAATCAGCAAAATTTTAGTCACGAGGGTGCTTGCAAAAAAAATTGCTAATGTCAGCAAATTTGCTGATTTTCAGCAACAAAATTAGTAGATTAGAAATTAAAAAACACTTGCTAAAAACGAATAAAATTTTTGCTGAATATTAGTAGACTGAAAAAAACTCAAAAAGTTGTAGAAAAATTATACCTTAGTTAATTTGTTTGCTGTAAATCATAAAACATATTTTTGTGATTCTGTTTAAAAAAATTAACAATACGTTTCAAAATATAAAAATGTTCATACTCCCAAATTGATGATATGAATTAATGTAATATCTAAAAACAATAGAAATAATTATATATAACATAGAAGAAATTATCTTTGAACTACTTACATCAATTATTGCCTAAATGATGCTATCTTTTAAAGAAACGCAAATGCCGCAGAGAATTGTAGAAACGAAAGGAAAAAATAACATAATATAATATATACAACCCTTTTTTGCAATAATAAAAAGGAACCATACAAATCTACCTAAGATGTGTGTCTTTGTCTTTCGCTTTAGTCTGTCTACCTGCTGTATATTTGTTTGCAATTTGACCACACAAGATTATTAACATATATGAACATTTAGTTAGCAAATATACATTTCATCTTTATTAAATTGAAGTATTTTGCTTTGTCTTTTATTTAATTTATAGACAATTACTTTCACACGCCGGTTCCAACGAAAATTTTAAGTTATTTCAATCCACAATATTGTTTTATGTATGAAAAACAGATACACAAATTTTCCATGGCAGATTTTTTTATATGTCCTACTTGTACTTTTCCTCGTCACAACTACATCGTGACATGCCGCGATATCTAATTCATTCTGCGTATATCTTTCAGTCTGGTTGTCGTGCACACTATCGATGTGCTAATCAACACAATTTTTTTAGCAAAATAAATTAGTAAAACATTAGTAAAATATTAGTAAGACATTAGTTCAAAACAGTTAAGTGCTGAATAAGTATAACTAAAATTTTAGTTTAAACATAATTATAGCAAAAATATTTGCTGAAAAACTAACTAACTTATTTTTTGAGTGTAAGGACATTAGTTTGATAAAAATAAACCGTTAGTTTGCCGAATATTGGGTAAATTACACTATATTCTTACTAGAGTTTAAAACAAAATAAGTTTAAAAATAGATTTTAAATATTTTTTAGATCATTATACTTTAAATTTGAAATAATGATTAAAATTAGTGTTATGGGAAACGCATTTTTTTTTGTATTGAAATAATTAGAAAATTAGTTAGTTATCAGTAAGTCATTCTTATTTTTATTAAAGTAATGCAGACAGTAAGCTGATGTCGTTACTGGTAATTCAAAAAATAATGATATGTCATTATCGTTTTCACACTGGACCGTAAACATGGGATTAGACAGACAAAAATAATAAGTAATCCTCAATTTGTATACTCTGCAATATATCCAAGGTTTATTAACATCTGCGCATCTGGATTGCCTCCCTAGGAGTATTTTTTAACAACTTTATATATGGATGCCAAAATACTAACTTTCAATGACGTGGTATCCACTTATGACCAGTTATGTAAGAACTATTACAATTTTTGTTTTTATTTATTTTTGTTATGTCATGTACGAAAAAGTGAAGAAAAAAACTACTTGAAAAATTAACAAAGTTTTGTTGTTCTGGTAATGTCTCTGGGAAACATATGCCATCCAAAATAATGTGACGTTTTAACAAACACCTCATCGTGTTCATAAAGTGAGAAAAAAAGATTTTTTTAAAAATTATATTTTTAGCAATGATTTTCAGCAAATCTCTCTTTTGACATGTAAAAAATCATTGAATATGTGAACATTAGAAATATTGAAAGGAAATTAAAAAAAAAAAATTTTTCATGATTTTGTTATATAAAATATTTTATGTAGTTTTTAAAAACTTTTTTAGAATTTTGACTACTGTTTACTAGTTTTTTTTTATAATTTCTTAAAGAACCAACTTGACTTTCAATTTAAAATTTGTAGGTGAAATTCAGTTTGTATCACATTAAACATTTTGTATTTAATAACACTACTCGACGGACAAAAAAAACTGCCATTAAAACACATCTTTTTTAACAAACCTTTATACGCTGAATCCAACCTTGGCAAATAATTTTTTTTCTCAATTGCAACTTTTATAACATCGCGATTTTTATATTAACATTATTCATACTATTTGTTCGTATATTTTACTTAATTTTCATTAATTTTTTTTTAAGAATGAAAATCTGCACAAAATTTTCTATAGTTTGAGTATAATCATGTCAGAGTTTGTATCAGGATATCGCACTGGTATTGTAAGCAATTTGAAAATTTTCCTTTTTTAGTTTTATTGTTACAATTTTTTTAAATTTTATCATCGTGCATAAACTTTATCATTTGCTCACTAGTAGGATGTCTACTAGTGAGCAAATTTTTGTTTTAAAATTGCAAATCATTTAAGAATATCCTGAAATATTTAGAAAATATTTAATCAATGGTTATAATCTTTTACGTCGAGCTCATATAATATATATTAGTTCTCATGTAGTGAGTAAACTAGGTTATATGAATGTTTGATGTTTGGCATGGGATTGTTAGCTCTTTCAAAACGTGTTCTGATGATGGGAACCTAGAAAATTACAGAAATAGATCTATCAACACATTCATGAAAAGGTCAAATAATAAATTTGAAAACAAAAAACTATATAGATTATTTGTTAGGACTATATCCTAATAAAAATATAGAGTATGGGCTCGAGCTTGAATAATTTTCAATTGCACAATTAAAGGTCCATAAAAACATAATTTTTATTTTTAATATATTTTAATTATATAAAACTTTAGAAAAAAACTAAAATTTATAACTAATATTCCTCTAGCTTTAAATACCAAAGAAAAAAAATTCTTTCATATAAAAATATATTATTAATACTACTGCTGAAGAAGAATTTGCATTTTTGGATAACATTTTTTCTGACAGATTAAGGTACGCTGAGTCTAAATCTGGCTATTTGTAGCTTTTGAGATATTAGATTCTTATATTGCGTTATACACCCCAGGAAAACTTTGGTAATGGTTGCGATAAAGAAACCCATTAGCTTGTAATGTGTACTCCTTACATGTATCATTATTTTTCAACAAAAAGTAATTAGTTACCGATAATGGGTTACATAATACATTACTTTGTAATGAATACTTTTTTTTTTTTAATTTTAACCAATACTCAGGGGATTACCCCTACTCATGCAGTGCATTGTATTGATCAGGAAAATAGGGTATGGGAGGTAGGAAAGAGGGAGTAGTATTTGTAAATATTTGATTTAAATATTTCTGAATTGTAAGTAACAAGGAAGACTTCTGCGGGAAGTTTGTTCCACATACGAATCGTTCGACTAAAAAACAAATTTTCTCTATAATACGTTGTGCAAAACACAGGACAATCACCTACAAGCGGATGTGCTCTACTAGATAAGCGAGTAATACGAATGAAAACTCGGGCTCGAGGAATAAGTTCACTTTTCTCAGATGAGCACCTCCCATGGTAATATCGAAAGAAAATTGTCACACAACCTACATTCCGACAATGCTCCAATGAATCAAAAGAGTTGTATACACTACTGTCATTGATAAGCTTCACCGCCCTCCCCTGAATACGGTCCAGAAGCTTCAGAAGAGACACTGAAGCCCCTACCTATATATGAGATTTGTACTCCTTACCTTTAGCATTTTTTCGAAACATGGAGTGATAAGTTACAGATAACACAGTGCAACAGTGAAAAAAATGCACAGACTTGTCAGTATAGGTTCGATTGTGCTACCAGAGGTTAGTAAAACACTGTACTCGGTTTTGCCAATTTGACTACGAATTTTTTTTATGGACCTCAAAAGATTTTGAAAATCAGTGCACCATTCAAAAAAAGGCGTCCTCAGTTTTTAGCCAACAGCTTATTTAGACTTGATGATATTGCTTAACTATATTTGGCAAAAATGTAATGAAGAGTCTACTGAACAAATTTGACAAACATTTTCATTTGTTGCACTGTGTAATTGAACACACATGGGTTACCTTGTAATGTTAAATCATTACCTTTTACATTACGTCAAAACATAAAATAATGACTTACCTTTCAACAATTACATTGTGCATGAATTATAAACGTTAAGTTAATATTAAAATATCTCTTTGGAAATCTATTTATAGACACATTAATTTGTGATTTTCGTAAGCATGGTGGTAAGGTGTATATTTTTGATATCACGAACGAAAACACGAAGTACAACAATGCGTTTACATTTTAAGCAATTAAATATTATATGTATCGATAGCTCAATTGGTAGAGTTCTCGCCTAACTAATTTCTAACAACCAGAGACTCCAGGGTTGAATCCCAGCGTGACCATGTTATTTATTTAATTAAAAAAATGTATTTGTAATATTTTTTTTATCAATTTTTTTTATGAAAATCTATTTATAAACACATTACATTTTCACACGATGTAACCATATAAGTAACCAGTCACTCTACCCCCTACAAGGTAATGGGTCCACCCATTACTTTTAGGTTCATCGGCTGTAAAATTTATCAGTGAAGTAAGGTGCAATTAATGAGTTTAGCCCTATGACTAATAATTACTTTACAATTTGTTTGGTAATGTGTGGTTTTGCTAGGACCCCATTTCTGTTTTATATAAAAATGTTGTTAATTGCTAGATATTTCACAAGTTTTTCAATGGATTTGAAAATCTAAAACAAAAATAGGTTTAATGCAATGTTTAGTTCACGCATAGTGATAAAATTTATAAGGATAAAAAAAAAATTTTTAAATTTGCACCTTCATTGCAATACCGCTAAAATATCGTGAAACAGCCACCGACATGATTATGCTCAAATAAAAGAAAATTTTGTGTATATATTTATTCTTAAAAAAATATTTAATGATTTTGTGTTTAAGCTAAGCAAAGTATACAACAAAATGGGGCAAATAATGTAAATATAAAAACCGTGATATTTCAAAAACTGCAATGGATTTTCATTTAGCATACACTCAAAGTGAATAGTGAGTAAAGTCAGCAACATTTTTGCTGTGAGGATCCTTGCCGAAAAATTGCTAATATCAGGAAAAAATTTGCTAAATTCAGCAACATTTTTGCTGAAATTACAAATGTGTTTGCTGATATTAGAAATTTTTCTGAAAGGAATGTCACAACAAAAAAGTTGCAGACTTTACATTTTTTTTTTTTTTTTTTTTTTTTTGTGTGTATCTACGTTTATTAAATAATATATACTTCAAACAGAGGTTATGCAAAAAAAAAGAGAATCTTGTAGAGTAGTGTAATTATAGAAATTTATTTTCACAAACATTTTGTAGTTATTTTTCATAAAGTTGCTACTGTTGTTTACCTTTTAAGCAAAAACACCGGATATTTATTATACACTTTGTAAATTTAATATTTTATTGCAACAAATTGAAGCAGCAACTGCAAAAACTTTTGTAAAAGTTTGTCGGTTTTAGTTATTAAAACATTTAATAAATTAGTTTAAAACGCTTGCAAGTAAAGTTGAATTAAAATTAATTTAGATGAAAACAAAAGTTTTCACAAAGTTAAGTTAAAAAGGGAATTATAAAAATTTATTACGAAATATTGTATACAAATTTAAAATATATTGCAGACAAATTCTAGTTAAGCCTGTATGACACCTGCACTTTGCAGCAACTCTATCAGGACACTCTTGGTAGAAGAAAAACTAGTGTGATCCTAATAGGAAGGTAAAAATTTCAGTTATTTTATGAATGCAAATTTTCGCTATACAAAAAAATAATTATAAATAGACACAATCCAATGATCTTATGGACTTAAATATACTTTTAAGTTAACAATTTGAAATTTATGTCCGAATTTATGATTTACTGTAAGCAATCGTGCACTCACAAAAACTTTTTCATAAAAAATCAGCAGTTATTTAAAAATTGAATAGTTATAGTTGTTTCAATCGAATATATAGTTAAATTACCAACGAAATATATTTTTTAACTTTCTGTCTATTATTCTATAAACAAAACAAACAAAAAAAAAACGGACTTTCGGTAATATTTAAAATATTCAGTTAAAATTTTGAATTTAAAACAAAAAGTTGTTATGTTATATTGAATTTTAAAATAAAAAAAAAACAAATCTATTGTTTTTGTGGCTTTTGTCAATTAATTTTTCAACAGTTGGAAATAAACTAAAAAATACAATTGTTTTAAACAAAAAGGAAGTAGTCCTGTTTTTAACTGATTTCCAGTTAAATTAATGTGTATATTCAGTAGTCTTTACGGAAAAAATTTTGTGAGTGTACAATTCCCAAACATAAAATATGTGATTTTTAAATTTTTTGCTGTCATGTCTGCATTTAAATTTAAATGCTGGAATACCTACAACCGCTTCCGGTGCCAAATTGGAGGGAGAGGTGCGCAATTTTTAACATTGGGTTAAATTAAAAACGTGGAACTTGAAGATGTAGCTGGGGAAAAAAGTATATACAAATCAATTTTTTTTTAAACACAACTAGCTTTTATATAAACAGACCTTTTAGAAACACTTTATATGGCCAGAAATAAAATATTTGTCTGGAGGTAAAAGACCGTGGGGGCTTTTTGGGGAAAAAATCGCAAAAATTTGTTCTTTTTTAATTTCATTTCCAACATTTTTTTTCATATATTCCACTTTGATAAGCGGATCACATACAAAAATTAAATTTTTATAAAATTTGCTCACACTGTCCCCAGGGTATATATATGGGCAACTTCAAAAATTTACGGCACGTAGACATTTTTTTTAAAGTTTTTTTGTTTTGTCTGACATCAATGTCGATTTGCGTGTGTATAAACCGATATTTAATTATGTCAAATCCGTTTGCATTAATCATTTTATTAAACGGCGCAAATTTTACGGCGGTTTAAGTTTAAAAATTAAAAAAAATATTAAAATTACAGTTTTTGTTAAAATTGAAAAATGATAACGCGTGTGGATAATACCCCTTAAGGGCTTTCTTAGCACCTTAAAGAATTTGAAAAAGCTTTAATACTTTTTAAAATACACTGAAAAAAAAATAATAAAAATTTTTGTTGATCGTGTTTGCATATAAAAATTTAATTAAACATTTCACAAAATTACGGCTAGTATAAGACATAATTTGCAATATTTTGGGAAAAAACTATTTGCATATTGCTAATGGTTTAAGAGATATAACCATTTGAACTTTGCCCCTCATGATTTTTTGTTATTTTAATTTGTTACCTTTGATTTTGTTACCTTCAAACATTCACAAGATTTTCCACATTCTTTGCAATTAAAATTGTTCTGCAAATTGGAAGCTGTAACTAACGTTTCATTAGTTAAATCTTGGGTTTCAGTGATAGATTCTAAGCCGTTTTCATTTTTTTTTAATCCGCAATTTTTTGTTTTGATGGCATTGTTTTTATTTATTATTATTATTGTTATTTAAACCCGAATACCTAACTGACTTTCTTACACCAATTTGCGATTTGTTTGTTTTTTGTTGCTTTTTATTTTTTCAGATTGGCGATATTCGCCCCTTTTATCGGTTAATTTGTTTCGCTTCTCAGTTTTCTTTATACGAATTTCACGTTTTTTTTTAACGTATAATCTGAAACCATTTTACTAATTTTTGTTCACAACTGTGCACGCACATAAATAAAATAAACTGAATTGAAACTCAAATATTTGTTCTTAGAAGCATTCAGCAAAGGCTACTATGATCATAGAGTTTTTATAATAAAGCAAGTTCTTTAAGATGTCATTGCATCGGCGGTAATTTGCCGGTTTCGCGGTAGTATGTTTCAATTGTTTTGTTGAAATTTGTTAAGGTGGCCTTCGTGAATATTGTTTAAAAATATGGTCTCACTTTCTAGGGGTTCAAAAAAAACGCGTTTTTTTTTTGCAAATATTATTATTGGACCGATTATAAAATACTTGTTGGGATACTGGTTTACTTATTAACCCGAACTCAAAAATAATTCTTTTAAATTTTCAAAATCAAATATTTCATACAAGGATGCTTTTTGAGGTTAGAAATATTTTGTTTCCTCCATAAAATTTTAAATACTTAAAATTTTTTGGTGCGTTTTTAATTTTAGTATCAAGCTCAGTATAGTCTTCCCTTCGATGTACGTTTGAGTGGAATTGATACAGTTGTCACAAAGCGAAATATGTTTGGAAAAAACTGCCACTGCACGCGACAGGATTGAAAAAAATTATTTTTTTTGCACTTTCTCAGTTAAGTCCGTCGGGAAGAATCTATTTAGATACCTAAACATGTTGCCATGCCAAAGATACATTTTCAAAAAATTTACGCTAATTTCTTTTAAGTTTATGATGTCCGTGATACGTTATTGGTGCGCTGACACCAACTTGATATACCTCGAAATTTATAAAATTACGCGGTTTTATTAATTCTGTGCTTAAGACACATTTTTATTAAACGGCGCAAAAACGCTACTAAAAATCTTCAAAAAGTTCAAAATTCGGAAACGGTTTCAGCAGGTGCTCAAAAAATTTTAAATAGCCCATATATTCTTTTTAATCCCAAATTGTTTAAAGAAAAAAACCTACCCCCTATTACCACTCCTTCAGGGGCTCACATATAAAATGACATTTTATTAAATTTACTCCTACCGCTCTAACTGTGTCAAGGGTGCCCACAGATCAGTCAAGTGTTTGACCCACCCCTAATATTTTTTCAACCTCAACATTTTCGGGGCACATTCCTACACCTTCTCCGCATACCCTAAACAAATAAAGTTCTAAATTGATTTGCAAATTAATTACTATCGAAAAAGCGTACATTCCTAAAGTTTGTTTTGTAAAGTACCGATAGAAAAAGTTGAAAAAAGTATTTCTATGGATTTTAATTTATTTTTCATTAGAAAGCAAAGTTTACGTAAAACTTTATAAATAAACAAGAATCGGTAACAGAAAATTTATTGTGAGTGTACATTTTTAAGGCTTACAATGTGTTTTAACTAAAATGTATTTGAAATCTGAATTTAGATTTTTTATGAATAGGGGCGTAAATATATTTAGTAAATTCAGCATATTTTTAACCCAGTACTGTTGGTTTGATTTATTTTAAAAATATTAGCATAGCAGTGTTACATTAATAAAACTCATACGCTATGCAATCATAAATATTCAATATAACTCATACGTGCCGTGGGGCAATAACATATTTTAAATTGCTTTCGGTGACACAGATTAATTCACAGATCATCGAAAATGAACTCATATCATTGTTTTCAAATTATGTTGTTATATCAGAAATACATATTCGTGCACAAAATAATATTGCTCCTATATTTATGTCCAGTGTACAGCTAAAATTTTTTGATTTTAATTTTAAAAGATTTCCCTCGATACTTATGAACACTTTTTTAACATTGTGTTATAAATTGGTTGGTGACATACTTGGAAATTTTTCATTTGTATTGAAATTTAGATTACATTACTTATGGTCAATGCCAATGCCATTACAGTGCCAATGAAATGTTTTTTAATTGTTATTAATTAGACCAATGGCAATGAAGTGGAACCAATACCTAAAAAAACCAATTGTAAATGATGAAACATAATTGCTTATAAAAAGTGGTTTGTTTTAGAAAAACAAGACATAGAATTTTTAATTTAATCTTGACTTTAAAATTATTCGGTATTTTATTCAAGATTTATAACGTATTCACTAATCAGTCTTGTTTGATAACCGATTAACCATGATGAATCGGCTTTTGCTTATGTATACTTGATAAAAAAAGAATAATGTTTTACTTTAAAATTTTAAAAAATTAAAACCAAAAGTTTATTTTTCGTTCTTTTATCATAAATTATGATGTGAGCAAGATTATTCAAGTTCAAGAACATTTGTTTTTTGTTAAACAAAATAACAAAAAACCGTGCAATGTTTATTTATTACTCAAAAAAAGTTTTTGCCCGCTAACTTATAGCAGAAGAATATTTTTTAACTAAGTCCGAAAAGATACGATTTTTATTAAAATTTGCAAAGACAATTGTACCAAACAATGATAACTATCAATTATATTTGTGTGTCATGCCATATTATGTGTAATGCCAATTAAATCAATATTTCATTTGCATTGTTTTTAATCAATTGTAGGGACAAAAAAAAAAATAATTGCCATTGACAATGCAAATTAGATCGTCAATTAATTGGTCCATTCAGTGAACTAGTCCCAAGTATTTGAAAATAAAAAAATATCGCAACACTTGTTGTTAAACATTGTGAGAAAACTGTTTCTTATATTACTTTTGCACGAATAACATTTCATTCATTAAAATGTGAGGAACTTTTAACATTTTCGCCAATTCAATGCCAAACACTTTCAAACATTTTTGTATGCCATGAATAGCCTTGTGTGTTTGTGTTAGCTCATGTTTTAAAATGCTAAATTCATCCTCCTTGTTCAGTTATCTTTAACAGTGCAAAAATGTGGGCGTATTTTAATTTAAAGAAAATTAAATATAAAGGGTCCGCCAAGTAACTTTTTTTTTTTTGAACTCCTGAACCAATTGGACTTTGTATGGCGTCATACCAAGGTCTCTATGCAAAATTCGTCTCAATGATGTCTCCGAAATATTCAATTGTTGAGAACGACGGTGAATTGATGTTGATGGCGCTTCACGCACACTTTCTGCCACAGCAGCAATATTCTCGGGTGTACGCACTGTTGTTGGCTTTTCACGCTTTGGTTTATCGATGAGGATGTCAGTTTCTTTCACTTTTTTCACAAGATAATGAACATACGGACCATATTCGTTTAGCGGAAGGATAAAACTAATTATCTGTCAAATCAGACATAAGCTAAGTGTTACCATTCACGAAATAAGCACTAGTTGAAAAAAAAAGTTAGATGGCGGACCCTTTATTAAAATTGCATTTTTTGCTTGGATTGAATTAAAGTTACGTATATTATTAGATCTTATTGTATTTTTCATATTTCCAAATATATATCACATCACCAAAAATAAAAAGAAACACACTCATAAAATGTTTCTAATATATTAGAATTTATTTCGGCAAATACGCATTTTTGGCCCACTTGTAACATTTCATTAGGTGTAGTATTACAAGTTTGCAGAAGAACATCATGTTACTTTTATATTATTAAAATTTAATTAAATTTATTTAATGTACGTTTGGGTGGAACTGATACTGCCGTTTAGTTGCCACAAAGAGAAATGTGCTTGGAATGAGAAAAAAAAAATACTTGTTTACACTTAAATTGCGAAAAGTTTTTAAAAAGTTTGTAAAATATTTGCGTTTATAAACTTTAAAATGCATTTTTGAGTAGCAAGTGCTGTTTATTAAGATACTCCGTTTTCGAATATAATGGTGAAGCAGAAAACATCCATTTTCAATATATTTACGTCAATTCCTTATCAGTTTCTGATGTTTTTATCCCGTTATTGGTTGACTGATATCAACTTGGTATACATGAAACTGTATAAAATTAAACAAATTATTAAATGCTGTTCTCAAAATAAAATTTCGTTAACCCTTTACCGCGTGAAACTCTAGATCTTAATGAAAGTTGTATATCCCATAATAACAAAAAAAAAAAAATATAGCGCGTAGTATGCGTGTCGCAATGTCTATAGAGCAATTCAATTTAATATTATCGTGAAATTATAAAATTTTGTGAGTATGTCGGTAGTGAATGCAAGTATTCAAAAAAAAAAAATTTTTTTTTTTTTGAAAACTGTTGCAGCCCTACTTCAAATTGTGGGGTGGGAACTTCATTTAAAAGGTCATAACTTTTCATGTGTAAAAAATATTGACAATTTTGTGTAGCTATTAAAAAAAAAAAAAAAAAGATTTTTTGCAAAAACTGATTTTAAAGTTTTTTTTTCAAAAATTTTTATTTTTAAAAAATGTGTAAAATTTTTTTTATTTATTTTTTTTATACCCGAAAACCTAGCCGTTCTTATGCAAAAAAAATTTGTCGATATTTTTTACACATCAAAATTTATGACCTTTTAAGGGCACTCAGGCACTTACACACTCACAAAATTTTATCAAAATCGGAAAAACATCGATTAATTTCACGGTGATATTAAAAGGAATTGCTCTATAATGCTTTCTTAATAACTACGTAGTTTGTTTAAACACTTTTAAATTACTACAACCTATAAATTGTACACTATGCGAAATAATTATAAAGCCACATATATATTTTCAGCGATATCTTCTGAACGCGAATAGATTTTTTAACAAACTACTGTTTATACGTAAATTGTATATGTGTAGTAGCTTAGGCATTGCATTCAAGGTACTATCATTTTGCATAGCTGGATATACATAAGAGGTCAATAAACAAAATCTAAACACGTTTTCTTACAAGTAATTGCGAGATTTTTCGCGAATGCTGTTAAAATATCCTTTCTGCAAAAAGCTAAGTGGGTATACTAAATATAAGAGATTCCTCTTTGTAAATTTAGCATTAAAAATTGCAAATCTCTAAATAACTGAAAATGTAATTTAAGGGCAGGTAATGTTTTTAAGCTTTATATTCTGTATAATTTTTTGTATCTGATTTTCTAAATGGAGAACATTTAAAGAATATTGTGAGAAAGTTTGAGATAAAATGGAGCAAAACTAACGAAGATACAGCGTTTTGAGCAACCGCGCCTTATGAATGGCGCTCATGAATGGTCGCGATCAACTGTATCCATGCGGATAAGCCGACTAAGCTGAATAACAGATTAAAAAAGGCAGGATTCGTCGAAGACAGGAGCTAAAAGATGCTGTAGACATTATGGATGATAGCAACATCCCTTATGGACCTGGTATCGATGATAAAGTAAGACGATAAAAATAGTATAAAGTAAGCCGATAAAAATAGCTTATGAATGTTTTATTCCAAATTTTATAATGTTTAAAACTTCAAACCGTTTTTCCCTCAACTCACGTTTTCAAAGGTGGTGCCCCTCATAAATGCAAAACTATTGCACAGATTCTTTTAAAATTTTGAAAACTATAACTCTGGAAGTTTTTTTTTAAATTTATTAACATTTTTATTTTACAATAACAAATTAGTCAATTTTTTTTCGCAAAAATCGCGTCTTCATTGAAATGAAAACGTAATTTTTATGCTCCCAAAAATACAAAAATTTAAATTTCGAAAAAAACCCTCCCAGGGTTACCTGAGGAAAGAGATTATCTAACGAAAGAACTTTCTGATTTCAGATAATCCAGCACCGAGTTATGAGAGGCACCGCAATTCTTCTTTTTTCCGAGACGCTTTCGAATAATTGCTGCTATAGCCGTAATTGTTATCTTGTCATATATAATGTCAAACTGCATTGACTGCATGCTAAAATATTTATTTTAGCCTCAGGGCTCAAAAAGTATGCAAAGTGCATTTTTGCATTTATATTTAACTTTATACTAACGCTTTTCAAAAATGTATTTAAGCAACCCAGGCAAAAATTGCCAACCGTAACAAAAAAAAGTACTGGCAAACCACTGCTATTTTTGTAAAACTCACCGTGCTAAAAATTACCAAAGGTACAACTAATATTGTACTATACTGACAGAATTCGTTGCATGACATTTATGAATTTTTGCATTAGATCTATGAAATGTCACTAGAACTCGTTATTGGAACGTTTCATTAAATAAATGCGGTTTTTAATTTTATTTTATTTATTAAAAATTTCATTCGACTAATGAATAGTTTCATTAAAACTATGAAACTTTTGCCTAAAGTTTAAGGAACTTTTCATTTATATTGTGAAGAAAACTTCATCAGGTTAGTGATAAAATTTCAATAAATCCCGTTCAAAAATTTCTCTCTGCGTATGAACCACTACTTTGATTGCAAAACATGTGTTTTGGCAGTACCACCCGTAAAAGTCTTTGCCAATATTGTTTTTACCAACACATATTTTAAGCAATTAGAAGCATTTTTTTAATAACTTATTATATTTCATACATTTAAATACGATATATAAATCTGAATACGAACTATGTAGCACCTTTTTAAATGTGTTGTATTATACATATTTCTCAAAATGAAATTTTAATTACCAACATTAAGCCAACGGTATCGAGTTCGCTTAAACCAACGGTTGGCCACTGTTATCAATCAAGTAACAGGACAATACTGTCAAGATTGTTAATCCCGTGTTCTGCCAGCGTATAAACGACCGTCCCCGACACTGTGCCAACACTGCGCCAATTGCATTTTTTCTGCCAATAAACTCTATTTTGCTCCTTTTATTTTTTGTTTGATACATAAAGCTAAAGCTTTACAGAGAAAGTTTTTTTAAAAATCTACGGATAACTATTTAGCCATTCATCATATAAAATTTATCTATGATTGATTCTTACATCATTACGGTATGATCATAAAATATTAAATCTAATAGTAACGAAAAAGGAGGAAAATAAATTTTCATTTTGTATGCTTTGAGTCTGTGGCAGAGTGTATTTATAAAAATTCATTACAAAAATTATTAATAAAACAGAATATTCTTTATTATGTATAACATAGACTACCCGTGTAAAAAATATCTGATGTGGCCAGAACTAGTAATATTTGTTTTACCAGATCTAAACAGATCTCATAACATATAAGATCCGACCTTATTATAGCTAAAAAATGGCGATAATTTTTAGATTTAATTAGATCTGATCGAATCTGGCATATCTGATAAAATCTTGGCAGATCGAATATTTTTAGATTTGGAGAGGTTCAATCATTTTTAAAATTTTCTAATTAAATTAATAAAAGACGCCTATTTCAACTTAAATACCCAGCGAAACGTTGGTAATGGGTGAGATAAAGTAATGCATTACCTTGTAATGAGTACCCCTTACCTGTAACATTATTTTTCAACAAGAAGTAATGAGTTACCGATAATTAAACACTCATGGATTACATTGTAGTGATACCTTATAACATTTTGCATTACTTCAAAACATAAAATAATGACTTACCGATCATCAATTACATAACGCAGGAATAATAAACGTAAAATAATTATGAAAATGAAAATTATTCAAGTTCGAGGCTATACTCTATATTTCTATATTAGGATATTGTCCTAACATATAATCTATAGAGGTTTTTGTTTTCAAATTTATTATTTTACCCTTTCAGGAATGTGTTGATAGATCTATTTCAGGAATTTTATAGGTTCCCATCATCAGAACACATTTTGAAAGCGGTAACAATCCCATGCTAAACATCAAACATTTATATAAACTAATTTACCTAATACATGAGAACTAATAATATATGAGCTTGAAGTTAAATATTATAACCATTGATCGAAAATAAATTGAAAACTTGTTTGTTATGTGTAAGGTCCACCTCTGGTGGATATTCAATACATGATTTTTGTTTTTCTCTACTTTTTATATTTTGTTTCGTTTATAAACAACACAGGGGGAGTAAACTAGACGGTACTTTGTCAATGTACTTTTGATCAATGGTTATATTCTTTAACTTCAAGCTCATATATTAATTAGTTCTCATGTAGTGAGTAAACTAGTTTATATTAATGTTTGATGTTTGTCCTGGGATTGTTACCGCTTTCAAAACGTGTTCTGATGATGGGAACCTAGAAAATTCCCGAAATAGATCTATCAACACATTCCTGAAAGGGTCAAATAATAAATTTGAAAACAAAAACCTCTATAGATTATTTATTAGGACAATATCGTAATAAAGAAATATAGAGTATGGGCTCGAACTTGAATAATTTTCATTTTCATTGCACAATTAAAGGTCGAAAAACATAATTTTATTTTTAATAAAAATTATATCAAACTTGTAAAATAATTATTAATATTTATTTTTGAAATTCTATTTAAAGACACATTACTTTATGATTTTTTGTAAGCATGAGGGTAAGGTGTATATTTTTGATATCACGAACGAAAATACGAGGCACAACAACTCATTTACATTTTAAGCAATACAATATTATATCTATCGATACCCAGGAAAAAATTACACATTCCAAAAAGAATGTGATGCCCACACTTGCTTACATATCTCATTGCCAAATTAAGTAACTGCAATACCAAACTCTTTCCAAGCGATAGAGTCAAAAAAGCAAGTAGTATTGTAATCAATTCTTTTAATTTAAACCAGAAAGCATGAACTCAATAACAAAGTAATTATTTACTTAAAAGAAAATATCAATGTTATTAACTTATATGTATAACTTTTTGTACTCAAGAAGTAATCATATACTTTTTCTTAATAAAAGGACGTTTTTGGAAGTAGTTCCTTATTTAAAAAAAAAGAAGTTATACAATTTTGAAGAATTTATCTCATATATTTTTTCAAACTAATTTTTATTTGCAGGAAAATAATACTAAAAACAGAAATTGCATGTTGCCTAAATTTTGTTAAACTGTGGTTAGATATGAATTAAGGAAGCGCTCGTGAGCAGAAAATTGTGAGTCAGTGTAAAAAAAATTTCGAGGGTGATTGTGCGTGAGTCATATTTTTGTTTTTCAATTTTGAATTGTTCTTTTTTTTTTGAAAAAATTATATTTCGTGGTTTTTAGCTCCAAAACTATGACAAACCCATGTTATCATAACAATTCGATGTTTTAACTTTTAAGGATTTTATTTCCGCATGAGTTTAGATCGTTAAATTTAAGTGACCTAGGAGAATCACGTGTGAGTAAAAGTTGAATTAACTTATGGAACTACTTCTTTTTTTTTAATGTAAGTACTTATTTTTCTAGGGAACTATTTATTTATTTTTTTGTGTAAGTACTTTCGTAGTTTTACAATGGAACTATTTCTTTATTAAAAAATGTATGTAGTTCTTAAAAATATAAAGTAAATGGTTCTTTGGTAAAAAAAATAATCAATTCTAAAGAATCAATTATTTTAGTCTCACGCCCTGTTAAAAGAATTGAGTAGGTAATCTAGTAAGGAATGCTTGATTGCAAACCCGCTTACCTTTTTGGATTTTTTTTGCTGGGTAGCTCAGTTGGTAGAGTTCTCCCCTAACTAATTGTTAAATACCAGAGACCCCATGTTCGAATCCCAGCATGACCACGTAATTTATTTAATAAAAAAAAAAAAATTATTTATTTAATTAAAAACAAAATATCTGTAAAAAAAATTTTTTATGCATTTTTTTTAGGAAAATCTATTTATAGACACATTACTTTTTCCCATCATGTAACCATATAAGTAGCCAGTTAGTTTAACCCTATAAGGTAATGAGTCCACTATTACTTTTAGGCTCATCGCCTAAAAGTTAAGTAAGGTGTAATGTAAAGCGTGAAGCCTTATTGCGATACATTACTTTACCCACGATTTTGGTATGTGTGGTTTTGCTGTATACGTCTGTTCAAAATCTTGGGGCAAATAAATAGATAACAAAGGCAAGGTGAAACAGACCAACACACTTTAAATGTTTTTCTTTTTTTTGGAATTCCCCTATGGATGCCAGGTTCATTTCAAAAGTTTGCGTAGTCTTTTGTTAAAGTGATTAAACCTCCGAAAAGAGATTTACATGGAATATCAATTTATTTTATTGCATTTAACTATCTGCGAAATATTAGTCCATGGATCAGCAAAAAAAAAAAAAATAAGTACACTGTTAAAAAAACTCTCTTCATAATATGTGTCTTTATATTATCTTATTTTTTATTTTGCAAAAAATTGCATACTTTTACATTATAAAAACAAATTATAGCACATACCAACAATTATGGATAATTTTTGAAGGTTTCCTCAAGTTTTCACTTTTTTTAAAATTAATTAAATGATAAACACAATAAAAAGTAACAAGAAAATTTTAAGATTATTTGTCATAAAAAATGTTTGTAATTTTTTTTGGTGCTTGAAAGAGCTGAGATCTGTACAAAGGGATTATAAAATCTTTTTAGATATCAACATATCAGATATCAACGGCGCCATATATGATTCAATATGTCCAGCCCTGCTCACACCTGGACACGGTAATTATTCAATATCCCAGATCACTTCAGATAATCACAGATCTGGAACCAGATATGACCAGATGTGGGTGTAAATTACATCACAAACACCATATATTATTATATATGATCTGATTGAGCACCTGCTCTAATCAGATTCAATAATGCCAAGTTAGACCTAATCATATCTAACTTTTTTTTCACGGGTACTAAAATTTGTAAAACATCTATTTTCCACTTCATTTAAAATAATTTTAGTTTAATTAATTTTCCTTATTATTCTTATACTTTTATTATTTTTACTACCAAATGCCGTTTTATACAGGTTTGCAATTATATATAATTTTCAGTTTTATTTCATTTTATCAAAGTTCTTTGAAAACATAGGAAAAATAAGTCAAAATAACAACAAAAACCTCGACAATAAGAATTTTTTCGTCTTTTGCCCAAAAGGAGTGAGATTGGAAAACTCGACAAACATTTTCACTTGCAACTACTTTTGTGTTAGACACTGACGTTTTCCTTTTATGAAGTAATTGTGCCTACACAAATCACGACTACACAATATTTAAACAACAGTTCATTATTTCGCTTACAAATGGAATCAGAACAAAAAAAAATCTCTTTAAAAGCGTATACAAATTAAAATGTTTTAAATGTCATTTAAATCTGCTTTAGGGGTTACCATATGTAATGCTAACTTTTTAAATTGCGATGAACAAACCATATTTGTTTTTTAAAAAAACTATTCACTATTATGAAAATTTAATTTTTCACATTTTTGTTTTTTTATTATAACTATTTTTTATGGAATTAATTAGTTTATTTATATTGTGAATAAAAGTCTTACCGTTTACAAAATATTCTTTAAAAGTTGTTTGCTATTTACATTTCATATCTACAAAAAATGATCTATATGATTTCCGGCCAAACAGATCTTGCGTGGACCACATAAATAGTCTTCGTATTATAGAAGAGCAATCTGCCGAATTAAGAGTCCCTCTGTATCTTGTTTTTGTGGACTTCAAACGTGCTTTCGACTTCATCAATCAATCTGCCATCTGGGAAGCCTTGAAGTGTAAAGGTGTACCCTTTAAAATCATCAGCTTAATACAAGCTCTTTACAGCGACGCCCGATGCGTAGTTCTCTACGAAGGCCTAAAGAGTAATTGCATTGACATCAGCGTGGGTGTAAGACAATGCTGCGTTCTTTCCCCCTTACTTTTCAATGTTGTCCTTGATCTTGTAATGAGACAGTCCATTCCGATCGAGGGCGGTGTAAACTTGGATATCAATGCCAAACTAAACGATTTAGACTATGCAGACGACATTTGTCTTATTTCCCATAACTTCAGCGAAGTGCAACGGAATCTTGACCTAATTATCTCATATGCTGATACAGTTGGTCCTAAAATAAACTCATCTAAAACAAAATCGCTACGTCTAAACACCGATAACACTCGTCAATTTAAACTTTCTGATCAAGATTTAGATGATGTAAAGGAGTATCTCTACTTAGGCTCTATAATTGATAAATCTGGAGGTAGTGCTGCCGACATCCAATACCGACTGAATAAAGCTCGACAAACTTTTGGTTCTCTCGGCAAAGTTTGGTCATCCTCAAATATATCCATAAGAACGAAAGTAAAACATCTTTAATTCAAATATAAAATCAACCTTGCTATATGGATGCGAGACCTGGAACCTGCCAATAAAAGAATTTAAGAAAATACAGTCGTTTGTAAATAGATGTCTTCGACGTATCCTGAAGGTGTTCTGGCCGAATATCATCAACAACGAAGAACTGTGGTATAAAACTCAACAACCACAAATCGCTGAAACCATAAAAATCCGAAAATACAGATGGCTCGGTCACACTTTCCGTAAACCACAAAATGACATCACAAGGAAGGTGCTTGAGTTCAACCCCCAGGGTAGTAGAAGAATTGGTCGTGCGAGCAACACCTGGAGACGAAATACGCTAAGGGAAATTCAAGATGCAGGGTATTCCTGGAACCAAATCAAACACATAGCCGGAGACAGAGGGGAATGGAAAAAATTTGTTGTGGCCCTATGTTCCTCCTAGGAATTTAAAGGATTATATATAATATATATAAACTATTGGACAAAATAAAGTGCAATTTTATTACTATAATGTTTCGTGAAGAAAAAAATATTTGAAATATTATTGAACATTAAAAACATGACTAAATTTAGTAGTTTTATACACAATACGATATAAAAAACTACAAATCCTGTATATTTGACTTTATATATTTCTACATGCCAACCAAAAATGAAGACGGTACAGAACTGGATAAAATAAAGTGTGACAAAAGTTGGACAAAATGAAGTGCAAAATTAATAAATTGTATTTAAAAACTTAAAATAAGTTAAAAGTAAATACTACTTTGGTCTTTTGTCACATATTTTGCATTAAATATGACTTCTACAAGTAAAGGGTGTTTTTTTATAGGGGTATAGAACTTTCAAATGGAAAAAAACAAAGATAAAATTTTTAAATTGACATGAAATTTACTTTATTCGAAAGATAATCTTCTGGCATTATAATTTAAATATGACTTCTGTAATATGACTGCCACGGCTGGGTCGGACATAGTTTAATCTAGAGGTCCAATTTACAGTGACCTTTTCCAAAATTTGTGGCCGTATATTGGCAATAACGCGGCGAATGTCGTCCTCCAAGTGGACAATCGTTTCGGGCTTATCGGCGTCGACTAGAGACTTCAAATATCCTCACAGAAAATAGTAAAGGAACATTAAATCGCACGATCTCGGAGGCCAATTCACGGGTCCGAAACGTGAAACTATGCGGTTACCAAACGTTTTGTTTTGTTATGGGTCCATTCACCGAATCTACACCGTGCTAGGTGCTCGTGTGGCTTGAATTGTTGCACGAGTGGGATTTTGTAAGCAAAATAAATTTGCACAATTTGAAAGCGTTGTTCAGGCGTCAGTGTATTCATGTTGAAATGCCAAATCAAACTAAACATAAATCACCTGACAGCTGACAAAATGGCCGCCAGTTTAAAAAGTGTTGTCAACTTATGGTTCTATACCTGTATAAAAAACGCCCTTTATTTTTGGAACATATAAAATCCTTTTTTTTTTTAAATATTTGTGGCTATTGTCTGCTATTTAGCCTTAATTAGCAACTTCTTCCCCATTCTATCATAATAAAAACATAAACTATGGGCGAGAAATGTATATAAATACTTAATAAGTTTTCTGAGCTGAGAAATCCAATTTATAGTTATGTTTTATCTGCAGTTGGAGATTTAAGACAACTACCCAGTCAGAAAGACAAACGGACCACCGCTGGCAAGGCCCTTTAACATGTGGCACACGTGCTGGCAATAAGTGCTTTTTCAATCCCA
This sequence comes from Delia radicum, assembly GCA_021234595.1. Lineage (NCBI taxonomy): Eukaryota > Metazoa > Arthropoda > Insecta > Diptera > Anthomyiidae > Delia > Delia radicum. Next base: position 65,142,777 of record CM037853.1, read on the forward strand.
AAATGATAACGCCATTAGAGGAAAGATCCTTATGTTCAATGACAGTTGGACAATATTAGATTATATGGCACTATGCACCGCGACCAACTTAGGTCTTTTGTGTTGCCTAAAGTTACCCTAAAGATTCAAGCTACCTAAAGCCAATAATCCTATTAGGCAAAATCATCATAATGTCCGAAGGGGAGACAAAGCGATCGCGAACTTGGCACGCCTTTCACAAAGCCTCGGATATTCGCAAAGAACATGGTCAGCTACCAGTTCGCAAAACCTACACTCATCCGTGTCCGAAAGACCCCTTTTGCTCAGGTGGTATCTGAAATTGCAGTGTCCAGTCAGGTAAGACACCAGGGTACTCAAGTCACCCCTCCCCAGGGACGATCCTGCACTGGAAAAAGAGATTAATCTCTTAGCCTGTCGTTGGCCAAGAGAGTTTTCCCAATAGAGAGAGAATTCTGATTCCCTCCACGACCCGAGCTTCTCCCCAACATACCCCAAAGGTATACCACAGAATGGTTCAGGGCCAATAAAGGGCCTTCGGGCCCCGCAATTAGCAAGACAGTATGCCTTCTCGTTGCCCTCATGCCCCTCGTGACCTGGAACCCACCCTAAGGTAGCCGAGTTGCGCCCGCCAAGTCGGTTAAGAGCCAGAATGCATTCCATGACCAGACCAGATGACACCTCATAGGACATTAAAGCCCTTAATGCCGCCTGACTGTCAGAAAGAATGTAGATGCGAGATCTAATAGTGCCCCTTCGTAGACACTCCTCCGCGCAGACACAGATAGCAAAAATCTCTTCCTGAAAAATGGAGGGGTATCTACCCATGGGTAAGGCCCGTTGCAAACCTGGTCCATAGACACCCGCACCAGTCGGACAAGCACTGGGAAAACAAAATTTCCCATGTTGGTAAAATGTTGGTAAGACCATCAACTAGATGTTCTAAAAATTTGTTTTCTGAAATAAAATTAAAAAAAAAGTTCATATATAATATTTTTGTCGCTCCGTGATTCGAACGCAGGCGTTTTGGCAGCAGACAGCTGTAACCAATTAGCTAACAAGACACATAATAACTGACAGCTTAAACGTATACGAATAATAACTTCTGGGCAACCAAGGGCTACACAAATATGTAGACCTGGCATATCGTTTGCTGGACACAACTTTAGGAAAACAAAATAAAAGTTGGTCTGAAAAAGCTATTGCAGACACAAAAAAATCAATGTTATGTATAAAAAATAGTAAAAAGTATAAAAAAAATCACAAAGAAAATTATGCCTGGTACAGGGATTCAACTCGAAATCTTCTGTCTACAAACTTTTTTAAACAAAGCATCATCATTTTTATAAAATAAATGCTCTACCAGTTGTAAGAATTTTGTACCGTAGATATAACTGGGTATGGCTGGATATCGTTAGGAAAACACTCTCAGGCAACGTTGGCATAGTGGGGTCAGCCACTGTTTTTTTTTTTTATATATTTTGTGGTCCACGGAAATTATTGTTAAACAAATACTGGGACAACGCTTTTTGGAAGCACTGGTAAAGCGTCTTAGGCAAGTGTTCTGCAAGTAATTTAATTACTCGGTTAGCCAGTGGTTTGCCAGTGCTTGATTTTTTGTAACACTGGCACTTTCCTTCCGGGTAAGCTCAATTTCTCATCAAAATTGTAAAATTTTCTTTCCTAAAATTATTTTTAAAGGATTTTCAATAATTTTAAGGTATTTTCAGATCAACTCTAATCGGACGAACCGTTTTCTGCAGACGCAAATGATCCTCGTACTGATATAGCTTACTGCGGATGGCTTAATAGTATACTGAAGATTCCACATTTACATAATAAAAATATTTAATGGAAAAAAAACAATTTTTTTACTTTTAATAGTTAGATTTTGTTTAAAATTATCAAAAAAGCTTTAAATAAAACAAAATAATAGTCAGATAAGTTCAATTAAGAATGGATCCCTCTGCGGTAAAATGTGTTTTTAATTATTATGCATCAAGTAATACACTACGTTGCAAAACTATAATTACACTCGGTTAACTTCTACTGTAAATATTTGTAGTTGTTCGAGTTGTAATAGATTAATCTTTGTTTTTAAGTAAAATAGTACAGTCATTTGTAGATGAAAATTAATTTCACTTAAAAAACAAACCGCATCAAATGACTGTATTATGATTTTACATTCATTTGATGCAGTAGTTTTTTTTTATATGTGAGTTGTTGGTTAGTTTAAAAAAATGATACAAATAAAAGTTGGTTTATTCTTTACTGCATATGTAGTTAATTTTTACTAGAATTGTGGTTAATTTTTTGAAAATTAAAAAACAAATGATAATGTTAGTTGAATTTCGAATTTACTGAAATGTAAGTCCGTCCTTTCTTTAAGTGATATTTCATTGGTTTTAACAACACTGGCAGTGGTCTTTACCCACATAGTATTGTAAGTGTGCACATTAATTTCACTAAATTTCGTAAGTGAAAAAAAGTAGAAAAGTGGAAAATTAAACCTTTCACTACCGACATTTTGTTTGTGAGTATAATTCTATTTCGACTTCAGATTCTTATTTGAGGTCCTTACATTATAAAGAAAATTGTTGACTTGTGTGACCCCTCGTCTCATACCCACCAATAAATGGTTTGAAAAATCGAATTTTTGAAACTTCTCAGCGCATTTATACTACTAAAACATTTGGTTATCCAAAAATGTTTTATTTGATTTTCTTCTGATCATTATATAAAGCTAAGTGAAAAATTTCGGGTTTCTAGCTTTGCTAGTATATTAGATACACCAAACGGCCATCTTTCCGGAGATGAATGTTGATTAAAAAATTTGATTTTGTTGACAAATACCGCGACTATGATGGACAGATTATGCATATACTAATTTTTTTCGAAAGACCAATATCACAATGAACATATTTAAAGAAAAAATATAAAGTCCTTTTGCATTATCAATTTTTTTTTTTTAAATGTACACTGTACTTTACAAGGTTAGTTAAAGGTTTGACGTTACCCCTTTAATACCGTTACCGAAATAACTGAAAAATATCGTCACCGAAATAACTAATATTCCGTTGTTACTAAAATACCGATACCGAAATAACTTAAACACCGTTACCGAAATATCGTTAAGCCCAAAATACCGTTACCGAAATAAAAGAAAATAGCTTACCCTTCCCGATACCAGCATTACATCGGTAACCATCCATGCTATTAAGTAATGTGTTGCTCCTGTAGAAAGGGGTTAGAAGAGAGGGGGGTAGAAGAGAGAAAGTTTACTTTTAACCATAAAAAAAAAGTTATGAGTGATAATGTGTGTGGTGAACTTATCGATCGCACTCCTTAAATACCCAAATAATAATGTAGAGAATGGACGGATAGAAATTATAAAATGTTTTTAATAATGGTAATGATGATGATGATTCCGGTGGAAATTTTTGATGCTATTGTAAGTACTGAAGCAAACGCTAATACTAAAGAAACAAATACTGTGAATGCAATGTTTCGTATACTAAGAATTAAAAATATTAAAAAAGGACTATTTCTATTGTTTGAAAATGAATATAATTTATTATAATTTCTCGGTATTCGTTACGGAAACAATATCATAAAGTTTATTTTAAAACCACAACGAAAAATACAACTTATGAGCCAAGCAGAAAAAAAAGTTTTTCTTAAAAAAAAAAAGCAGCAACTTATACTAAATGACTACAGCAGCAGCTGCTGAATTTGCAACATGTTTTTTTTTTGACGTTGAAAAGTTTGCAGTTTTTGTTTTGTTTTACAACAGAAGTAGGTACTTCGCAATAATTGATGCAAAAATTGATGGGTCAAAGTGCATTCAAACAAAAACGAAATTAATGTTTATGGACAACACAAAAGACAGGGCTTCAGTTAATTACAAGATTATTTACTAGCAATATTATTTTGTTTGCCATACAACAAACTTAATCAGTGCCTTTTATTTTGGGTTTTTTGTAGTCGAGATCGTTATCGTTACCCATTATTTTGTACATTTTTGTAAGCGATAGAGTAATGAGTACCTATTACTTTTGGAACATCGCAAACTATACTAATGTGGTGAGAAAATCGACTGGTAATGAGTTACAGCCCTGTTTTTTCTGGGAAGTACAAACAAGTGAGTAATCGTAGTACACGATATTCATAGTATTAATAAATCGATTTCGTTAAAATGGATTCATTGATTTAATGAATAATTTCATTAAATGCATGAAAACTCATTTGTTATGTTAATTTTTTCATTAAAATATTTTATGATTATATCATAATTTCATTAACAAAAAACTCATTAAAACAATGAAAAATGTTTGTATTTTTTTGCAATCAACATTTTAACCTGTAATATGCAAAAAAAAAAAATTGTTTAGTGTAATTTTGTTTTTCTTTTCTATATAATTAGTACATTTTGGATTAAAAAAATAATAAATGCTGAAGTTAAACGTCTAACTAACTTTTTTGTGTTTAGACAGGAGGCGTACCTGGAAAGACCATGTTAAAAAAAGAGGAAACAAGTGGACAACAAATTAAAAAGGATGTATTGGTTATTGGGTCCGGAATTTAATATCGAAAATAAAATCATACTTTATAAAACAATACTAAAACGTGTATGGACTAATAGGATTCTCTTAATTCCAGTTTAAAAATAAAACTAAAACACATAAAGGGGGCTCCGCTGTGCTATCGTTAGTTAAATATAAAACAATATTGAAAGGGATTATTGACGAAAAACTAAGTCAAATTAAATAAAAATATACAAAATAAGTGAAAATATGCCATGAAAATATGCACTTAAAACAAAATACGTAAAAATATGCCATAAAAACAAGCACTTAAAGCAAAATATGCAAATATATTCATTAATAGCAAAATGTGCAAAAAATATGCACTTAAAAATTTTGTTTACCCTGTTTCCAAGAAAAGAACATGCATTTGTCTGAACTTCCTGTTTTTGGTCATTATTGAAGAAAATAAAAAAATTTTGGTGTTCCATATTTTCTTAGCAACGCAGAAGTTGCAAAATGTATTCAAAAATTGCATTTGCATTAGGAATAAATTTTCGCAAATGTGTTTTTTTAATCACAGAACGAAGGTCCAAAAAATTTTTATTTTTGTATATTCGATAATAGAATGGATATTTTGTTCCATACATAATTGAACCATACCAATATTATCATAATAATAAATAAATGACAATAATTTCCTAAATAATTTGTGTTTTATTCAAAACCAATATCGGCCCTTATTATATAACCACCATTTTATAAACATGAATCGAAAACAAATTATAATTTATAAACTACTATAAATTAAACAGTATTAGTAAAAGTTAGTTCTAAGTAGCTTTGATTTTCATTTTCCAGAAGATGTTTAGCTTCTTCATATAATTCCATTGATGTTGATTTTCATTTTTGTCAAATACTGGAGATATATGGGTCTGATGTTGTGTTGCGCTTTTTCTGATAGTTATGTTGCGCTTCTTCAGATAGTTCTCAAATTGGTAGCATATTGTGATCAATTATTTGTTACCCATGGTGAAACATTTTATGAACTGTGGTATAAGAGTATTTTTCATTATAAAGAATCGCTATTTCATTGTCATACGGACCAAATTTTTTTTTATTTATCTTTCTGTTACATGCTATAACTTCTAATATGAATTGGAACCATCTTATTAACTAATAATGTACTCCTGTGATAGATGCTTAGGTTCCTGGATTGAAAAAAAAAAATCTCCTTTTAGTGTTTCAATCATTTGTATTTCTTGTTGCTTGTTTGGCTGGTCAATTATAAGGCCTAGGTGATGATATTTTTTCTTGAATTTTTTTTTTTTTTTGCTTAATTTTTCCTACATTTTGTTTGTTTTTTCTCACTGTTTCGCATAACGGGCCAAATTCCAAATCATTACCACTATCACACGACACTTTCAGATTCGTATGCGTCATTGAAAGTGTCGTGTGATAGTGGTTGGCTTAATTGACTTGATGTATTTTGGAATATGCTGCAGCTTGCCGAAGAATTTTTCTTGGTTAAATCTTGTGAAACTTCTCCAGCGATCATTTAAATGAACATTTTAAAATTAATTTCTATGCATTGGTCATCAAATTAAAATATTACTGGCTGAAGTTCTTCAATATGATCTTTAATTTTTCGAATTTCTTCCGTTATAACATCTTTAGTTTCCTTTTTGTAAGCAAACTTCATTGGTCTGCAATAATTTGTTGAGGAGGGAATTTCATTTTCCATACATCCATTTCTGTAGCTCTACTAGATGACGGCTCTAAACCAATAAAAATTTTTGTTTAACGTAATTAAACGAAAGCTAACATGTATAAATTAGCCTCTGATGAAGTTTCTGCATTACATTGCTTGTATTGTTTCTGCCCAGATGATCTATCACATCCCCATTTACAAATTAAAGTGATGCTGAAATTTTTAAGTGTTTTTAAAAAGTCAGCATCTAGTGTATTTAATGACCGTTCTGCAGTGTTTTCGAGAAGATCCTGCAATTTTATTTCTGCTGAACTTGAAGTTACACTAATCGCAGTTTGTGAAGGTAAGCACTCTCGTTTGACAGAAACTAAATGTCGATATGCTGCGAAAACTCCACAGTTTTTTTCATTGGTTTGCTTTCGCATTTCTGTGTAAGGATTTTTAGTCCAAGAATAGTGCACACAGACAAATAAAGTGCGAACCGAATTCAAAAGTATATATTAATGGTAACAAGTTCGTACAACGATTAGATTTCTGAATATTTTGGGTGTTGCAACTAAAATTTTGTTGAATTAATGTTAATTTGGGCCAATGGTCTGAAATTCGTAATAACTGAATTAGAGTCGTAATAACCGAATTTCAGTTGGAAAATAGCTAGAACTTTCTGTGTGTGTGCAAATGCTTCTTTTGGAGTAAATTTCTTTTCTTCTTTTTAAAATCTTCTTTATGCGTCTAGGATTCGCTTCCACTATTTTTTCAGTTAGCAATTTTACTTTTTTTATTTTGCGCTGATTGAATTGGATGTAGGAAAGAATCCTTTGTGATACGACGATAAAGTTCTTTATTTATATTTTCAAGCTTGCCCCTTCGTGATCTTTCACTATAATTGTCAATTGATTTTGCTGGTCAACCCACTTTTCCAGTTATCGATGCCCTCTTAAAAATAAATTCATTTGTTAGCCATTCTTGACTGCGTAAGCAAAACTTTTTCTTGTTTTTAGAACATCTATTGTTACAATTTCTTAACGTAATTGAAAAATTTTTGATTTTTATCTTATGAATTTTGATGTCTTGTTTGACGCATAATTTAAAGAATGGAATATTCATTATGTGTAACATAATATCGTTTTAATCTGTCTATTGAAAATATATATCACCGAGAACTTTATAACTGAACTGTTCATTGGCACTATTTAAAAGGATAACATACCGGCACTAAATTAACATGCAACATATAACAGCGTACTTGTTTTTTACCATTTTTTTTTTTTTTTTTTTTTATAATTTAACCAATACTCAGGGGATGCCCCCTACTCATGCAGTGCATTGTATTGATCAGGAAAATAAGGTATGGGAAGGAGGAAAGAGGGAGTAGTGTTTGTGGATATTTGATTTAAATTTTTCTAAATTGTAAGTAACAGGGAAGACTTCTGCGGGAAGTTTGTTCCACATACGAATCGTTCGACTAAAAAACGAATTTTCTCTGTAATGCGTTGTGCGAAACACAGGACAATCAACTACAAACGGATGTGCTCTACTAGATAAGCGAGTATTACGAATAAAAACTCGGGCTCGTGGAATAAGTTCACTTATCTCAGATGAGCATCTCCCATGGTAATATCGATAGAAAAGTGACACACAACCCACATTCCGACGATGCTCCAATGAATCAATAGAGTTGGATACACTACTGTCATTGATAAGCTTCACCGCCCTCCCCTGAACACGGTCCAGAAGCTTCAGAATAGACAGTGGAGCCCCTGCCCATATATGAGAGTTGTATTCCATTTTTGGCCGGATATAGCTGGTATAAATAGTAAGGAGATCGGATGGAGTGAAGTAAGTCTTGCACCGTTTTAGAAAACCGAGACACTTGAATGCCTCTTTCGACACTTGAAATACGTGCTTATTCCAACGGACATCACACTGTATTCTCATGCCCAGAACATCAAGAGTATCCGATTCCTCAATACCTATACCATCCATAGTTACAGATGACAATGTCAATTCCACAGCCCGTCTGTGGGTTAACATACAACATTGGGTCTTGCGTGCATTAAAATCGACCTTATTCGCGCGACCCCACTCGGAGATTGTAGAAAGGTCTTGATTGAGTGTGTCATTCATGTTCTGCCGCATGCCCTCTATCTCCAAAGAGCTTGGCCTATGATCGAATGAAAATGAATGACAAATGTTGCTGTCATCTGCAAAAGAGTAGATAGGGTTGATGGTCTGACCAAGAAGGTCATTAATAAAAATAAGAAAAAGGGTAGGAGAAAGAACAGAACCTTGCGGTACCCCTGAATTTAGCTGAAACTCGTTTGATGAGACCCCATCTAAAACAACACGTATAGTGCGGTCTCTGAGAAAACTCGTTATAAATCGAGAGAAGACATTACCGACACCAAAAGCAACTAGCTTAGTCACGAGTGCCCCGTGCCACACACGATCGAACGCCTTAGAAATATCTAGAGCAACCACTTTACTCTCACCAAAGCGGTGGATTGACCGGCTCCAACGTTCCGATAGAAACGCCAACAGGTCTCCCGTAGATCGACCACTACGGAAGCCATACTGTCGATCATTTAAAAGTGAATTGGTCTCTAAATATTTCACAAGATGGTGGTTAACCATGGTCTCCATCACTTTGGAGAGCGCAGAGCAAATTGCGATTGGGCGGTAATTTTCAGGGTTGTTAGCCGCACCCTTTTTAGGGATAGGCTGGACATTGGCCACCTTCCAGCATGAGGGGAAGATTCCCGTACGGTACGAAGAGCTGAAAAGTTTTGCCAATGGACGTGCCAACGTTAAAGAGCACTGTTTCAGCACCAGTGCTGATATGCCATCCGGCCCCGGTGACTTATTTACGTTGAGATCCGCAAGAACCCTTTTGACTGCCCGGGCCCGAAAGAAAATCGAAGGCATAGTATAGGATACCCTTTCGAGAACGGGCAGTGGTTGATCGCTTTCCGGCAAGAAAGAATTTCTTGCAAAAAGTTCAGCGAAAAGGTTGGCCTTATCAACCGGGTCAGTGAATGATTGATCGTCCTTTAAAAGAGTTGGAATAGAAGAACTAGCATTATCCCTTACTCTTTTAACAAACGACCAAAAGGTCTTACTGCCCCGTGGAGCAGAAAGAACTTTGGCCCGTAGACGCTGTTCGTATAAAACCTTTTCGCATCTAAGTACCTTGGCACACTCGGTTCTCGCCTTTTTGCGGTGCAGATCAGTAACGGCGTTCTTATTCGAACGCCAATTACTGAACGCTGCCTCTCTGGATCTGACGGCATTATTGCACGTCTGGTTAAACCAACACTTGTGTTTTGATTTAGCCGAAATATGCTTCGTTGGAATAAAAAGTTTCATTCCTAGCATAATAATATTGACTACCATTTCTGCAGCGGCATCGACGTTGTCGTCGAGAAAACAGATTTTCCAGTTAAAATGCCGAAAGAAATCGTTGAGCTCGGCCCAACGAGCTTTTTCATAGAGGAAAATAGAGCGTTTTGGCGCTAAGTTAGAAACGCTACGAAGAGTAGAATATGAAAAAGATGCAGAAATAGTACTGTGATCCGAATTGCCGAGAGGTGCAAGTATTTTCACTTCGTACTTTTCTGGGTGAGAAGTGAGGAAGAGGTCGAGAGTGTTCCGCGATTGCCCTTCAACACATACATTGTGTGTTGGCTCATTCACAAGTTGCGCAAGATCATTATGCGCGGCGAAAAGCTCAACGTATTGGCCCTCGGGAGTTGTATGGCTCGAATGGCGAATCCAGGATGAGTTGTGGATATTAAAATCACCAGCAACAACGATTTCACTATTCGGACAACTCTCCAAGATTTTCGAAATTGAATCGGAAAGGGCATCGAAGCCATCAAGGGATTTAGCCAATTCCGTGTTTGGACTTCTATATAGAAACCCGAAGTGCAATATGTGCGACCTGATCTGGAATTTAACCCAAAGAGAGCTAAATTCCTTATCATTACAGTGCAACTGTTGCTGATACTGGTACACAACATCATTGCGAATGTACATTGCAAGGCCCCTATGTAGAGAAAAAAGGGATAGAAGGTGATACCCAGGTATGTGAAAATCCTGTGGATCAGCATCCTCACAAACCTGAGTTTCACATAAGGCGAAAACATCCGGCCTATGAAAACGAATGTGAGCATATACAGAAAAGTAATTCGCTCTCAGTCCGCGTATGTTGCAGAAGTCTATACGAAATCTGCCTGTCATAACAAAATAAGAAAAAAATAAAATCAATGTTCCTTACGAGTGTATATGGGGCACAGTAGTCGAAATTGTTGCTGTAATTGGTTATTTAATGGCCAGTGTTATACCTTTGACAGTAAACAACCAAACAACAATTTGACTCCCCGCCCCCTATACACCGTAGACAATGGAAAAGGAAAGGACAATGACAATGACACTTATTAAGGAGACATAAAAGCCCCTTGTTTGGTCATTATAAAAAACGGAGCCGTATAGCGAAGGTCAGATGTGTTTAAATGTATTGATGTTTGATGATGTTGATGCTTGTTGTTATTGTTGTTAATGCAGTTGTATTTAAATGTATTGCTATTTGATGATGTTGATGTTGTTGTTATTGTTTTAAATTTAGTTGTTATTTAACGCTTTTTTTTTTTATATAGATTTATGCATGATGTGTAGTTAATTTTATATTATGTTTTGTGTTTGTTATTTGTTTATGAATATGAATATTTTTTGTTTATTATTTTTTTTTTAACAGAACGACACTAATAAGGGTTTTTTTTTTCATTTAAATTTTAAAAGCAAACGGAATTTATAGGGACTAACGCAAACACGACAAGACAAATTTAAAAACGTGTTGACAGCACGACGGACAAAACACTACTCTGTTATTTCCATTTATTTTAAATTTAATTGCAATTTTCAGGCATTTAAACTACATACTCTCTTTAAACGAATCAATTATGTTCGGTATAGATCCCCTGTGATCGTCTGATCCTATTTCAATAGCTCAAAATTCAAAGCACCCTTCGGATCCCACCAAATACAGAGCATTACCTTGGCGCCATGGATATTCGGCTTCGGCGTTGATTTGGCTGGTTGCCCGGGCTTTGCATATGATTTTTTGCGCTTGGGGTTATCGTAATTTATTCAGTTTTCATCACCAGCGTTCAAGCAGCATTTCCGATATACAAAATAGCCTTTCAACGTCTCTCAGCTTCAATTCATATAGTATCCAATTTCCTTGCGTTTGAATGAATCCCAATGCTTTTAAACGTAGAAAATGGCTTGTTGTGTGATTCCCAATGATAATGCCAGTTCTTGCCTCTTTTGTAAACAATCTTCGTGGAGTAAGACTTCAAATTCCTCATCTTCAAACACGAAATTACCACTTTTGAATCGCGCAAATCATCGTTCACAAATTTTTTGAGTAGGTGCATGTTGACTGTAAACTTTTACCAACAATCGATAACTTTCAGCAGCCGTTTTCTTCAAATGAAAGAAGGTTATCTGATTTCCCTCAAAACATCTTTTTTAGGCACAAAATTCGAAAATATTATAGCGATTGAAAAAAAATGTGTGTTTACACTTTGGCGTCTATCGAATACTGAATTATAATGTGTCCAAAATATCATATTTGTTAGTATTGACACAAAACATATTTTTTTTTTTTTTTTATAATTTAACCAATACTCAGGGGATGCCCCCTACTCATGCAGTGCATTGTATTGATCAGGAAAATAAGGTATGGGAAGGAGGAAAGAGGGAGTAGTGTTTGTGGATATTTGATTTAAATTTTTCTAAATTGTAAGTAACAGGGAAGACTTCTGCGGGAAGTTTGTTGCACATACGAATCGTTCGACTAAAAAACGAATTTTCTCTGTAATGCGTTGTGCGAAACACAGGACAATCAACTACAAACGGATGTGCTCTACTAGATAAGCGAGTATTACGAATAAAAACTCGGGCTCGTGGAATAAGTTCGCTTATCTCAGATGAGCATCTCCCATGGTAATATCGATAGAAAAGTGTCACAAATCGACATTATTAACTTGCATACCCAATACCCGTATACCCACACTAAAGTCATAAAAACGGCAATGCTATTTTTTACCTTTTCCAAATTAATTGCTCCGAAACCTACGTGCTACACAATTTCTGTGGCCGGAATTGTTTTAAGTGCCGAAAATTCTACAAGATTCACTTTCTTTAATTTTAGTAACGGTTCCTTGAACCGAATATCTTACCTTTGGTCACAGAAATTGATCTACGTCGCACGGCCGCAAGCAGGCGCATTTAAAATGGGATATAAGAATGTAAGGGAGAGGACGGACTACAAGAGAGTAAAGATTTTTATATTTTTTTTTGACTCATTTTGACTGTAAGGAGTTGTGATCTGTTAAGTATGAGATTTCCGGTAAATTTGACCTTTAAAAAATATATATATATATAAATAGTTCCAAAAGTAGCAGAGCTTAATGTTTTAAACTACCAATAGGTAATAAGATAAACTACTATACGAAACTTATTCTGTCAAAAATCTTGAAAAACAAAAAAAAGTTATTTATAAACAAATATTATTCTTGTGAAATAGTTGAAATAGAATTGAAATTTTTTGCTCCCTAGGTTTACTAGTATTTACTTTCCTATGAATAAAATTATTTTTAAATCAGAGAACATAAAAAAAAAATAATTTTGGCCGCCTTCTCAAAATAAGAACCAGTATGCGCCTAAGCTCTCTAAACTGGGAAAAAGATATTAATTTGGTCTACGACACAATATTTTACATTTTTCTAATAAAAAAATATTTGCTAAGTCAGTGTTTTAAACACACAAAAAAGCTAAAAAAAAAAATAAACAAAAAACACTTAAGAGTCACAAAGTTTTCCATAAAATATAATGAGCCTTGAACATTATTCACACAATATCCGACACTTGTCTACACATTCAATAAATAAAAAAAGATAATAATGAAAATAAAAATAAAATATCCGACAAAATGAGTAAACATTTTACAAGGATTTCTGTTGTTAACCTTATAAGAATATTAAATTAATAAACCTAGAGGAATTCATAACAATATGGCAGTTGTAAATGAAAATATAAATGAGTTAATAAATGTAAAGGAAGTATTGCTTCCTTCGACTTGAAGGTTATTGAAGTTATTACAAAGGTCCTTTTATTAAGGGGTTTACTAGCTTGAGATTATTTCTTTATATTTGGTTTTTTGTACTTCAATAGTTTGAACTTTTTTTCTATATGCAATGAAAATTTTTGGAAAAAAATGGCAGAATTAAAAAAGTAACAGTTTGTTAAACGAACTCCTTGGCCTACACGCAGTAAAAAGACCATCATGTTATGATAGTTTAAGAGCATCATGTTATGGTTGAAACACATAACAACCATAATAAATCCTCATAATCGTATTATGATTCTCGATGATGATAAAAATCTTCCTCAGTAAACATAAAATTATCAGTCAAAATCATGTCTATGATTGTTAGTATCATAATATGACAATTTCTTGAGTCCAATCATGTTCAATCATATTCTTTTTCTGCGTGTATTATAAGGGTTTTATACTTATCCGGTCAAATCAAACGATCGGGTTGAATGTTCAATGCAGACTGAATGTCATCTTTTATTGATCACCATTTGCTGAGTAATAATGAGATTAAGTATATTAACAATAGTAGTAATAAGTAGATAATTAGAGTAGATTAACTAGAGTAGTAGATTAGATGTGTTTAGTATGAATAACTTACAGGGATGGCACTGCAGTATATTTTACATGAGCAATATTTAATTTAAATGATTTTTTCTCAAAATATGATATTGAAAGTCGGGTGCAGCTGTGCAGCATTAATATGTGACCGATTTTCAGTCGGTTTTATTTTTTGTTTTGTAGAGGACTAAAAAGAATAAGTCCATAAATTAGTGACATTTTTAAAGTTGTATTTAAGTTTTTTTTATAAAAAAAATAAATATTTTTTTAGGTGTTTTTTTTTTTAATTTTTGAGTCTATTCTCGTACCATTTAATGAAAATCAAAAATTTGAGAAGCCGGCGACGTTAAAGACAAAATTATTTATTTGTGTATTTAAAAAAAAAAAAAATTCAGATGAGTACCTACACACAGAAAAATAAAGTGCCAACCGAATTGTAAAGTTTATTTTGGTGTCCGCAACCAATAAATTTGGTGAGTACAACCATATTCAAATGCGATGTCTGCATATTTTAGGTGTTGAAACTAGAATTCAGTTGTAATAATCAAGTTTGATTCTGAAAACCAATATTCAGTTCTACCAACCGATTTTTATAGTAGTAACGAAGTAACGAATTGCAGTTGGCAAATGGTAAAATATTTTTCTGTGTGTACCACGATGGCACCCGATTTTAGGAAAGGGTCTATAATGAAATGGTTACCGGGTTTACCGTAGCAGTCGGCATTCAAATTATAATTTTTAATATAATATCTAGTATGCGTTTTTAGATCGCAAAAAGAATTTTTTTAAAAAACCATTTCTTTATTTTTTTATAATTATTTAAATCTTGTAGTTTTTATTGATTTCTAAAGCTAGTAAAACCCCTTAAAAGACAAAATCAACAACATTTTATTACAAATATCAATGCCCGTATTCATAAAAAACCTAAATTCAGATTTCAAATACATTTTAGTTAAAACACATTTTAAGCCTTAAAACTATATTCGTAAACGTATATTAACTTAGAATACCTAAGACTTACAATGTGTTTAACTAAAATGTATTTGAAAACTGTATTTAGATTTTTATGAATACCAGCCTAAATATATTTATTAAATTCAGCATATTTTTAACACAGTACTGTTGGTTTGATTTATTTTAAAAATATTAGCATACGAGTGTTACATTAATAAAACTCATACGCTATGCAATCATAAATATTCAATATAACTCATACGTGCCGTGGGGCAATAATATATTTTAAATTGCTATCGGTACCACAGATTAATTCACAGATCATCGAAAATCAACTCATATCATTGTTTTAAAATAATTTTTTTTCCATCGCAAATACATATTCGTTCACAAAATAAAATTCTTCTAATAGTTATAACCAGTGTACAGCAAAAAATTTTTGATTTATGTTTTAAAAGATTTCCCTCAATACTTATGAAACTTTTTTAATATTGTGTTATATTTTGGTTGGTGGCATACTTGGGAATTTTTCATTAGCATTGAAACATAATTGTCATCACTTATGGTCAATGCCAATACCAAACAAAAATCATTACCATTCCAATGTCAATTTTTTTTTTTTAGTTGGCATCGATTAGACCAATGTTACTGAAATGGCACAAATGCCTTAAAACCCAATTGTAATTGTAGTAAAAATAATTGTTTATAAAAAGTGGTTTGTTTTAGAAAAACCAGAAAAAATTAAAAATTTAAAATCGTCCATTCATTCAATGAAGTAGTCCCAAGTATTTGAAAATAAAAATATCGCAACACTTGTTGTTAAACATTGTTAGAATACTGTTACTTATGTTACTTTTTGGTAGATATGCTTTGCATTTGTACGAATAACATTTTATTCATTAAAAAAGTTTCACTAAAATATAAAGAAGTTCTTAAATTTTCGCCACTTCAAGGCCAAATATTTCCAGAAACCGCAGTAACAGCAATTAAGTGTTAAGCTTCTGAAATTTAATCAAGAAAAAAAATATTATTTTTAAGCCCTAACTAAATATAATAAAGTAAGTTTATTAATATCCGGTCAGAAATATACCTATGTGGAATGAGGAGTTAATTAACATTAAAGTGACTGGTTAAAGAAGGACTTATCTCAGAACCGGTATAATTTAATACTGAAGTGGGTTAAGCAGTGTCAACTGTTCTAAAATTACCAATCCTCTGACTTGTAAAAGGAGGACGTACCACTTAACCAGAATGCTTATTAACAAAAAAAAAAAAAAACAGTTGACCAGAATTTTACCCTTTGGAAGCTGTTTAGTTTTTGTTTTTTTTTATGGCCATTTTTATGCCCATCTTTGGTTAGTCCTGTGGCATGCCTATATGTGGTTTAAACCAGGACAAATGACCCCCTCCTATGACAAGCACATGTTAAAATTGCCATAGGGTAGGGTTTAGTAGAGGACCGGTCTCTGGCACGAAGGGACAGATCCTGTGACACACGCAGGACCGGTCCTATTTCCCATAGGGAATTGTTAACAAAAAATTTAATTTTCCAAAATTTGGTTTTGATCTTAAGAAGGGCTAACTTAAAGTATCTCCATTTTCCCTGATTAAGAGGACTGAAGTATATGATATTGTTTTGTCAAATTATAGACAAAAAACTCATGGTATTAAAAAAAAATTGCATAAAGTTAAATAAGTGGCTAAAATCGCTGTTTTGTCAAAATCCGCTGAAATATTTTCGCTTACCTAGCCAAAGTACGAAATTAATTCCTAAAATTTTTGCAGGTTTATATCTTTAATATGTACTTAATAAAAATCTTAAGTCTAATTGGTGATTTTCTGAAATAAAAAAAAAATAAATCTTTAAAATTGGAGATTTGAAAACAGTATTTAAAATTTTTTTAATTTTTTTTTAAATTTTAAACAAGATGAAAAACACTTCTTATCTCAGTTTCGTGGAAGTTATGGATTACAAAAACAGATTTTGAATACTCAGGGAACTTTTTTGTAAATATTTTCAGTTGTTAGAGTTGTAATAAACTATCTTTATTTTTAAGTGAATAAGCAGACATTTGTAGAAGAAATTTAATTGTTGACAACATATGTAGTTCATTTAGAAAAACAAACCACATCAAATTACTATATTATGATTTTACAATTATTTTATACGGGAGTTTTTTTTTTTAATTTAAAAAAAATAAAACAACTAAATGTTTGTTTAGTTATTATTACATTTGTGCTTAATTTTTGCAACAATTGTGGTTCCTTTATTGAACACTAAGAAACCAATTACAATGTTTAGTTCATTTAAAAAAACAAACCATATCAAATTACTATATTATGATTTAACATTTTTTTTATACAGTAGTTTTTCTTTTTATTTAAAAAAATAAAACATCTAAATGTTTGTTTAGTTTTCACTACATTTGTGCTTAATTTTTACAAAAATTGTGGTTTATTTTTTCTGTTAAAAGCCAATTACAATGTTTAGTTCTTTAAAAAAAAAACAAACCACATCAAATTACTGCATTATGATATTACATTTATTTTATACGGGAGTTTTTTTTTTAATTTAAAAAAATAAAACGACTAAATGTTTTTTTAGTTATTACTACATTTGTGCTTAATTTTTCCAACAATTGTGGTTCATTTATTGAATAGTAAAAACCAATTACAATGTTAGCTGATTTTACTGAAATGTAAGTCTTCCTTTCTTTGAAATGTGAAATTTCATTTGTTTTTAACTACATTTGTAGTGGTCTTTACCTACATAGTACTCTAAGTGTAATTGTTGCTTTAAAGTAGTTAACTGATATGTAAAATGGGTTAAAACTTTTTCTATATATTCTTTATTACAAAACTTTCCATGCCTGAGCTACATTCTTTAATTCGTACGTGTAGTATGTGGAGTGAGAAGTACATGTGTTTTTTGTATCGCAAACCAATCTTACACTCCTTGCCAACTTATGTTGGCATTTAGAAAGTTTTATTAAACACAAATAAAAAAAAGTAAATAGCTGATTATTGTGATAAATATCACACTTGTGAATAGATTTGTTACAATAAACACCTACGAATTGTCACTTATATTTTTGGTGAAGATATTGGAAGAGGGTCTGAAGAAGTAAATAATAATAACTGATGCACTGAGAGAATTCAATGCATGATAACAATATATTTTTGCATAGAAACAATGAAGTTGCCCTGGAACTCGTACATTGTAGCTTTTCATTAAAGTAAAGCAAATTTTCATAAAATTTTACGAAAAACATAATTTTAAAATTTTGTATGTATTGTTGATGTTTTCATTTTCAATTGTCAGTTTTGAGATCATAATTAAAATATTACTATTACAACAAGAGCACACTAATTGTTAATGAATGTAAGAGAAGATGAACAAAAAAATTTTGTTAGGATCAGCGCTTATGATCTCTCCCTGACAATTCAAAATGAAATACAATTTCAAAAGATCAACAATACATACAAAATTCTCAAACTAAACATACAGATACCAAGCAATGTGAAATCTTATAGGAAAACAATAATGGAATATAATATATTGTGTTTAAAAAATTAGTATACATGCCGGATTCCCAAGTCGTTCCCAGTGATGATAACATTAAAAGTTTGACTGGCAACACTGCCAAATAAAAAAGCTTTAAAATTTAAAGCTGGTGGCCAAAACTTGTAGGAAAATACAAAAATAACTTATGTTGTTCGCTTTATCAATTAACATTACCGATTTTCTGTCACAATTCAAAATTAAGTACAAATATACACACATAGAAAAATTTAGCTACTTGCTAACTGAAATTTAATTACTAGAACTCAAATTCGGTTATTACTAATTTCAGTCGTTTTATAAGTTGTTACCATTAAAATACACTTTAAAATTTGGTTGGCACTTTTTTCTCTGTGTGTAATTTTTTATTTATTAAAAATCTTCATTCACTCAATGAAGAAGTTTTATCAAAAATCTAGTGTCATAAAAATTCTAAGCTCTTCATTAACTTTAAGAAATTTTTCGTTCACTTTATAAAGAAAATTTTCATTAGTTTACTAAAAAATTGCATTATATATCGCCCACTAAATTTCTCACTGTGTGTCATTTTATTGCTTAGTTATTTGCAAAAGTTTTTCATTATATTAAACAAAATGTGTAGTTTTATTATATTTTAAACTAATTGACGGCTATAAAAATAGATTATAATTTAAAATGCTTAACCTTGTTTACAGAAAAGGAACTGTAATCAATTTTAAACATGTAATTAGTAGTGTCTGACCGAACAGTTCGGCCAAAAAACTATATTTGATCGGTTTTTTTGGTATCTAGAGGCAATGAGGACAAATTTTGGTATTGGGAACATGTTTGTTGAGCCGATTTAATTCGATTTTGTGTATAAAATTTAAGGAAAAAGCCGAAGTTTAGCTGTAGAGTTAAAAGTTCGGCCGCCGAAATATTTTCGATTTGGCCGAACTTTTGGAGGCCGAACAGTGAATTTATTGCTTAAATACGGACTTTTATTTAAATTTGACACTCAAAATCGCATCTAATCAGCCCAATAAACACAATTCCATTCTCCAAATTTGCCCATAATCCTTAAAAATACCGAATACTGACCAAATGCATTTTCTGGCCGAACTGTTGGGTCGGACACTAGTAATTAGTTTATAACAAATGTATTGTAACATAAAAAATATTATTGAACATGAAGGGTGGAATTAAATTAAAAACTTTTTTCTGTTAAATCTACAAATTCAGAACATTACAAAAAAAACAAATATTTTAAAACTCACAACCGTTAACACTAACTACTTGCAAACAATAAACGTGAAAACACTTTAGTACCGTGGTATTAATATGATATTAAATTTATATTAATTGCAATATACACTTAATTACACTTTATTAAAATAAGCTCTTACGCTTTGATAAATCATGCAAATTATTTGTAATAATATTAATATATATTAAACCAATAACTGATTTTATTTGTAATACATGTACTTTACTCCACATTAATTTTTATTATTACCAATAAACACTTTTTGTTATTAATTCTGTAAGTATCTGTATCAGCATACATGTCAGAACTACGAAAGAATTAATTTAATTTTATTTTAATTAACAAAAAAATTAATTCAGAATTACAAAATGTACATAGACCATACCGTTAATCTATTCTCTATTTATTCATTATCTTCTTTCACAATCTTTTACCACATCTTTACCTGTTATTTAATGAAATCGTTACTTGAATGACTTATACCCCTATTAAGAACATATATTCGAAAACTGATTTATCTTAAGTCGTTGCCAATAAAAGAGTTTGGTTATTTGATATACACTCTAATTAATATCTGTTTAAATTTTCTCTACTTATAGTGAAAATTTAAACAGGTGTAATGGTTAGCGCGTTGAACTGTTACACTGATGGTCCCGGTTTCGATTCCCGGTGGCGACAACATCAATTTAGAAAAATAATATGTATGAGTTCTCTAAAACTTATATGTATCGCTGTGACCACCTTCGGTGTTCCCATAGCACTTAACCCCACCGAAGTAAAATAATGAATTAGGGCTATGAAACAAAACCTTCAATAAATTCGCCAACTCTACATCAGGTGGCGAGCAACAACTGCTATAAGTCTTATCATCTAGCTCAATTACAGTGTTGCAATGTTTGAAGCCTACCATCTTTCAAAACCTTTAATCTCTCCACTATCCCCTTTCCAAAGTAAACAACACATTAATTAACAGGAGAATTTATTGAGTGTTGCTTCTCTTTAAAAAAAAAAATGTTTGCTTTTTGCTTTTTTTTAATTTTTAGCGTTTTTTTTAATGATTTGAGATTTTGTTTTTACTTTTATTTTCCGCGACTTTTTTTCAAATTTTAGCGATTTATTTAACTATTTTTTAATTTTTATCGCTTTTTTTAAATTTTATCGATTTTTTAAATTTTAGAGTTTTTTCTTCATTTTTGCCGATTTTTTTCAATATTAGCGATATTTTTGATTTTTGGAAATTTTTTTTTTTTTATTTGGCAATTTTTTTAAATTTAGCGAATGTTGCAAATCGAATGAGTAAAAATCGATTTAATTCAGTAATTGAATAAATCGAATAATGAAAAATGATTGAAATCGCTAGAAATAAAATCGAACAAGACCAATTGAGCATTCATTCGATTTGTAAGATAGTGATTCGAGAATTCAATAATTCCATAGTCAGTCAAAATTTAAAAATCTAATGAGGCATTGAGTTCTTTTCAGTTCTGTACATATATTGTATTTTGAAAATGTTTTTCCACAATTAAATTGCAAATACTTGGAAATTGCAAATATACTTATGGATGAATAAATGTTTAGGGTACAAATTTTTTAATTTACTATCACAAATATTACATTTATACATTTTAATTTGTTTTGTAATTCACAAAAATTCTCAATAATTATTCGTTTTTAGATTATTTTAATTTATTTTATTTTTTTCAATTTAAAAATGTTTAAGTATTTATTACCATTATAAGTTAGAATATTTACAAACTTTCTGCGTAAACATTTTATTTAACAAAATAATACTAATTTTAGACATACTGTGTCTTATTGTAAGCACATAATGGGTAAAAATTATGTAAGTGTGTACTTTTATATATAAAAGTGTTCACAAAATAGTTTAACGCATTTTGTGTTTAAATTCGTGTAATATTACATAATTTTATAGTAGTAAATTTACAATAATTTTCTAGAGTGTATCTTTTATTAGAGGCCTTGATTGATTTTAAGTACATTTTATAACTTTTCGATGCCCACCTGCATTTTGGTGCAATTTTCACAATGCACAAATACAAAAAGAAATTTGTGTGAAAATGTGTGGCTCTATATTGTGTGCATCTAAAACTGCATTTATTCTATTAACACGCAACAAAAAAGTTATTGAAATCGGACTACGGCACACGATTTTATTACATTTTTAGTAAAAACTTTTTTTTTTATAATATTTTTAGTATTAAAAAATAAAAATATTTAATTATTTATTTGAATTATTTTCAGTATAACCATAAAATCGATATTTTCAGTAAAAATGCCATAATATTGCATCCAGTAGGCCGATTTCGGAAAACTTTTTTTGGGTGTTACTAGAATAAATGTAATCATTTAGTTAAAAAATTGTACCACAGACATTAACATAGTTTTTAAAATTTTTGTTTGCATTTTGAAAGCTGCATCAAAATGCAATAATATCACGCTCTGCAGAACGATTTAGATCATTTTTTTATTGGGTCTGTTAATAGAATAAATGATGTTTCAGATGCATGCAATATGAAGCCACACATTTTCACTCCATTTTTTTTTTTTTTTTATATATTTGTGCATTTGAAAAATTGCTCCACTATGTGTGTCGAAAAATTATAAAATGCACTTTTGATCACTAATGGCTTCTAATATAAAATACAACAAAAAACCAAATCAGTTTTGGAATAAAGGTACTTTTTCATAAAATAGGGGTATATTTGAGATTAAATAAGATTGCAATGGTAAAGGACATATGTCCATGTTAATATGATATTTACTTATACATTGTTCGAAATTACAAATAGAAAAAAAAGTAGAAATACATTAACAAAATGAATGTAAATGTCTTCAAACATTTTTTTTTCAAAAGGGGTAGTTTGGTGATCTGTGTTGCATTCTTTGTTTAGCCAATATGACATTTAGGAAATTTTTGTGAGAGCTGTGATCCGTTTGAGTAATCTCACACAAATTTTATTGAGATCGAACCAGTAGTTTAGTCGAAATTAGATGTTGTGGGAAAAATGGTAGATCGGCTTTTTTCCCACTGTGTGTATATTTGTTATTTTTTGGTCAAAACGGTGACAAGTCTTTTTTGGATTTATACTAAAACTCTTTAGCAACACATATCAAGTTTACATTTTTCCAAAGGCCACCTCATATGAATAAGTTTTATGGAAAAAAACACTCTTTCCATTTAATTGATCCTACATATTCTTGTCTATTCTGAATTCTACAATTTTTCTACTTAAATTTAAGTATTAATATTATTTTCATTTCTGTGTACAAAGGGGGCTTTAAATATTAAAGTCTGTAGCAGATAATTTAAAATGGCTTTAATGGTACGTCATAAGTTTTGCTCAATCTCTTTAAATGTGACAAGAAGTTAAAATAGTGAAAGCTTTTTAGGAATTGAATGTTTGGAACTATACAACATTTTACCTACAAAGGTCATATAAATAGCAAATTATAGGTTAACAATGTTTAAATATAAACACAACTTCTTTAGATTTGGTATATCTTATTAAAATGTGAAAATTAATTTACCCTGTCAGGTACAAATAGAACATTACTAATGGACCTATTAATTGGTCTGTCTCATAACCGGTGATAACAGGAAATACTTAAATGTTAATAGTCTGAAAGTAATAACGCCGTGACTTGCAGTCCAAAGGACCAGTCTTAAAGAAGATTTAAATATTTATTAGCATTTTATCCGAAACCTTTTAGTCGCCGAACAAATTTTCTTAACTTTATACATAAAGTTTTTTTTATTTTTTATTTTTTATTCTATTTATTAATAATCATATAATTACAAATTATATACTATTACTCTAACCGAGCACTAGCTACTATGTTCCTCGGCGCGTTGTAGCGAGAACAGACCAGTGCCTCTGGTGGGAATCGAACCCACGACCCCCGCACTGATAAGCCAGCACTCTACCAACTAGCCTACCGGGCGCACATATATAAAGTTAAATGCGAGAATAAAAACAAACTTGTGTAACAATTAGAAATTAGTCTAGTCGAAATTTTAAGATGCCATAAAATAAAAGTTCGTACGTACTTTGCAACAACCTTTTTGAATATTTATTTGTATAATGGTTGACCATTATTTCGCAATCAAAATTATTAAATGTGTACACCGTGTCGTATACGTGATATTTGTATTTTAAATGTCAGTCATACCTTCACCACTAAATTTATAGAGCACGCTCTGCAAAGTAGAGCAAATTAAGGGATATTTGAAATAAATATATATAATCTTAAATAATATTTGAAAATGTACTCCTATCCCTCGATTTACACCTCGATTTATACCTTAAAAAAAAAATCGTGTAAATTGAATTCAAAAAATTTTGTATGAAAAATCGTATAAATCGTTCCTATAAAATTATAGTTTTCCATTATTATAAACTTTATTTTTTTTTATTTTATTAATTAATAATCATATAATTACAAATTATATAATATTACCCTAACCGAGCACTAGCTACTATGGCCTTCGGCGCGTTGTAGCGAAAACAGACCAGTGCCTCTGGTGGGAATCGAACCCACGACCCCCCGCACTGATAAGCCAGCTCGCTACCAACTGGCCTACCGGGGCGCAACATATTATAAACTATTTTAAAGAAAATAACGTTAAACTAACGAATAAGAACTAAAAAAAAAACTAAATGAAATTCATATAAAATACCAAATAATTTTTTTCTAATTTCAATTAATTTTAACTTTCTATCATACTATTCGCCATCATTTTTTCAACATGCACGGATTTTAATTTCTTAAATCTGAGTATATTTTGAAGGTGAAAACATCATAAAGTTTTAGTAAAAGTTTCTGTACATATTTTTTCTAATCCAAGAGTTTTTCTACAGGAAAAAAAAAAAATATCTGTTAGTTAAATAGTAAAAATATAAATTATCTAACCTATTTTTTTTTTTTTTTTCAATCGCAATATTTGTAAGAAATATAAAAAGTTAATAACTGATTTCATACTTAAAGACTAACCTTTACTTTTATGTAGAGAACTTGTAATGTAGAGAACTTGTAATGTAGATAATATTATGAGAGCTGATCCATATATTATTGGCCGCAATGTTCGAAACATTTTGTGGGCCAAGTTAAAAAAATGTTGGGCTTACTACAATTAAAGTGCAACAACTTCCGGATATTAGTGTAAAGAAGAATACTGAAGCCGAAAAATGAGCAAAACTATTAAAAAAAGGCGTTTTTTTAAATCCAACAAACGTTATAATTACGATAGCTTCAAACGCAATGGCCAAGTCAATGAGTTTTTAAATCAAGTAGTAGATGTGAAACATCAACATGAACCCAAAACAAAATCCAACTGCCTGGGTAAATTGGCTTCTTCTACATCTAAGACTTATAAAAAATAGTTAACATATTAAGTTTATTCAGTTATATTAACTGTAGACAGTGTATTAGCAGTTGTTAATTTAGTATATCCCCTATTTGTTAACATATGACCATAAAACAGAACTCAAACATAGTGAAAGGCGTGGTACAGAAGAATGAGTGTATTTTCTAAAAATCATAACTACATTGTAAATTTTCAATTTTCTGAATCAGACTATGCAGTTTCTGGTATTGAACCTTATTTGTTATTTGAATTTCATTATTATTTCGGAAGATATGAGAGTTGTGATTAAATATTATCAATTGAAAAATATCTAACAAAGAAAAGCAATTAAATTGCTTATTGTAGATACTTGATAAGCCACATTTTATTATTAGTTTGTTTACGCCTTTTAAAGGATGAAAAAATGGAAAAAATATGACTTTTGCAGGACGTTAATACTCTCGGTACTTGTAATAGGTTATTAAGACTTCTAACAAATATTAATAAATGGATGCGAAAATCCATAAAACAATTAATAAGACCTTCAATTGTTCATTTACAAAATTTGAACAATTTTTGGTAGTACATTTAAAATTATTTAATATTTTCTCTAAAAAAAAATAATTAGAAATCGTTTTATTAACATTGTAACTTGTACAAAATATAAATGGGTATACAATTTGAATCAAAAAAAATTTGTATTCTAAACTATCATGTAACTCAGTCTCTATTAATGTAACTTTTTGTGTGTTAACGTTAATAACGAAATGTAACGAAATATAAATATTGGCAATATACTTTTATTTGGGAACCATTTCCGTTTCTCATGTTTCTAATATAACATGGTTGCTTGCAAATATAATTAAGTTTGGCTGTAACATATATATGTTTGCAAAAATTTGAAAAAACGTCTAAGCCCAAACATATATATGTTTGGATGTAAATATATATATGCAGGCACGTAGCGAAGAATTTATTTAAAATAGATCAAGGATTTAAACCCGTCCAAAAAACTTAGTATTTCTTTTTATCAACGACTTCGAAAGTTTCAGATGTTTGCTTCTCTATGTATATTTGCAATATCTAAACATTTTAAAATTGCAAAAATATATCTTTGTTTACTTTTGAAAATTTTAATCATTGTACACATATAAATAACTAACTACAAACCTATTCAAAAGTATATATTTTCAGCGTGCATTACTTTGACTGGCGTAAGAGTTCCCAACACATAACTTTGTGAATTGCACTAAAATTTACAAAACTAGTGTTACATAAGTTTAATCCTTAAATATAATTTCATTATCTACCACTCGATTTTTACGATCGATATCTTAACCCTGAAAGGTCATTCTTCGTTGAATCGACTACGCAAGACGTATGATCTTTATACAACAAAAATAAGAATGACTTTTCAGGGTTAAATCACAGCTAAATGTCTAGGATTTCGGACAAAAACAAAGCGCATTGAAATGTGTCGACTCCTTCAAATGTTACAGATTTTTTACCGCCTTCCCTGAAAATGTACCACTTTGCGGCGCCTTACGAAACAAATTACAAATATTTCTTAATGATGCAAGGTTCTATCTGCAAAATTTTGGTTGAAAATGTCCAAAGTATCTATGAAGTGCCATTATTGAGTTAATCAAAGCTTTTATTTAAATTATGCACTATAACAACATTGAATTTATAACCACAAATTTTCAACGAATTTGATGCTCGCAACGAATTGGCTTTGTCAACTTATCTAATATTGACACACCAAAATGCTTTAAATGTAATTAATGCTTCAAATTCAAATAGTTCTATGAATTTGTCTGAGATTTCTATGTTTGCAGTAATAGAACAAATATTTAAAACATATATTTAAAGCATTTTGCTTAATACATTAATGGTTTCTAAGGAAATCAAATATATATGAAACATTTTTCATGGAAACTTTTTTTAAGAATAAATTTTTTTTCGTAAAAATGCACAGCAACATCTCAAGAGAACTATTCGAACAATGTTTGAAAACAATTGTTATGATATTTCTTGTTTTCTAAAGTTAAAACTAAATTGCAAATCTAAAATCCAACAACAAAAGTATAAGACGATGTTGAACTTTTTTTTTTACAAGTAGCAAAAGTATTCTTTTAAAATTGCTAGCTTTTCATTGGATTAGTAAAAATAATTTAATTTCATGAGCGAAAATGTATTTGTTATAGTAAAAGTAATTTAAAAACAACGAATTTAATAGTAATTATCAGTTTAGTTGACACTACTTGATCTGTGAGTTAATATGTGGCACAGCAAGCAATTTTGTATACTACAATGTTGTCCCACGTTACATATGAGTTATATTGAATATTTATGATAGAATAGCGTATGAGTTATATTAATGTAGATAATACTCATACGCTAACCTGAAAAAAATAAATAAACCAAATCAACATCAATTCAATAAAATTTACTAAAAATAAAGAAATTATCTATAGGGGAATGTGGGGTAATTTGTGACTAGTTTTTTGTTAACTCCTAAAAAGCAACAACATCTATTTTTGTTTAGTCTTTTGATAGATCAATGCCCAAGAGTAGTTAAGTGGTGTAGCTTCTTAATCCAAAATAACAGAACTGAATTATTAGTTTGTTGTATTTTTTTGAGATTTTTCAAAGAAGAATAAATCGTTCGTCAGGCAGAACGCTATTTTTTTTATATATCCCTTGGTATAATAAACCAAAGGAACTTTTTATCATAGCTGTTGTATGATTAATTTCAATTAAGTCAAAACGTGTCATCAATATATTTTAATCGAAATTTGGTTCTTTTGGTGTCTTAAAGAAGAAAATAATTTTATTTAATAGCGGTTAACCAGTTTTATCATTGTCAGTTAACATAAAATCTGTTTCTAGAAAAAGGGGTTCAGTTTTTTTATTTTCAGTCGAATTGTTATCCTGCTATAGGTTTATAGCAATTGTTTTTAATATTTTACTTTTAAGTTTTAATAAATTAAAACCAAAAGTTTATTTTTCGATCTTTTATCATAAATTATGATGTGAGCAAGATTATTCAAGTTCAAGATTATTAATTATTAAAACTTAAAAGTAAAATATTTGAAAATTGCAAAGTACGGCAAAAACTGATCTATGGTCCTAATTCTATAGTCAGAAACTGTTATTGTTTATTACTAAACACTAACAACACTGTGTACTATGGCTAGAGATTCTAGCCTTTACACAAACAACGATATTTGTTAGTTAAAGAAAAAAAAGGTTTTAATTTTTTGAATTAGTTGGATGCTTCCGTGCTTTGTTTTTTAAACTTCTCATGAAGTTTAAAAAACACTACGGGTAAAGTGTTCATCTTTTGTCATCAGAAAATTATAGCTTTGGGGTAAATCTTCTACCCCCGTCCACATTGGTTCTCTGATGATTGTAGGTGACGCTACATGAAACATGTAAGGACCTGTCAGTGGATTAAAATCTGCATTAAGTTGCGGATGAGGAAAAAAAAAAAAAAAAAAAAAAAAATTTTTTTGATTAATAAATGTTGTTGCACGGTTTTTTGTTTAACAAAAAACAAATGATCTTGAACTTGAATAATCTTGCTCACATCATAATTTATGATAAAAGATCGAAAAATAAACTTTTGGTTTTAATTTATTAAAACTTAAAAGTAAAATATTTGAAAATTGCAAAGTACGGCAAAAACTGATCTATGGTCCTAATTCTATAGTCAGAAACTGTTATTGTTTATTACTAAACACTAACAACACTGTGTACTATGGCTAGAGATTCTAGCCTTTACACAAACAACGATATTTGTTAGTTAAAGAAAAAAAAGGTTTTAATTTTTTGAATTAGTTGGATGCTTCCGTGCTTTGTTTTTTAAACTTCTCATGAAGTTTAAAAAACACTACGGGTAAAGTGTTCATCTTTTGTCATCAGAAAATTATAGCTTTGGGTAAATCTTCTACCCCGTCCACATTGGTTCTCTGATGATTGTAGGTGACGCTACATGAAACATGTAAGGACCTGTCAGTGGATTAAAATCTGCATTAAGTTGCGGATGAAGAAAAAAAAAAAATAAATTTTTTTGATTAATAAATGTTGTTGCACGGTTTTTTGTTTAACAAAAAACAAATGATCTTGAACTTGAATAATCTTGCTCACATCATAATTTATGATAAAAGATCGAAAAATAAACTTTTGGTTTTAATTTATTAAAACTTAAAAGTAAAATATTTGAAAATTGCAAAGTACGGCAAAAACTGATCTATGGTCCTAATTCTATAGTCAGAAACTGTTATTGTTTATTACTAAACACTAACAACACTGTGTACTATGGCTAGAGATTCTAGCCTTTACACAAACAACGATATTTGTTAGTTAAAGAAAAAAAAAGGTTTTAATTTTTTGAATTAGTTGGATGCTTCCGTGCTTTGTTTTTTAAACTTCTCATGAAGTTTAAAAAACACTACGGGTAAAGTGTTCATCTTTTGTCATCAGAAAATTATAGCTTTGGGTAAATCTTCTACCCCCGTCCACATTGGTTCTCTGATGATTGTAGGTGACGCTACATGAAACATGTAAGGACCTGTCAGTGGATTAAAATCTGCATTAAGTTGCGGATGAAGAAAAAAAAAAAAAAAAAAATTTTTTTTGATTAATAAATGTTGTTGCACGGTTTTTTGTTTAACAAAAAACAAATGATCTTGAACTTGAATAATCTTGCTCACATCATAATTTATGATAAAAGATCGAAAAATAAACTTTTGGTTTTAATTTATTAAAACTTAAAAGTAAAATATTTGAAAATTGCAAAGTACGGCAAAAACTGATCTATGGTCCTAATTCTATAGTCAGAAACTGTTATTGTTTATTACTAAACATTAACAACACTGTGTACTATGGCTAGAGATTCTAGCCTTTACACAAACAACGATATTTGTTAGTTAAAGAAAAAAAAGGTTTTAATTTTTTGAATTAGTTGGATGCTTCCGTGCTTTGTTTTTTAAACTTCTCATGAAGTTTAAAAAACACTACGGGTAAAGTGTTCATCTTTTGTCATCAGAAAATTATAGCTTTGGGTAAATCTTCTACCCCGTCCACATTGGTTCTCTGATGATTGTAGGTGACGCTACATGAAACATGTAAGGACCTGTCAGTGGATTAAAATCTGCATTAAGTTGCGGATGAAGAAAAAAAAAATTTTTTTGATTAATAAATGTTGTTGCACGGTTTTTTGTTTAACAAAAAACAAATGATCTTGAACTTGAATAATCTTGCTCACATCATAATTTATGATAAAAGATCGAAAAATAAACTTTTGGTTTTAATTTATTAAAACTTAAAAGTAAAATATTTGAAAATTGCAAAGTACGGCAAAAACTGATCTATGGTCCTAATTCTATAGTCAGAAACTGTTATTGTTTATTACTAAACACTAACAACACTGTGTACTATGGCTAGAGATTCTAGCCTTTACACAAACAACGATATTTGTTAGTTAAAGAAAAAAAGGTTTTAATTTTTTGAATTAGTTGGATGCTTCCGTGCTTTGTTTTTTAAACTTCTCATGAAGTTTAAAAAAACACTACGGGTAAAGTGTTCATCTTTTGTCATCAGAAAATTATAGCTTTGGGTAAATCTTCTACCCCGTCCACATTGGTTCTCTGATGATTGTAGGTGACGCTACATGAAACATGTAAGGACCTGTCAGTGGATTAAAATCTGCATTAAGTTGCGGATGAAGAAAAAAAAAAAAAAAATTTTTTTGATTAATAAATGTTGTTGCACGGTTTTTTGTTTAACAAAAAACAAATGATCTTGAACTTGAATAATCTTGCTCACATCATAATTTATGATAAAAGATCGAAAAATAAACTTTTGGTTTTAATTTATTAAAACTTAAAAGTAAAATATTTGAAAATTGCAAAGTACGGCAAAAACTGATCTATGGTCCTAATTCTATAGTCAGAAACTGTTATTGTTTATTACTAAACACTAACAACACTGTGTACTATGGCTAGAGATTCTAGCCTTTACACAAACAACGATATTTGTTAGTTAAAGAAAAAAAAAGGTTTTAATTTTTTGAATTAGTTGGATGCTTCCGTGCTTTGTTTTTTAAACTTCTCATGAAGTTTAAAAAACACTACGGGTAAAGTGTTCATCTTTTGTCATCAGAAAATTATAGCTTTGGGTAAATCTTCTACCCCGTCCACATTGGTTCTCTGATGATTGTAGGTGACGCTACATGAAACATGTAAGGACCTGTCAGTGGATTAAAATCTGCATTAAGTTGCGGATGAAGAAAAAAAAAAAAAAAAAAAAATTTTTTTGATTAATAAATGTTGTTGCACGGTTTTTTGTTTAACAAAAAACAAATGATCTTGAACTTGAATAATCTTGCTCACATCATAATTTATGATAAAAGATCGAAAAATAAACTTTTGGTTTTAATTTATTAAAACTTAAAAGTAAAATATTTGAAAATTGCAAAGTACGGCAAAAACTGATCTATGGTCCTAATTCTATAGTCAGAAACTGTTATTGTTTATTACTAAACACTAACAACACTGTGTACTATGGCTAGAGATTCTAGCCTTTACACAAACAACGATATTTGTTAGTTAAAGAAAAAAAAGGTTTTAATTTTTTGAATTAGTTGGATGCTTCCGTGCTTTGTTTTTTAAACTTCTCATGAAGTTTAAAAAACACTACGGGTAAAGTGTTCATCTTTTGTCATCAGAAAATTATAGCTTTGGGTAAATCTTCTACCCCGTCCACATTGGTTCTCTGATGATTGTAGGTGACGCTACATGAAACATGTAAGGACCTGTCAGTGGATTAAAATCTGCATTAAGTTGCGGATGAAGAAAAAAAAAAATTTTTTTGATTAATAAATGTTGTTGCACGGTTTTTTGTTTAACAAAAAACAAATGATCTTGAACTTGAATAATCTTGCTCACATCATAATTTATGATAAAAGATCGAAAAATAAACTTTTGGTTTTAATTTATTAAAACTTAAAAGTAAAATATTTGAAAATTGCAAAGTACGGCAAAAACTGATCTATGGTCCTAATTCTATAGTCAGAAACTGTTATTGTTTATTACTAAACACTAACAACACTGTGTACTATGGCTAGAGATTCTAGCCTTTACACAAACAACGATATTTGTTAGTTAAAGAAAAAAAGGTTTTAATTTTTGAATTAGTTGGATGCTTCCGTGCTTTGTTTTTTAAACTTCTCATGAAGTTTAAAAAACACTACGGGTAAAGTGTTCATCTTTTGTCATCAGAAAATTATAGCTTTGGGTAAATCTTCTACCCCGTCCACATTGGTTCTCTGATGATTGTAGGTGACGCTACATGAAACATGTAAGGACCTGTCAGTGGATTAAAATCTGCATTAAGTTGCGGATGAAGAAAAAAAAAAAAAAATTTTTTTGATTAATAAATGTTGTTGCACGGTTTTTTGTTTAACAAAAAACAAATGATCTTGAACTTGAATAATCTTGCTCACATCATAATTTATGATAAAAGATCGAAAAATAAACTTTTGGTTTTAATTTATTAAAACTTAAAAGTAAAATATTTGAAAATTGCAAAGTACGGCAAAAACTGATCTATGGTCCTAATTCTATAGTCAGAAACTGTTATTGTTTATTACTAAACACTAACAACACTGTGTACTATGGCTAGAGATTCTAGCCTTTACACAAACAACGATATTTGTTAGTTAAAGAAAAAAAAAAGGTTTTAATTTTTTGAATTAGTTGGATGCTTCCGTGCTTTGTTTTTTAAACTTCTCATGAAGTTTAAAAAACACTACGGGTAAAGTGTTCATCTTTTGTCATCAGAAAATTATAGCTTTGGGTAAATCTTCTACCCCGTCCACATTGGTTCTCTGATGATTGTAGGTGACGCTACATGAAACATGTAAGGACCTGTCAGTGGATTAAAATCTGCATTAAGTTGCGGATGAAGAAAAAAAAAAAAAAAAAAAATTTTTTTGATTAATAAATGTTGTTGCACGGTTTTTTGTTTAACAAAAAACAAATGATCTTGAACTTGAATAATCTTGCTCACATCATAATTTATGATAAAAGATCGAAAAATAAACTTTTGGTTTTAATTTATTAAAACTTAAAAGTAAAATATTTGAAAATTGCAAAGTACGGCAAAAACTGATCTATGGTCCTAATTCTATAGTCAGAAACTGTTATTGTTTATTACTAAACACTAACAACACTGTGTACTATGGCTAGAGATTCTAGCCTTTACACAAACAACGATATTTGTTAGTTAAAGAAAAAAAAGGTTTTAATTTTTTGAATTAGTTGGATGCTTCCGTGCTTTGTTTTTTAAACTTCTCATGAAGTTTAAAAAACACTACGGGTAAAGTGTTCATCTTTTGTCATCAGAAAATTATAGCTTTGGGTAAATCTTCTACCCCGTCCACATTGGTTCTCTGATGATTGTAGGTGACGCTACATGAAACATGTAAGGACCTGTCAGTGGATTAAAATCTGCATTAAGTTGCGGATGAAGAAAAAAAAAAAAAAAAAAAAATTTTTTTGATTAATAAATGTTGTTGCACGGTTTTTTGTTTAACAAAAAACAAATGATCTTGAACTTGAATAATCTTGCTCACATCATAATTTATGATAAAAGATCGAAAAATAAACTTTTGGTTTTAATTTATTAAAACTTAAAAGTAAAATATTTGAAAATTGCAAAGTACGGCAAAAACTGATCTATGGTCCTAATTCTATAGTCAGAAACTGTTATTGTTTATTACTAAACACTAACAACACTGTGTACTATGGCTAGAGATTCTAGCCTTTACACAAACAACGATATTTGTTAGTTAAAGAAAAAAAAAGGTTTTAATTTTTGAATTAGTTGGATGCTTCCGTGCTTTGTTTTTTAAACTTCTCATGAAGTTTAAAAAACACTACGGGTAAAGTGTTCATCTTTTGTCATCAGAAAATTATAGCTTTGGGTAAATCTTCTACCCCGTCCACATTGGTTCTCTGATGATTGTAGGTGACGCTACATGAAACATGTAAGGACCTGTCAGTGGATTAAAATCTGCATTAAGTTGCGGATGAAGAAAAAAAAATTTTTTTGATTAATAAATGTTGTTGCACGGTTTTTTGTTTAACAAAAAACAAATGATCTTGAACTTGAATAATCTTGCTCACATCATAATTTATGATAAAAGATCGAAAAATAAACTTTTGGTTTTAATTTATTAAAACTTAAAAGTAAAATATTTGAAAATTGCAAAGTACGGCAAAAACTGATCTATGGTCCTAATTCTATAGTCAGAAACTGTTATTGTTTATTACTAAACACTAACAACACTGTGTACTATGGCTAGAGATTCTAGCCTTTACACAAACAACGATATTTGTTAGTTAAAGAAAAAAAGGTTTTAATTTTTTGAATTAGTTGGATGCTTCCGTGCTTTGTTTTTTAAACTTCTCATGAAGTTTAAAAAACACTACGGGTAAAGTGTTCATCTTTTGTCATCAGAAAATTATAGCTTTGGGTAAATCTTCTACCCCGTCCACATTGGTTCTCTGATGATTGTAGGTGACGCTACATGAAACATGTAAGGACCTGTCAGTGGATTAAAATCTGCATTAAGTTGCGGATGAAGAAGGAAAAAAAAAAATTTTTTTGATTAATAAATGTTGTTGCACGGTTTTTTGTTTAACAAAAAACAAATGATCTTGAACTTGAATAATCTTGCTCACATCATAATTTATGATAAAAGATCGAAAAATAAACTTTTGGTTTTAATTTATTAAAACTTAAAAGTAAAATATTTGAAAATTGCAAAGTACGGCAAAAACTGATCTATGGTCCTAATTCTATAGTCAGAAACTGTTATTGTTTATTACTAAACACTAACAACACTGTGTACTATGGCTAGAGATTCTAGCCTTTACACAAACAACGATATTTGTTAGTTAAAGAAAAAAAAGGTTTTAATTTTTTGAATTAGTTGGATGCTTCCGTGCTTTGTTTTTTAAACTTCTCATGAAGTTTAAAAAACACTACGGGTAAAGTGTTCATCTTTTGTCATCAGAAAATTATAGCTTTGGGTAAATCTTCTACCCCGTCCACATTGGTTCTCTGATGATTGTAGGTGACGCTACATGAAACATGTAAGGACCTGTCAGTGGATTAAAATCTGCATTAAGTTGCGGATGAAGAAGGAAAAAAAAAATTTTTTTGATTAATAAATGTTGTTGCACGGTTTTTTGTTTAACAAAAAACAAATGATCTTGAACTTGAATAATCTTGCTCACATCATAATTTATGATAAAAGATCGAAAATAAACTTTTGGTTTTAATTTATTAAAACTTAAAAGTAAAATATTTGAAAATTGCAAAGTACGGCAAAAACTGATCTATGGTCCTAATTCTATAGTCAGAAACTGTTATTGTTTATTACTAAACACTAACAACACTGTGTACTATGGCTAGAGATTCTAGCCTTTACACAAACAACGATATTTGTTAGTTAAAGGAAAAAAAAAAAAGGTTTTAATTTTTTGAATTAGTTGGATGCTTCCGTGCTTTGTTTTTTAAACTTCTCATGAAGTTTAAAAAACACTACGGGTAAAGTGTTCATCTTTTGTCATCAGAAAATTATAGCTTTGGGTAAATCTTCTACCCCGTCCACATTGGTTCTCTGATGATTGTAGGTGACGCTACATGAAACATGTAAGGACCTGTCAGTGGATTAAAATCTGCATTAAGTTGCGGATGAAGAAAAAAAAAAAAAAAAAAAAAAAAAATTTTTTTGATTAATAAATGTTGTTGCACGGTTTTTGTTTAACAAAAACAAATGATCTTGAACTTGAATAATCTTGCTCACATCATAATTTATGATAAAAGATCGAAAAATAAACTTTTGGTTTTAATTTATTAAAACTTAAAAGTAAAATATTTGAAAATTGCAAAGTACGGCAAAAACTGATCTATGGTCCTAATTCTATAGTCAGAAACTGTTATTGTTTATTACTAAACACTAACAACACTGTGTACTATGGCTAGAGATTCTAGCCTTTACACAAACAACGATATTTGTTAGTTAAAGAAAAAAAAAAAAAGGTTTTAATTTTTTGAATTAGTTGGATGCTTCCGTGCTTTGTTTTTTAAACTTCTCATGAAGTTTAAAAAACACTACGGGTAAAGTGTTCATCTTTTGTCATCAGAAAATTATAGCTTTGGGTAAATCTTCTACCCCGTCCACATTGGTTCTCTGATGATTGTAGGTGACGCTACATGAAACATGTAAGGACCTGTCAGTGGATTAAAATCTGCATTAAGTTGCGGATGAAGAAAAAAAAAAAATTTTTTTGATTAATAAATGTTGTTGCACGGTTTTTTGTTTAACAAAAAACAAATGATCTTGAACTTGAATAATCTTGCTCACATCATAATTGTTTTAATGTTTAAACAAAATTACTAACAATTGTTGTACAAATGAACCATGAGGGGCATGAGGGCAACGAACGGGCTGACTGTTTAGCCAACTGCGGAGCTCGTCGACAATTCATTGGCCCGGAACCCTTCTGTGGCGTACCCAATGGGTATGTCAGAGAGAGGCTCAGAAGATTTAGGGAGTCGGAGTTTGGGGCCTATTGGGCCAGATCGCCTGGGTAGCGACAGGCGAGGCTGTTTATATCTCCCTCTGGTTAGAGGTCGCGGAAACTCTTGTATATGACGAGGGTCGAACTAAAGACCGTGACGGGTTACCTCACGGGACACTGTGGCCTTAGGTATCAATTGTACAAGATGGGACGATCCTCTAAGGATACGTGCAGGTTTTGTGAATTGGAACCCGAAACCTCAGAGCATGTTCTCTGCAAATGTCCGAGGCTCTCCGACAGGAGGGTGCGTTATTCTGGTGGTCGAATAGTGACGCCATCGGACGTTTGAAACTGTTTACCTGGTAGGATAGTTGGCTTCGTAGGGAGCCTGAAGCTATAGGGTGTATTCGCTGGCAGCACAAAATACCAACTTCTGGTCGCGGTGCATAGCGCCACTATAGTCTAATCTTATCTGTACAAATGAAAAAAATAAACAAACATTTATTTTTTTATTTTTTCAAATAACAAAAAATTACTGAAAAAAAAAATATGTAAAATCACAAAACAGTCATTTAATGTGGTTTGTTTTTTAAATGAACTACTTTTGTTTTACAAATGACTGACATTTACATGAAAAATAAAGGAACTGTATTACAACCTAAACAAATACATATTTTTAAAGCAGAAATTCCGTTAGTGTAGTAAGGAATGTCAAATTTATACTGAAATATTTGTGGTTAAAATTTAACTCTGGAAGTTATCTCTTAAATAAAATTTTGAGGCATGATAAAGTCTGCTGGGTCTGCTAACTATCAATAATTCTTTAATACTTCCCAGTTTAAAGTCGATGAGTTAACATAAATTGTATATATCCAATATCTAAGCCGCTCTACATTGTGGTCTAGTCTTCAACGAAAATGTTTTACTAATTATTCTTAAAAATAAATCTTAAAAATTATTTGATCTCTTTATTGAAAACAAGCATTTTCAGATGTTAAGACCTTTGACAGCAAATGTCAAGGAGTGCAATATTTATATAAACTATATTGGAAAAATATTATCGTATTAAGTCAAAGATTTTGAGTCGCTCCAAGAAAACTTACTTATCAAAATGTAAAAAACACAGTAAGTTTTTCATTCTTCTTTTGCCATAATAAAGATTTGCTATGAAAAAAATGTAATTACTTTATTTTATGAAACTATATTTTAAAATTTTTGTTTCCTATTAACTCAGAGCCATTTTAAGTGAACTTAGCCAATTATTTTCTTCTATTAAAAAGGTGGGAATTTTTTGAATTGTAAACAGTTTTAATAATACAGAGTACGTTTGTTCGCTACTTCATCTTGTAAATTTATCTACGTAGAAACAAAATCACTTGACAGAAAAACTTTAAACGTGTTGGAATTGAACTATTTTGTATTTTAATATAAATGGTCATATATGTATTAAAATGCGTTACAAAAAATCAGAAAATCAATTTATTTTTGAAAATGAATTTGTTGTTAAAGCTAGTTTTAACGCAGAAAATAAGTTTAATATAAAGAAAAGCAATTGTTAAAGAGAATAGAATAAAAAAATATGGATTTACTTTATAAATTATAAATATTAATCATTATTCTCAAGTTTATCTTAAGTATGCAGCAGCAAGTTTAAAAATTCAACAAATACAATCGTATACTTTATATTTTTATAACATCTTATATAACACTCACGCGTCTGGAGCTCCTCTGTTTTCTTAATATGTTTCTGGAAAGAGTACAACAACAAATTTTGTTATGTACTACTAAAACTCGTCGTATACGCTATACTAACTATACGAAATAATTATAAATCACTCATTCGACTGGGAGTGTTTTCCTTTTTTTTGAACAGCGTTCCTTAAGAATGAAACAGTCAGTACTTCATCATTTTTGGCGATTTAACATATAAAATGTATAAAATAAGTCTAAACGCTTAGTTAGAAATTTTTTAGTAAGCAATTTATATATTAGAATTCGAAAACTTGTTTAAAACATCTTGTTGGATGCATTAAACCATCTAATTAACTTTTAATTTTCTCTCATAATGAAAAAAAAAAAATTGTAAAAAAATAGCAAAACATCATAAAGCTATTAAAAACAAAATTCGAGATAAATTTTCGCAACTCTTTTGGGGGTTTGGTCTGCTGACAGTCTACTTTTATCTCCAGTTGGTCTCGTTATTGATACAACTTATTGTTGCATAGTGTAATTTTTTATTTATTTTTTTTTTTTTAATTTTAACCAATACTCAGGGGATGCACCCTACTCATGCAGTGCATTGTATTGATCAGGAAAATAATTTATGGGAGGGAGGAAAGAGGGAGTAGTGTTTGTGGATATTTGATATAAATTTTTCTAAATTGTAACACGGAACACTTCTGCGGGAAGTTTGTTCCACATGCGAATCGTTCGACTAAAAAACGAATTTTCTCTGTAATACGTTGCGTGAAACACAGAACAATCGACTACAAGCGGATGTGCTCTACTCTTTTACTTATCTCAGATGAACACCACCCATGGTAATATCGATAGAAAAGTGTCACACAACCCACATTCCGATGATGCTCCAATGAATCAATAGAGTTGGATACTCTACTGTCATTGATAACCTTCACCGCCCTCCCCTGAACACGGTCCAGAAGCTTTAGAATAGACACTGAAGCCCCTGCCCATATATGAGAGTTGTATTCCATTTTTGGTCAGATATAGCTGGTATAAATAGTAAGGAGATCGGATGGAGTGAAGTAAGTCTTGCACCGTTTCAGAAAACCTAGACACTTGAATGCCTCTTTCGACACTTGAAATATGTGCTTATTCCAGCGGACATCACAATGAATTCTCATGCCCAGAACATCAGGAGTATCCGATTCCTTAATACCTATACCACCCATAGCTACAGATGACAATGTTAATTCTACAGCCCGTCTGTGGGTTAACATACAACATTGGGTCTTGCGTGCATTAAAATCGACCTTATTCGTGCAACCTCAATCAGAGATTGTAGAAAGGTCTTGATTGAGTGTGTCATTCATGTTCTGCCACATTACCTCTATCTCCAAAAGGCTTGGCCTGTGATCGAATGAAAATGAATGACAAATGTTGCTGTCATCTGCAAAAGAGTACATAGGATTGAAGGTCTGACCAAAAAGATCATCAATAAAAATAAGAAAAAGGGTAGGAGAAAGAACAGAACCTTGCGGCACCCCTGAATTTAGCTGAAACTCGTTTGATGAGACTCCATCTAAAACAACACGTATAGTGCTGTCTCTGAGAAAACTCGTAATAAATCCAGAGAAGACATTACCGACACCAAAAGCAACTAACTTAGTCACGAGTGCCCCGTTCCACACGCTATCGAACGCTTTGGAAATATATAGAGCAACCACTTTACTCTCATCAAAGCGGTGGAGTGACAAGCTCCAAGGTTCCGATAGAAACGCCAACAGGTCTCCCGTAGATCGACCGCTACGGAAGCCATACTGTCGATCATTTAAATATTTAACTAGATGGTAGATAACCATAGTCTCCATCACTTTGGATAGCGCAGAGCAGATTGCGATTGGGCGGTAATTTAGTCTTAATTGCATTTGTTCAAAGATTTTTTATAACAAACTTTGTTTCATATAAAAAACTATCTCACTGAAACTTAAATGAATGCAGGTTTTTGTGAATTTCGATTGCACTTTTCGTCAAATATTAGAGCGTAATGGTTTTAGTTCTTTAATAATAATTAAATACACATGATAAAGTTTCTGACACAATTGTTTTCGTTTCAATAAGTTAAATGGCTCATGATTTACAGTGGATTTAATATTTTTTTTTTTTCAGAAACATGTATCCAAAAGAATTAATCATGTATAGCGTTTATACCATTAGTTTTGAATAAAGGTGCATAGAAAAAGTACGATTATTCAAATTTGTGCGAATTTTCCGATTTTGTAACGTAATTGTCTTAAATATTCTTTTTTAAAAACTTTTTAACAAACAAATAATTAAAACAATGAAAGAATTAGACATATTCATGGTTAAAATCGGTAGTTACCCTGGTAGAAATTGCCAACCGTACCAAACAAATTTTATTGGCAAACCACTAGCATTGTTGCTAAACTCAACGTCTTAAAAAATACCATAGTTGCAACTAATGCTGCACTCGGAAAACACTATTCCAAAACATGTGTTTGCCAGTGCCACCATCAAAATTCGTTGACAATATTGATTTTGCCGTTATAACAACCAATTAGAAGCATTTTCTTTAAATATTTTTTTACATTTCACACAATTAAATTAGACCAAACTGTTTTGATGCTTTTTGAATGTATTTTATTGCACATTTTTCTCAAAATTAATTAATTTTAACCTAGTTTAAAAGCAAATACCAATGCTATGCCAACGGTGGCCAGTTCGGTTGTCCACTGTTATCAATTGTGCAACAGGACAATACTGCCAAGGTTGTTAATCCTACGTTCTGCCAACGCAAAACCGATCGTCGCCAACGATTGGCCAACACTGTGCCGATTGTATTTTTCTGCCTGGGTAGTTATGGTCTCAAGTTCTACAAAAAAATTCGTAACAACACACTTTAAATTTTTCCTGAATATTTCAATTTTCCGGGCAACATTTGCAAATTTTCTTTCCCTTAGAACCATACTCAGACCATTACAAAACTAACGGAAAAACAATTATCAAAATCGGTCAAACCTTTCTGAAGATTTCTTCAGAGCGCTTACCAACGAACATCATTTTTGTAGAGATATTTAATGCAGTTTTGAATAGAATATGATAAACTCAAATACGTTACACACAATAAACTAAACCAAATGAAAAAGGGAATGTGCCCTAATTTAATTAGTTCTCTAAAGTCGTTTTATTCCTCGAGTTTAGTTTAATTTCATCGAGTTTAATTTTCGCTATCATTATTTTCAAAAAGTTTCGGCATAAATACATACGATTTTTTGTTTAATTGTGCCATTTCAAAAAATCAAATGTATGGTAGGATTTTTCGTAAACATAAAAAGTGAATAAACCAGTTTTAAATAATTTTCAAAGTCCGAATTTTGTTTGCAAAAGAAAGAAATTTTTTGACAATTTTAATAGAACTAATTCATCACATAAAGAAATATAATTTAATTTAATTTAATTTTATTTTCTTCTGTAAGCAAAAAGCCTAGTAGCCAAAACTGATTACTGAGTTTAATCTTAAAACAATATATATTATAATATAACATAATAATATTAATATAATATAACAACATAATATAATACAATTTAAATATTTCAAAAAACATATCTTAAAAAATTGCAATTCCTAAGCACGAATATGGGGAACAATAAAAAAAATAAACAAAAATTTAATAAAATTGGTGATCAAAAACGGTTGCTTTATTTCAGATTTTTAAATAAGATCAATCACTATTTTCTTGAATGATTTGACAGAATAGGAAAAATTTCTATTTCGATATGGTATAACACTATTCCATAAACGTATAACTCTTATCAAAAACGAGTTTTGCATAACAGTAGTATTAAACCCTGGATTTTCAAGCTAAGAAGTACGTGTTGAATTACTAAATGTAAATTTTCTAGCAAGATGTGAAGGAGTATCAAACTTCCATAAAACAGAGTAAGAAGCTTTACACTTACAAAATCATCAAAACTGCTTCCTAAAAATTCAAAAACATATCGTGATAAGCGCTTCCTAATGCGTAAACGATACACATACCGAATAATTCTATTAAAACATTTCCTCAATTTAACAAAATTAGTAGCACTTGTTCCGGAAAATATTTCCAACCCATACAAAATTATTGGCATAAGAAGTATGTGCGCAATCTGTTTTCTAATTTTAATTGGTAAACTACAACATGAAGTATTAATTCTTCTTAATGTTAAAACTATTCTTGAATTTAGGAAATTAATATGTTGAAGAAATGAAAACTTTTTGTCAACATATATCCCCAATACTTTAAAATTGGAAACAATAGCAATAAGTTCACCATTTATGAAAAATGTGGGTAAAAGCTGCCTCCTAAATCCCAACAATATTGCGTTCGACTTAGAAACGTTTAAAAAAATAAAATTATCCTCACAACATTGCTCTATATTCTGTAGTTCATTGTTAATTACAATACCTAATTCATTAGATGTATCTGAGATAGCGATCAGTTGTAAATCATCTGCATAAAGGTAACCTTTTAATGCAGACAATCGATTTAAAACAAAATAACAGAGGCCCCAGAACAGAGCCCTGGGGAACACCACGAAAGACATTCCTGGTAGAGGACAACTTATCCGCAA
The DNA here is from genome assembly GCA_021234595.1 of Delia radicum. NCBI lineage: Eukaryota > Metazoa > Arthropoda > Insecta > Diptera > Anthomyiidae > Delia > Delia radicum. Next base: position 65,185,749 of record CM037853.1, read on the forward strand.
TTTGAACATACTGAAGCCTATCAGTAACAAATGTATCAATTAAAGGACATGCTGAAATGGAAAAACTATAAGACAAAAACAATTTATTAAGTAAAACCTCATCACAGATTGATTCAAATGCCCTGCTAAAGTCTAAACTGATCAAGGAAGCCAGCTTGTTCTGGTCCACAGCAGATCTAATTTCATCGACTAAATTTGCAGAGTCAGCAAAATTTTAGTCAGGAGGGTGCTTGCAAAAAAATTGCTAATGTCAGCAAAATCTTTTACTGAAAATCAGCGATTTTTAGTAAGAAAATTCGTAGATTCAGCAAAAGTTTTGCTAACACTTAGTGGATTAGTCCCAATGTCAGATAGAATGATGCTAATAAAGATAATAGGAAAGCCGGTTAATGTAAATATAATTCAAGTCTACGCCCCAACATGTGATGGAAGTACTGACGAAATCGAAGAATTCTACTGCGAAATCGGGAAGCTTTTAAAAATGACGAAACCACATGAGATAACAATTATACAGGGCGATTTTAACGCAAGGTGGGACAGGACGAAGTAATGGGAGTCACTGGGAGACATGGGCTAGCCGAACGAAATGAGAGAGGAGACAGGCTCATACAATTCTGTCAAGACCATAAAATGAAAGTTACAAATACCCTATTTAGCCTGCACACAAGAAGGCTATACACATGGATATCACCACAGGACAGTAGAGGTAGAGTTGTGAGAAACCAAATTGACTATATATTAATAAACAGACGACATTGTTCCTGTGTCACAAAATGCTCAACATATCCGGGAGCAGACGTGCCATCTGATCATAACTTCCTGGTATCAAATATCCGCACCAAACTTTCTGCTGTTCGAAAGCTGAATCGAATACCAAAAATTGACCTTGGTAAACTTAATAATCCATCTATTAAAAAGATGTCAAGGAATGTATAAACAATAAACTTATAGAAGTTGATAAAGATGATGTAGAAAATGTGTGGAAAAATGTTAAGAATATTATAAGCACGACCAGGAAGGACACCCTAGGATACTGCAAAACAAAGAGGGAAGAAGAATGGATGACTGATGAAATTCGAGAACTTCGAATAGAACGAAGCAAGCACAGAAACGTAAATTATGAAATGTACTGGGAAATAAACAAAGAGATCCGAGCTGCAACCCGAGCTGCAAAAAACGCAGTACTTAATCGTCAATGCCAAGAAATTGAACAACTACAAAACCTTCACGACGACTTTAATCTCCATAAAAAACTGAAAGAAGCTGCCGGAGTATATAGAAGGACGTCTCCAGCAGTTTTGTACGATGATAATAACGAAGCTGTGTTCGAGATGACAAAAAAAAAACGTATTTGGAGAGACTATGTAGCCGAATTATTTACTGACGAAGATAGGTCGACTTATGACTGTAATATAGAGCTCCCAGTGACTGGAACACCAATCACTAGATGTAAAGTGGAATACGCAATCAACTCACTAAAGGATAAAAAGGCAACCGGGCCAGATGAAATTCCCTCCGAAGTTCTGAAGCTAATAGACGGTGAGAATACGATACTGCTTGTAAAGCTTTTTAATCACATTTATAATACAGGCCTCTACCCAACCGAATCGCTTAAATCAACTTTCATTACTATAACGAAGATAAATAAGGCAAAGAAATGCAATGATTATCGGCTGATCAGCATAATGTGTCATGCTCTTAAAATATTTCTTAGAATAATACACAAGAGAATATATTCAAAATGTGAAGCCGCAATGGGGGAATCACAATTTGGTTTCAAAGAAGGAATGGGTACTAGAGAAGCACTTCTTAGTGTTCAGATACTCATTCAAAACTGTCGAGACGTCCGAAAAGATATTTTCCTCTGCTTTATAGACTATGAGAAAGCCTTTGATACAGTTAAACATGACAAACTGATGGACATTTTAACATCCATTGGAATAGACGAAAAGGAAATAAGATGTATTAAAAATCTATACTGGAAACAGGTAGCTCGAATTGACGTAAATGGCGAATTTAGTGATGAAATTGCAATATCGAAAGGAGTCAGACAGGGGTGTATACTATCGCCCTTGTCGCCCTTGAAGGAGAACGAATAGGAATAAAAATAAACGGAATGTTTATCAATAACATACGATATGCTGACGACACTACGTTACTGACAAGCAGCATATCTGGTCTACAGAAGCTCATAAACAAACTCGCAAGAATAAGTGAATCATATGGTCTAAAAATCAACATTAAGAAAACAAAATACATGGTTATCAGCAGGAAAAACTCTCAAGACAATACAACGCTTAAAATAAGAAATTTAGAAATAGAACGAGTAAAGACTTTTAAATATCTTGGAGTTTTGTTGAATGACCAATGGGATGCATCAAAAGAAATAAGATGTCGCATAGAGATGGCGAGAGCCGCTTATTACAAATACAGTAAGGTGCTTGCAAGTCATGATATTAGTCTCACAACAAAGTCTAGATTCATCAAATGCTATGTGTGGTCCGTTTTATTATATGCGACTGAAGTATGGACAATCAAATCCACAGATGAGAAACGATTAGAAGCTTTTGAAATGTGGATCTATCGTCGCATATTGAAGATACCATGGACTGACCGCGTTACAAATGATGAAGTTTTAAGGAGAATGAACCTTCGCCGACAACTGATAAGAACTGTCAAAAATAGAAAAATAGCGTATTTGGGGCACGTAATGAGAAATAATAAATATAAATTTATTCAAAAAATCCTCCAAGGAAAAATTGAAGGAAGACGAGCAAGAGGCAGAAGAGAACTTTCTTGGCTGAAAAATATTCAGGAGTGGACAGGCTATCAAGATGAACGAAACCTCCTAAATGCTGCCAGAAATAGAGAACTAAATGTTATTTAAAATTTGTATAAAATTGTATGTGTATGATCGCTAACATCCGAATAACGGATAGGCAAATAAAGAAGAAGAAGAAGAAGTGGATTAGAAATAAAAATGCTTTGCTAAAAATTAATAAATTTTTTGCTGAATTTTAGTAGACTGAAGAAAACGCAAACAATTTGTAGAAAAATTGCAATTTAGTTAATTTATTTGCTGAAAATGATAAAACATATTTTTGTGATTCTTTTAAAAACAATTTGCAATAATTACGAAATATATTTTCCCACATTGGCGACATGAATTAATTTAATATCTGAAAATGAATAGAAATAAATATATATAACATAACAAAAATTTTCTTTCAACTACTTACATCAATGGTTGTCTAAATGATGCTTTCTTTTAAAGGACGCAACTTCCGAAGATAATTATAGAAACGAAACAAAAAATTACCAAAAACAAACGAAATGAAAAAAACAACACTTTTTTTTTGCAATAAGAAAAAGGAAACATAAAAATCTACCTAAGATGTGTGTCTTTGTCTTTCGCTTTACTCTGTCTACATGTCTGTATATGTTTTTTTGCAATTTAACCACACTAGATTATTAATCTATAAACATTTAGGTTAGAAATACATAATAAATTTAAATATTTTATTTTGGCTTTTATTTAATTAAAAGACAATTATTTTCACAAGCCGGTGACAACGCAAAATTTAAGTTCTAATCCTCAATTTTGTTTTATATATGAAAAACAGATACAAAAGTCTTCCATGGTTGATTTTTTTATATGTCTTATTAGAGTTGTACTTTTTAGTATCATTTTTCTCTTCTCTACTACATCTTGACATGCCGCGACATCTGCTTCATTCTGCGTATATCTTTCAATCTGGTTGTCGTCCACACTATTAATGTGATTATCAGCACAATTTTTTTTAGCAAAATTAATTAGTAAAACATTAGTATATTAGTAAAGCATTAGTATAAAACAGTTAAGTGCTGAATAAGTATAACAAAAATTTTAGCTGAAAACACGATTTTAGCAAAAAAAAATTTGCTAAAAAATAGTATACCTGATTTACAAGACGTTTTACTAACTTTTGCACTAACTTATTTTTTTGAGTGTAGTTTAGTCGTGTTATGCTTTTTTCTAAAACCAGACTGGTTCTGAGAAAGTAATCTCTCCTCATCCAAATAATCTGGTAACTGTTCATTTATTAAATGTTCTAGAATTTTTGAACACACTGACAAAACATTGATGGGTCGGAAATCTGAACATGTACGGGGACTTTTAATCCTAGGAACTGGTATGACCCTGACGCTCTTCCAGACATCTGGATAACTAGAAGTTGTTACTTTTTGTGTAATAAAGAAGAAAATAATTTCATTTAACTGCCGTCAAGCAAGTTTATCACTCTCAGTTAACAGAAAATTAGTTTCTGAAGAAAACTGATTCAGTTTTTTGTTTTCAGTTGAATTGTTATTCTGCTGAACTGAATTTTGTGCCGACCGAATTTTGATTGTTACATTTACTAATATATATTCAATTAAAATCTTTACAATTTGGCTATTCAATTATACCTACCGTATTAAAAAAAATACTTTTTGTCACACACAATTGAATTTGTTAGGTAAATCGAAATAAATTTATTTAAGTAATACACCGTATCCAGTGTTTTAATTTATTAAAATAAACATTGCAATCAATATAAATAATAAAAAAAGAGGAGACCGATCTACTTGTAAAAACCGGTCAGCGGTATTAGAACAAAGTCCTTTTTGCATAAAAAATGCCCTTTTTAAACGCAAAAGTAGATGTTTCAAAAAAGTGCCTTTTTCAAAAACAAGTACCATTTTTTAAAAAAAAGTATCTTGTTTTCAAAAACTAACTTTTTTCAAAAAGGACCTTTTTCAAAAAAACTACCCTTATTCAAAAAGCATCTTTTTCACAAAAAATATTCATTTTAAAGAAGTATCTTTTCGAAAAACTGCCCTTTTGCAAAAAAAAAAAACTACACTTTTAAAATAAAACTACTCTAAAAAAGTACGTTACTTCAAAAAAACTACCCTGTTCAAAAAAACTATTCTCTTCATAAAATGTATTTTTTTTTAAAAAGGTACACTTTTTCATAAACACAAACACAAGTACCTTTCTCAAAAACAAGTATCTTTTTTTAAAAAAGGACTTTTTTAAAAAATAACCTTTTTCAAATACAATATATTGTTTAAAAAAACTCCCCTTATAAAAAGGGTACTCTTTTTCAAAAAACCGAAGTTTTTCAAAATAAAATACCCCTATTTAAAAAAGTACTTTTTCTAAAACAAGTACCTCTTTCCAAACAACGTTTACTTTTTCCAAACAATATCCTTTTTTTTAATAAAAAGTTACTTTATAAAAAAAAATCTTTTTAAAAAAATTGACCTCTTTTAAAAATAAAGTGTTATAAATATTTCAAGTTTTTCAAATTGTTATATTTGTTCCCTGAAGAAGTTACCCAATGTGGAGACGAAATATTGGAAATAAATAATTAATAAATAAATGATCTTAAGCTCGTTTAAACTAAGAAGAATAAAATAAAGTATTCTTTAAAAAAAAGTGTTAAGTTTTAATCGCGCTGTCCGGTTTTTACGAGTAGACCGGTCATCTTCGTGTTCGTTGTAACCGAGTTTTCTGGGATTCCCGGGGTTTTTTTCTACCCGGCTTTCGGTCTAACAAAGAAGACCGGGGAACCTGGGATACCGGTCAAGACCGTAGGCTCTACTTAAAAATTATAAAACATATTTTCTTAACTGCGCTAGATAGAGCAATACCATTGCTAAGTAGTTGCGGTAAACATTTTAGTTTTCTCAATTTTTACCCCATGTTTGAAGCTCCAGAATAGTGTTTCCCATTTTAGTCATCCTCCGTCTGGCAAATATATTTTAAATTCAATAAATTTCGTTTATATGTACACAAACCTTAAGATTAAAACATCAGCATGTTTTATAATTTTATTCCATAAAATATTTGCTTACCAACTTAATAACCTTAATAACCTTAATTTAAGGCTACTGTTATAAATCGGATAACAGGTCAATGCTGTCAAGATTTGTTAATCCCACTTTCTACCAACTCATAACCGACCGTTGTGCCAACACTGACAATCGGCAGAGGGTAGTTATCATTAATTCTGTAAAACTTTCCAGATCATGGTCTATACGTAGACATAATTTTTATATTTCCAATTTCTAAACCACTCAACATTTTGGATTGCAGTTTTCAACAAAAATGTTCTACTATTTGTTATTAGAAACGAATTTTCAAAATTAAAGCATTTATTTATTGGAAAACAAACATTCCACCTTAGCCAATTATTTTCTACCCTTCAAATAGTGAAACTTTTTGGATTTTAAAGAAATCCATTGTAAAAAGAATATAATAAGAAAATTGGCTTCTGCTTTATAAATATCACTCATTCGACTCAAGTCCCCCTAAAGTATGCAACAGCAAGTTTAAAATATTCCACAAATACAATTGTATAATTTATTTGTACAAAACCTTAAATCTCTATCGTGCTTCTCTGGCCCCTATGTTTTCTTAATATGTTCCTCGAAAGTATGCAACAAAAAATGTTGTTATGTACCACTAACACGTGTTGTATACGTAATACTAATTATACGTATTATTAATATATTACTCATTCGTCTGGGGGTGTTTTTATTTTATTTTATAATTACCGTTCCTAAAGTATGTAACAGCCAGTACTGCCACTTAACAGTGTTTCTCTATTTTACATGTTTAATGTAAAAAATAATTCTAAATGTTTAATGTAAAAAATAATTCTAATTCTAGTTAGCTTTTTATTATTATTATGTTTTACATTTAAAGTTTAAAAAAATTAAAACCAAAAATTTATTTTTCGATTCTGACATCATAGTCAACAAGATTATTCATGTTTAAGATCATATGTTTTTGGTAAACAAAAAACCGTGCAATGTTTATTTATTAATTAAAAATATCTTCATCGGCTTCTTTTTTAAATCATATTTTGCGATGCATTAAATAATCTATTTAATTTTTACGCATAATGGAAAAACCAATCAATAGCCAAACTTCATTTATTTGTTAAAAAAAAATCCAGCTCAGTTTTCCAAACTCATTGGGTTTTTGTAACGCACTTGTCTTAAATTTTCTTTTCTCAAAACCTTTTAAGGACCGTAATGAACAAAACACATGTTCTTCGTTCGAATCGTTATGGTCTTAAGTTCTACAAAAAAAATCATAAAAACCACACTTTCAGGTTTTCCCTAATTTTCCAGTTTTTTGGGTACCTTTTCAAAATTTTCTTTCCGTAATTACCATATTCTGACTACTACATAACTGACAGAAAAAAATATCCAAATCTTTCCATCAGTTCTGAATAAATGCTCTTCCAACGAAAATAATTTGATTTTTATTTATATATGAGATAAAATGAATGTGAGAAATATAATTTTCATAATCTTCGCTAAAGTGAAACTTTGATATATTTTTTCGTTTTTCCTAGTTTCATTGTATTTCAACTGTTCCTGTCTATTTTGGACAGTTATTCAACATGTTTAAGGTCAAAAAAATATCGTTTTTTTTACCACAATTAAAAAAGCTATCACTGCATACACTTTAATTAATTTCTATTGAAATTTACCCTACTTACAGTAGGAAACTGTAACTATATTTTGGGTAAATTTATGGGTTATTAAATAATAAAAAAAAAATACACACACTAGGTGTAAGTTGGTGAATAAAAAATGTTGAAATTTACTAGGTAAGTGGGTTAAAATGTAATTAAATTTAGAAATACTTGAGCAATTATACCGAATTTCGTGTAAAAAAACATGTTCTGAGTGATATACGGATAAAAGTTAATTTTTATATGCGTAAATACTCCCAAAATATCATCGCGGTAAGAAAGAAAAAGAGCTAAAAAAATGTTTTAAATAAAACAAAAATTTATATTTAAAATGATTTTTATTAATACTGTGAAAATTTAGCAATCAATATTTCTTTACAATTGGTTGCTACATGTACAGAGCTTCAAAGATTGAATTCTGTTTTGATTGAATTACCGAAAAATCAAATATATATTTTTTTTTAATCGAATGAATTCTTTTTTTTTTTTTTTTTTTTTTTTTTTTTTTAATCAATAGCAGATAATTCATTCTTTTGAATTCACTAGAAGGGAATTCAATCAATATAGGTCATTAGATTTTTTTAATCATTGAATTCAATCATTGGGAATACAATCGATTTAAAATTTGGGAATTGATGAAATCGCCGAAAAAATTCAATAATTGAAAAAACGCAAAAATTTAAAATTTTCTGTGAGATGTTGGTTAGTTCGGTTAAAGATCATGAATATTTTTCCATATTAACAGAAAAATTAATTTTATTTGTGATAATTTACTTTAATTAACAGAAAAAATACTTAGAAAAAAAAGTTATTTGACACCGGCATGAATGGAGTTAACTTTCTAGCCCGCAACGGCCTTCGTCAACATTCTTCGTGCCTTAAAGTGTTAAATGATAAACATCATCTATTTAACTCAACTAGTTAAGTTAAAAACGTAACGTGAGTTAGTTTGTTGAGTATGACGAAATTTACTGCGAACTTATTTTCTAGAAAGCTAAGTTTAGTTCTGTTAATATGAAAAAATATTCATGATCTTTAACCGAACTAACAAACATCTCACACACAATTTATAGATCAACAATGAAAATTCACTATTAATTTAAAATTTTCTTAATTTTTTGCGATTTTTTTTTTTTTTAATTTGACCGATTTTTTCAATTTTTTTATTTTTTGGCAATTGTTTTAAAGTTTTGGCGATTTTTTTTTTTCAACTTTAAGGATTTTCTTAAAACAATTGAATTTCCAACAATTGAATTCAGTGATTAAATAAATCGAATGATAAAGAATTATTGAAGTCTCTAGAAATAAATCGAATGAGACCAATTGAAAATTTATTCGATTTGTAAAATTCGGGTTTGAGAATTCAAGCATTCCATAGTCAATCAGAATTGAAAAATGGAATGAAGGACTGAATTCTTTAAAGCTCTGTACATATATATATTATATTTTGAAAATATTTTTAAACAATTAGGCTGCACACATTCTGTTTCTATTGTTTTATTGACGTATAATATTACAAATATTACAAATATTACATTTAAATTTGTTTAGTATTTCACAAAAGTTCTCAAGAATTATTAATTTTTAGATTTTTTTAGTTTTTTTAATTTATTTTATTTTCTTTTTTCAATTTAGAAATGCCGAAGCATTTATTATGTAGGCAACTTTGTGCGTATAAATTTTATTTAACAAAAAAATACTAATTTTAATCATAATGTGTTTAACTGAAAGCACATAATGGGTAAAATTACTGTAAATGTGTATTATTGTATATACAGGTAAGCGCAAAATAGTTTTACTCATTTTGTGTTTAAATTGCCTGAATTTGCATAATAATACATAAAACTTTACACATTTTATTGTTGTTTATTTACAATGATGGTAACCTATTTAGCAGATTTAAACTATACATAAATAAAACGTTTTATTAAACAAAATTAAAATAAATTAGAATTAATTTTAAAAATATTCGTTGTTTTTACTTAATTTTCTAATAAATATGCTTTTAGAGAGTTTAGTAACACAAGGCAACAATTTTGAAAAAATTTTAGGGGCTTTGAAAACCACTATACAATTTTGATGTATTGTGGTCCCAGTAGTACAAATATGGTTCAATTTTGAAATTCTATGGAGAGGTTTTTTTTTAAAAAATTTTTAAGTAAAATTATAAATTTTTTTAGACGTTTCTCCACATAATTAATGATAACTAAAAAAAAATTAGTCCGATATTATTCAAATAAATTTAGAAAAACGGAAATTTACATAGCCTTTAATCCGTTAATATATTGCGTTTCAATCGGCTCAGTAGTTTCGGAGTTATAATAAAAAATTGAGGGAAAAAACATTTTTTTTTACGTGAAAATAGCAAATTTTTTTGTTTTAAAAAAATCATAAAAAATCGAAAACGGCAAAAATCGTTCAGATTTATTGCTTTATCGCAAAGCCACATGTAATAGGAACAAAATGAGATATCGATCATAAAAATCGATTGATTTGTTTCGAATTTATTCACAATTAAGTGAATTCGCTCATTTTCACCAAATTTTAGTTTTTTGTCTGATATACATAAAATTGAGTAGTTAATGTTCTTCTTTTGATTGATTGAATTTTGAAAACATTTTCCCCATGCTATGTACAAATTTTCACATCAAAAATGCATTACATAGTAACATTCGTGTATTTTTTGGCAAAACCCTACCTAGAATATACTGATTCTATTCTTCGGAAAGACATTTGTGTTGGATGAGCTTAAATGTAAATAAATAAATAAATTAAATAGTAGAAAATTTATATTTTATTATTCACATTTATTATAATAAATAAAACAAGAAAATAAATAAATAAATATGTATTATAAACTACAAACTCTGAAATTTTCTTTTAGTCGATTTTCTACTATTGTTGAATAACGAAGTGTTACTCTGAATACTCCAGCAAAAATCAGTCATCATGTGTGCATCCCAGCGACCCTGGTATCGTTCCTCCATTGTCCGGATATCTTGGTGGAATCGTTCGCCCTGTTCTTTACTCAAGTCTCCTAGATTTTCAGGAAAACGATCTAAGTGACTGTGCAGGTAGTGTACTTTGATGCTCATGTTGCATCCAAGATTCTGGAAGTGAGTTAACATCTCTTCAACGTGCGCAACGTAATCATCACCCTTGTTATTTCCTAAGAAATTTTGAATAACCCATACAAACGAATCCCATGCATTCTTCTCAATTTCTGACATTGAACTGCCAAATTCAGTATCGTTCACCAATTTGCGAATTTGTGGGCCATCAAATATGCCTGCTTTCAGCTTTTCCATACTTAGATTGGGAAACTTCCTTGAAATATACTGGAAACATTCACTATCTTTGTTAAGTGCTTTAACATATTGTTTCATCAGACCAAGTTTAATGTGAAGAGGGGGTAATATGATGCGATCTCGGGGCACTAGAGCCACATTTATAACATTTGGCGTACCTGGAACTAGTGTTTCCCTAGAAGGCCATTGTTTTCTCTTCCAATGTTCTGTTTTAGCTCTGCTGTCCCATAAACATATAAAACAAGGATATTTTGTAAAGCCGCTTTGTTGGCCTAAGAGGAAATTTACCATCTTAAGATCAACACAAATTACCCACTTATGTTCATCATACTTTATCTTCTTCATGACCAATGCAATTACAGAGTATTCTTCTTTTACTTTGGTTGAATGTGCGATCGGCAAGGAGTGAAATTTATTTCCATTATGCAAAAGGACACACTTCAAGCTGCGTTTTGATGAGTCGATAAATAAACGCCATTCGTTTGAATCATATCTCTGTAAGCCCATGGCAGTCATCAAACCAGAAATATCTGTGCAGTACACAAAGTCATCCTCTTCAGCAAAATAATGAAGTAAGTCTTTTTCTCGAGTACGGTAATACGAAACTTTAGTTTCTTTAGTTATGAGACCTGTTTCTTTCATCCGGGACGCAAGTAATTCAGAAGATCTTTTCGACAATCCAAGGTCTCTGATTACATCATTAAGCTGATCTTGATTCCATGGTCTCGGCGAGAAATGTTTGTGTGGGATGAACTCGTCATTTTCAGCTGTAGATGGTAGTGCTGGATCTGACATATCTGATTGGTAAGACATACTTGAGGTTGAGTGTCCTGGTGAAGATGAAAGCACATGACTACAGCTTGCACCCCGATCTTGAGCATATTCTACCGCTTTTTGTACTTAAACAAAAATAACACTCGGATGCGTGGTTCGCTGTTTCTCTCCATAGCATAGGCTTCAAAATTTCCAAGTGTCGTCTGTAAAATGAAAAAAAAAATTGAAATCAGGAATATGAAGAATTAAAATTTTAATTAAGAAATATTGTAATTATAAAATATTCCAAATCTATTAATTTATACTTACTTTACGTTAGCAGACTTCATATATAAATTCAATCGACATGGAATGCATATAGTACTCGGTGTCCAATGCTGGTTCAAATTGTGCGGATAGATATTATAGCAATCTTGATATGACTTTTGCAATGAAGTTAAGAAGCACTTCCGTTTTTTCCCGGTGATATATTGGCCGCACACATAACAAAATTAATCTGGATCGTTTTTACATAAAAATGTTCTGGCTTTCTGGCTCATTTTTATTAATATTTGAAAATTGTTTTTAACTTCTAAGCTGTATGACTCTAATTTTTGTGTAGGTATTAAATGATGTTTGCGTTATCGCAAACACTTCTTGAATGAAATAAAAAGGGTCAAGGAGATCTTATAAATACTGATACTATAATTTGGATAATTTGGGATAACCCTTTGTGTGGATACAGTTTGTGTGTGCTGCAAATTTTTTATTATTCCCAAGAATCCTAAAAAACATTAAGGACTTTTATGAAAAAAAAAAAAATCATCCGTTTCAGGTAGCTAACGGAAAATAAGAGCACTTCAGCGTACACGCACATTTATGAGCGTTTTATTACTATCCTACCGCAATCGTAAAAATTAAACAATCTTTTGTTTATTACTTATTTTTTTTTAATTATTAGAATCATAAAAATGTCATAGAGGTTTTTCCCAAAGGGGTTTTGCCAAAATGCGTGTCGTAAAATGCACCTGAGTTTTTATGTTCTGCATTTTCATTATATAGTAGGTACAATTTTCTACAGTGCTTGTAAATATGCGATACCTTCAATTAATTGTAAATAAAAATGTAAAGCATGCATCGATTTTTATGATCCATATCTAGTTTAATTCGCATGATATGTAGCTTTACTACAAAAAAATAAAAAGTAATATTTTTTGCAGTTTTCGATTTTTTCCAGATTTTTGTTTTTCAAATTTTTTTTTTTTTTTTAGCATTTTTTTTTTTTTGCTAACAATTTGTTTCATAACTTTGAAACTATTGATCGCATTTACACGTTCTTTAAAGATATTGTAAACCTTAATTTTTGTAGATTTAATTTGACAAAATCGGACTAGTTGTTTTTGAGTTATGACAACATAAGTGGAGAAATGTCTCAAAATATTGTCAATTTTACTTAAAAAATTTTTAAAAAAAAAATTATCCATAGAATTGAAAAATTTTACCATTTTTGTACTTAGGCAGCCATGATGCATCAAATCTATATAGTGGTTAGTCAAGCCTTTTTTGCTGTTGACCTGTGTAATTTATATCCACTTTAGATCCACATGTTCGCTAAAGTTTTGAGTTGCTTTAAAAATTGTTATCTAACTTTTTTATATTAGTTGCAATAAGGAAGTTATCTATAGCAAAATTTTGCCCAACAAGTTGGCTTATAAGCTGATGTCTTTGAATTTGGAATATTCCGCTCGTTGTTTTTTATATATATCCCAAAACTCAGATCTTGGGCCAAATTAGAGAACATTCCCTTACGGCTTAGTTAACTCCCATCGTGATTGTAAAATATTCACGTCATAAACATCAAAGAAAACTAACAACACTTGACACAAACAAACAGAACACAAACGGAACAAGTACCTTTGTTGATGTTCACACGTTTTTAGTACAACCAACTAAACATTATGCATACGTACAAAAACTATTTTAAAAAACAAAGGACAGACACTTACTTGTATATGTAAATGTCAAAAACGCATTCATTAACACAACCACGCGTTTGTTTTTGGTTTTTTTTTCTTTGCGTCAAGATAAAAGTGAAATCTACAAATAGAAATCCAAAATATAATAAGTCAGTTAAAAAATTATGCTGTTGACTTAATTTTACTAATTTTTAACCAAGGTCTACAACCGAAACGATACGGCGGCCATCGGCAGCGACATTTGAAATTATTTGAGTATCTTTATTTTATAGGTAATAGCAACACATTTATTTTGGTAACGTCTTTTAGCAATAACGGTACTTGAATTATTTTTTAACTGTGCTTGAGCGATTGTATGAAAATACATTGAAGCATCCATATTTAGCTTAAGTCCACTTTTGTAACCGTTACTTAATCAAATTAAAAATTTCATTTTCAAATTAAAAAATTTTAAACAAACAAAAAAAATATTAAAAAAAACTTATAAAAAAATAACAAATAAACGAAATAAAAAATTATCAAAAACAAAAAAGAAAATTAGTTCGCAAAATTTGTCGAAAATTTCCAAATTCATATAAGTCAAATATGGCCGTTCTTTAAGTTGGAGAAAATTTAGCCGGATTAACAACAGGTTAGCCAATTGTGGTTAAAGCTTAAGGATTACAGTATTCAGTTATTTCGGTTACGGTATTTTAAGAAAAAAAAAAAAATTATACTTTATTATTTAGAACACAATTTTTAATTGACTAAACCAACGCACGGTTTAAGATTTGGCCAATCTAGCTGGACAAAAGTCCGTTTTTTGACTTTCAATTTTAATAAATATTTTAATGAAAACTATTCAAGTTCGAGGCCATACTTATATTTCTTTATTAGGATATTGTCCTAACAAATAATCTATAGAGTTTTTGTTTTCAAATTTATTCTTTGACCCTTTCAGGAATGTGTTGATAGATCTATTTCGGGAATTTTCTAGGTTTCCATCATCAGAACACATTTTAATCAATAATGAAAGAGGACTTCTTACTGAGTACGAAAATGCAAAAAGTTCTACATATTTGCAACAGTAACAAAATAACGGTACTTGGAACTTGAACATCTATGAGTATATGTAAAATGCCAATAAAGCTTGTTTAAAATTGAGCATCTTTAAATGAATATAACTTTTTATCGGTAAACTTATTTTTTTAAAAATTTTTTTGGTTAGTCTAGCTAGTTTCTAATATTCATAAATCGTATAAATACGTTTCTAAAACTTGGAAAGTATTTTTAGTGTTATTTAATTTATGAGACAGCTTCTTTTGGAAATTAAAAAAAAAAAAAAAAAAAGTTCTTTAAGCTGTAAGTTTTTGGGAACGCAACGGACCAGCACAACATTTATTTAATACAAATAGCTAAAGTGTCTACTTGTAGCAACCAGTTAAATTGTCTGCTGAAATTTGCCGATCTTATAAATAATCTACTATGAGAGACAACATCTCATACTAATGAAATTTTGTGATATAAGGCTAAGAAAACGCGAAATTACAAGAATTGACCGTTCTTTTGACTATGTTTTTGGAAAAATAATAACTTTATTTGAAAGAATATTCATGTACATAAAGTTTTATGGCATTCAAAACAAATTATTGATGAATGCATTCTTCCTATTGGACAATTGTCGGAGGAGGCGTTAGAAGCAAAAAATAAACACCAACGGAAATGTCGAGAATACTTCACGTGAAAAACTTCTAGAATTAACACTAATACAGACTTAAGGAATAGACTTTTAATATCATCAGATCCATATATCAACAGTTTGCGCAGACCTCGAGTTTTTACAAAATCCGCATTGACCGCTGAAGTACTTGAATTATTAGAGAATTTTTAGAGAAATTTAATAAATTATTGTAATTTGTGCGTACATTGTAATATATTTTTTATTTTAAAGATAATAAAAATTAATATAGTTTTTCATTAAAGAAAAATTAAGCGTTTCTTGTCATTTCTAACTCTTAAGTACTTACTTTAAATATTCTAAAGCATATTTAAGTTTTCAAACGAAATATTTTTAAAGGCAGTAGACACGCCTCTTTTTTGTACAAATTAATGGTTTTCAGGTCCTATTTAATCATTCATTGTTTTTCAACATTAATCGCATCATACGCACATTTTTTCAATCATATGGGTGGTGCGCGTGGCATTTTTCCACTTCCGCCCATTTTTTTTACCAAATCGGCACCATAGTCGGGCAACATTGTCCACCAAATTTTATGACTGTAGCTTTATTATTTTCTAAGATATATAATTTTGTCTCCCTAGAATCGTAAAATCTTCCACTGTGCAACGTTTTTTTTTTTTATTAAATGACGTAGTTTTCGAAAAACTGTATGTTAAGATTTTTACTTATATAAAAAATTATTTATATTAATTTTAAGTTATTTTTTGTTACTTCAAGTAAAATTTACCTTATTTCAATGAACTTTTCATGAGTTCATTTTGAATTATATTTTAGTTCATTTTAGTTAATTCATAATATAAATGCATTTTGGAAACAGTTTTAAATTAAACTCAAGTTATTTTTCCTGAATTTAAGTAAATTATACACATTTGTAAAATAAATATAATTGGCGCTAAACCATATTCTGTTAAAACTATCCAGCCAGAAAAATACGAACGTCAAAGCAATGGCCCAGTGTTTGCAACGGTGGTGTGAGCGTTGGCCGAGCGTTGGATTTCTGAAGATTTAAGTGCTTTGCCAACCCCAAAATGATAACACGGGGCAGGGCTTGGCCGGTTCTTTTTTAAAACGTTGGCAAAGCACTGGCACTGAGCGCTTTGCCAGTACCAAAACCATAATTTTAAAACGTTTTCAAAGCATTGGTATAACAACCAATAAAGTGCTTTTTTAATGATAAAATAAGTGCTTTGCCAACCCCAAAATGATAACACCGGGCATGGCTTGGGCATTTCTTGTTTAAAATGTTGGCAAAGCACTGGCAAAGCACTGGCAATGAGCGCTTTGCCAGTACCAAAATCATAATTTTAAAACGTTGGCAAATCATTGGAAGAACAACCAATAAAGTGTTTTTTTAATGATAAAGTAAGTGACGAAATACATATGCTTTACATTGGTATTACGAAACAATTAATTCAGAAATTAATTTTACAAAATTCTGAAATGTTTACTTGTTTTGAACGAGTTTCAATTCTTCAAAAAAATCTTTTTAATGTATCGAAAGATGTACCAGTCGAGTTTTAAAGGAAGACATTTGACTTAATGGGTTTGGGAAAGTGGAAGGCCACTCAATTTAGATTTTTTTTTGTGATATCATGGAGGGGTTGTTTTGAAAGAAGTATTAGAAGAAGATCAATAGGGGCACTTCTCGATATTATATGCATCCCGTCGTATCTTATCTTCAGTGAAATTAGCGACACAAGGAGCGCCTTATGTTAAAAACGTTTTAAAAAAATTTGTGGAACTAATGCCGAATTTTTATGGTCCTAATTCTCAGACCATGAATATTCACAACTAAATTCATATTGAAAATGACGTTATAAACATAGGGGCACCAATTTCTCAATATTCCAAATTCTCAAAATTGCATATTTTTCATACAAATAATAATAAAAATATTCCATTCGTATATCCCATAAACAGAATTTTGAAATATTCTTTGGGAAATATTCAAGAAAAATTGGAAACGAAAGTAGTGTTTTCTTATGTTAACAATTCTGGTTTCCAGATTGCATCCATTCATCCTGACAATGTTTGTTTACTCGACAATGGCAACATTATGATAGTAAACGAAATCTTTAGCACAAAACGTTCTAAATACAAAGTTTATGATATTCATTCAAAAGGCAATATTCTTAATGAAGTTAGCGACTCGTTTAATTATCCAGTATCATTTAAAGAAATTGGAATATTCACAGTTAAAAATATGATTGAAAATAATATTGAAATATACGGTTGTAAATTTAGTAAATCGAGCACCGGCAAAGCATTTATGGCCAGCGTTGGGAAAGCGTTATGAACAAGGGCTGTGCCACTGTTAACAGTTGTAAATTTTGTAAATAAGTACTAGCAATGCACTTATTGCCAATGTTGGGAAAGTGTTCTAAGCCAGTGATTTTTTATTTTTACGGTTGTAAATTTTGTAAATCAAGTACTGACAAAGCACTTTTTACGAACGTTGGCAGAGCGTTCTAAGCCAGGGCTGTGCCAGTGCACAGATGATATTTTTAAAAGAAACTCAAATGCCGCAGATAATTATACAAACGAAAAGAAAAAACAGTATATAACAAATACAACCCTTTTTTGCAATAAGAAAAAAAGAAATGTAAAAATATGCCCAAGAAGTTTGTGTTTGTCTTTCGCTTTAGTCTCTTTACCTGGCTATATATTTGTTTGCAATATGACCATATTAGATTATTAATCTCTATAAACGTTTTGTTTAGAAATACACATCCAATCTTTATTAAATTTAATATTTTATTTTGTCTTTTGTTTGTTTAATAGACAATTACTTTCACAAGCCGG
The DNA here is from genome assembly GCA_021234595.1 of Delia radicum. Classification (NCBI taxonomy): domain Eukaryota; kingdom Metazoa; phylum Arthropoda; class Insecta; order Diptera; family Anthomyiidae; genus Delia; species Delia radicum. The sequence goes on from CM037853.1 coordinate 65,203,822, forward strand.
TGACAACGCAAAATTTAAATTGTTTTAATCCACGATTTTGTTTTAGGCATGAAAAACAAATACAAAAATCTTCAATGGTTGATCTTTTTATATGCTTTATTAGAGTTGTACTTTTAAGTATTATATTCGTCGTCATTACTACCTACATCTAATTCATTCTGCGTATTTCTAACAATCTCGTTGTTGTCCTCACTATTTTCGTGATTATCAGTAAATTTTTTTTTTATGTGCTAAATAAATTAGTAAAACATTAGTAAGCTATTAGTAACACGTTAGTTCAAAACAGTTAAGTGCTATTAGTATAACTACAATTTCAACTGAAAACATAATTTTAGCGAAAAATTTGCTGGAAAACAGTATAAATGATTTACAATACTTTTTACTAACTTATTTTATTTTTTTTTTTTTGAGTGTGCATATGCTATTTTATGTGATCATATATATGTATAATATTTAATAATATATTTTTATATATAGATTTTTTACTCGGGCTGTTACATATAGTCACATATGTAATTATATATAAGTATATAAAGCTATATATGACATAAACTTTTTTCGTCGGGATGTCATTACCGTTTCTGCACTGGGTTATATTATAAAAAAATGATTTTTTTTACTTGTAAAATAATGTTATAGTTCAAAGCAAAAAAATTTAAATTTTCTTGCGTTTATGGCTTAATATGTCAAACCATTACCACAACATCATTATTAAGATTGATAACAATCAGTTGGATGGCTTTCAATTTTAAAATAAACTTATGAAATTTCAACTGAGTTCCTGTCAGCAAAATACTAAAACATAATATAACAATAAGAATCTTACTAACACAAAACCATAAACATGTCTATCACAAGTGTATTGGGGAAGATTTTCCGACATGACTTGAATTCATGTTAACATCGTTCAACAGTTAATAATATGTATGAGTTTTTTTCTATCCCTCATACGTATCGCAATGTCCACCTTCGGTGTTCCCATAGCAATTAACCCCACCGAAGTAAAATAATGAATCAGGGCTATGAACCAAAAGCTTCAATAAGTTCGCCAACTCTCCATCAGGTGGCGAGCAACAACTGTTCTAAGACTTATCATCTCGCGCAATTACAGTGTTGCCATGTCTGAAGCCCTTCATCTTTCCCCACCTTTCATCTCTATACTATCCCTTTCCAAAGAAAGCAACACACTAAATATAGGAAGGATTTCCTGAGTGTTGCCTCTCTTTTAAAAATAAAAAAAAAATATATAACACTTGATTACCTGCATGAGCGTGAGAACAAATACATTAAGAGCCTTTTTTGGGGTGCACCGTTATATGAGCACTAGTCTTAAAAATGGACATATTTTACCTCTAATGAACATGTTTTGTCCTTGGGCCAATAAATATCAGTGTGCCAAATTTCATCACAATAGATTAATTTTGGCAACATCATATAATTAAAATTAAGAGTTATTTTTCAACGAAATAATAAAAGATCGGATAAAACTCTTAAGAAGAGAGTTTTATTTCGCCTTCATTAAAAAAAACTCGTTTGAGGAGTTTTATTTTGCCCGTCAGAAAATAAAGCCCATTTGAGAAGTTTTATTTTGAAACTCAATTAAGGAGTATTTTACTTTAAAGTTTTAATAACTTAAAACCAAAAGTTTATTTTTCGATCTTTTATCATAAATTATGATGTGATCAAGATTATTCAAGTTCAAGATCATTTGTTTTTTGTTAAACAAAAAAACCGTGCAACGATATTTATTAATCAAAAAATCTTCATCCGCAACTTAATGCAGATTTTAATCCAATGACAGGTCCTTACATGTTTCATGTAGCGTCACCTACAATCATCAGAGAACCAATGTGGACGGGGTAGAAGATTTACCCAAAGTTATAATTTTCTGACGGCAAAAGATGAACACTTTACCCGATTTTTTGATTAATAAATATTGTTGCACGGTTTTTTGTCTTGCTCACATCATAATTTATGATAAAAGATCGAAAAATAAACTTTTGGTTTTAATTTATTAAAACTTAAAAGTAAAATATTTGAAAATTGCAAAGTACGGTAAAAACTGATCTATGGTCTTAATTATATAGTCAGAAACTGTTATTGTTTATTACTAAACACTAACAACACTGTGTACTATGGCTAGAGATTCTAGCCTTTATACAAACAACAACGATATTTGTTAGTTAAAGAAAAAAGGTTTTAATTTTTTGAATAAGTTGGATGCTTCCGTTCTTTGTTTTTTAAACTTCTCATGAAGTTTAAAAAACACTACGGGTAAAGTGTTCATCTTTTGCCATCAGAAAATTATAATTATAATTATAGTCCCAATTTAAGAGCAGAGAATGCTCTTTCCACGCTAACCTGTGTTGCAGGTACACACTGTATAGTTTTTGTCGATTTCAGAGAAAGCTTTTTTCATCCTCATTATCACTTTCTTCGCTTTCTTGTTCCATATCTCCTTTACTAAAGAAGCTAATGTATATAAATTTCTATTAAAATTTATTAACTTTTTGTTCTATTGTTCTATTTTTGTTCTATATATTGTGTTCTATTGCTCTATTAATATAAAAAAAAATTTAGTTTCTACTCTGGCTCAAGTAATATTTTTTACAGTTTTACATCGAGATTATTTTTATGCTATTTTCAATTTATAACGAGCTTTCAACCTCCGTATATTTACAAAAATAAAGCAAATCAAATATCTGGCTAAAGATCTCATCAGAACCCAACATTTTAAAAAAAGCTAAAGCCGCCAGAAAAAATCTACTAATCAGCATGCCGTTACTAAACTTTGAAGACAAAAAATTGTTCAATTTATATAAAAAAAAATTAGTTTTTACTCTCTCTCAAGTGATATTTTTAACAATTTTATTAGATCTTTCTTTTTATATACATCGAGAATATTTTTATGTCTTTGTATTTTCTTTGCCAATTTCGATCAGATTAAAAAAATTAATAACGTTTCCTGTGAGAAATAGTGCTTACCCAGAAGCAGTTCTGGAAGGCATTATTTAAATACCGAGCGCTTCCCAAGCAATTCGAGAAGGCATGATTTTTGTTCGCGATGTCCTACTTGGTATGTCTCTTTGAAGCAGCTGAAAGGCGCTTTTTCGCGAGATTATAGAAGCTACAAAATCATGCCTTCTTAGGCAATGATTTTGTTGCAAGCATTTTTCACTGCTTCAACGAAGGCATTTTGGGAAGCATAACAGAATACCTTCTCTAATGATTTATTGTGTGCAAGATGGTTAAGCGCTTTCTTGGAAGCATACACACAGAGAAAAACAGGGCTATTTGTCAACAGGAATTCATTTAGTACGACTTTATTAATTACGAATTTCAGACGGTTGGCACAACTGTACATTAGTTTTCATAACAAAGTTTGGTTAACTCAACTGAATTTTAGTTGCAACACCCAAACTATTCAGAAATCTAATGTAAATATATTTGTATTAACTTAATGTATAAGTTCTTACCATAAATATACATTTTTCAGTTCGGTTGACACTTTATTTCTCTGTGTGTACAAATATAGTTACTGTTTACAGAATTTTTTGACGGGTATGAGTTGCAAAAAAAGTCGACTTTTAGATTCTTTGACTTTTGTGAACATTTTAAAAGTCGATTTTTCGGCTATTTGACTTTGTCGTTTTTTCAAAAGTCGAGTTTTTTCTTAGTAAAAGTCGATTAATCGACATTTTGTGTTTTGGGAACAATTAACTGGCATCTTAATGTATAATTTATGTTTTATTGGTAATAATAAGGAACCCTCATTTCATTAACTTTAAAATAAGCTTTAAACAATTTATAAAACTTACCCAGCTTTTAAGACAAAGTTCGAAAAAAATTCTTTTTGGTATTTTTTCTCGTTTGGCCTCATTTTGGGATTTTTTTCGCTCACTTTTGGGTTTTATGTCATGTTTAACGATTTTGTTTGAAACTCTTGTTTATATTTGCCTATTTTCTTTTTTATTTTTTTTTTTGAAGCCATACAGAATATGACAAATAAAAAAGTAGAAAGCAAAAGTCGACTTATCGACTTTTGCGTTAGAAGAAAGTCGACTTTTCGTCGTTTTCATGAAAAGAAAGTCTAATTCCAAAAAGTCGAAACAAATTAAAAAAGTCGATTAGTCGAAAGTCGACTAGTCATATCAATTTATATGTGACTCTATGTTCAATCTTATAAAATGTCATCCAAAATATGGGCCAATATTTTTCTTATTATGTATTCTTATTTAAATTGAAAATGGTAAAATTTTAGAAAAATTCAATTTAAAATTATATTGCATATAAACTGCAATTTTTTTGAAGCTGTTGAAATTTTATGTACTGGAAAGTACCATTGCAATGTAATTTTAATGGTGATAAGCCGATTAATATTAAAGAAAATATAACTATTAAACTTACATGATTTTTACATATGTATATCATTTTCCAAAAAAAAAAACTAATTGTGCATAAAACCGTAGAGTTTTAGAAATTTTAAAAATTTAAAACGCCGGCTTTTAAGTGGCTCTATAGAGTTTCTGAAAGAAAAATATTAATGAAGTCAGAATATAGATCCGATCTATCATGGAATGGCTGTTATATTATAATTTATGCAAATGAACATGATGATAATTTACGTGTTAAATTTAAATTGTAATATTATGTATTTCCCTTCCGTCCCTCTCACAATGAAACTTTTCCATGTGACCAAAACCAATACATTTGCAAATAACATTGCCTACTTATATGTTAAATAAAATAAGTGGCATTTCATTCAAATTGTTAGAGATTACATCCCATATGTCTATGAACATATATGTGTGTGTGTATGTGCTTGTATTAGAGCAACACGATTTTACTCTTTGTACATGTGTTCACTATTTGACATTATGTACAATGGTATTTGTATCATAAACCACATATTATTGTCTCAATATTGTGGTGTCAATTGAAATTGTATTTTTTTTTATCGAATATTTTAAATGCAAATATATACTCAAAGACGAATATATATGACAGGACCGATTTTGAAATAAATAAAATTGGTGTATCCCATCAGATTTGTAAACCTATTTCATCTTCCCAACAAAACGTTCTATTACCCGGTAGTATGTTTGGGAATAAGAACATATGGTCGGTAACTGGCTACTTTTCACTCATAAAAAAAGCCTGAAAACTCACAATATTTTGTCGTTAAAATCAAAGTAAAATGCACTTCAGAACAACTGAACATATTCTCCATTTTCCTTTAAATCAAATGTTTTTATATTTTTTTTTTTTTTTAACTATTAAAAAATAACATTATAATCCATAAAAATAAAAGATTTTCTTTCATTTTTACCATCAAAAATAAAATAAAAAATTTTATAATCCGTAAAAATTATCGATTTTATTTTAACTATCAAAACATAAACTGCAAGATTTTAAAAACAACAGTTCTTCTTTTATTTTTACTACGAGGGCGGATCAATAAGTCCGTGACTTTTTGAATGAAAAACATTTTTTTTTTTTTTTTGCAAAAAAACAAATTATTTTTCAACATAATTTCCTTTTAAAACAAAACACTTAGTTCAACGTTTCTCCAATTTTTGTATCCCTTCCAAAAAAAAGGATTTTTCGAGGTCCATAAAATAGGCATTTCTTGGCCATATGGGGTTGTTTTTGTTTTAAATTCTCCTTAAATCGGTCCAATAAGTTGCAATAATGTTCGCCGCTTATTGTATTTTCTTTTGAACGTAATCGATGTGGATTATCCCGCGTGCATCCCAAAAAGCTGTTGCCATCACCTTATTGGCCACGATTACTTTTATGGTCAATTGAGGGCAAACGCGGCACCCATCTTGCAGACAGCTTTCTTAAACCCACCTGATCATTTAAAATCGAAACCACACTGCCATATGAAATGCCACAAAACTTGTTTTCTTCGTTCGGCCAACACCATATCGCAAATTTTTTCGGGTGTACTCACCTCAATTGGCCGTCCAGAACGTTCAGCGTCTTTTGTACTTGTACGACCACAACGAAAGTCAGGTAGCCACTATTTTACCATTGAAATCGATGATGCAGAGTCCCCATAGTATTTTTCAAGCTTAATGTTTAATGAGCACTCAAATTCACATTTTTCATTTAAAAAAATCCACGAGGTTGTATGTTTTAAACAGCTGTTAAACGCAAAGTAAATGACGAAACTTGCTTAACGTTTGACAGTAATCTAACAGGTGGTACTTGATAGGAGCAGTGTTGCTTTTCATATTACTACGAGGGAAGTTTGAAAAGCCACGGACTTAGTGATCCGTCCTCGTATTATTAATTTTTTTGTTAAAATAAAAAATTTTTTGTAAAAACAAAATTTTAAATGAAAATAATAGCAGGCACAGAACAACTGTATTTATGTGCAGCTCGTTTTTTAATAACTGGTAAAATAAGTTAAAAAAAATATTTATTTATAGTGTAAATTTATATGCCTTAAGAGCAAAGTTTACTAAGAACTTTTTAAATAAACTACAATCAGTTACTGTTAAAATATTGTGAGTGTATAAATAGTTAAAAATTCAGCTACGACGATAGGATATAGTACCAGAATTTGCGCCAGCAGAAATTTCAATGAAGTTAAGAATCACGTTCTGCTAAATTTAGGTGACCTAAATTTATGGTAAACAAATTTGAGGAATTACAATAATGTCACAGAAAAATTGTTAAGTTGAAATAATAATAGATCAGTTGAAATCAGCACATGTTTTCTGTTGAATATTAGTTGGTTAAATCAGGTTAAAAATTTAGTAAATACACACAAACTTTTGCTAATTTTTGTTTAAAATATATGCTGCTGTAATAACTACCACTTATTCCAATCATTTATTAAATTAAAACAAATTATAAATATTATTTATTTTATTTGATTGACTTTTTTTAAAATCAACCTAGTTAGAGTTTGTTGAGTTTCTTGTTTTCTTTATCAATGCCATGTCGAATTGTTTGAAAAAATCAAAATGCTGAAAAAAAGAAAAACTATATTTAATCATAATCACATAATTATATTTTCAACTGCAAAATTTGTTTTGTTTCGGGGTCGGCTTCCAACAAAATCTGCATATTTTAATTCCAATATAAAAGAAATTGATAGAAAACTTTATCTAGGAAATAAGTGGACAGATTGGATTTTTTTTACATTTATTTTGTTGGACGACATCAATTGCAATGATGCTATATTAACTCCAGATGATTTGGATATATCGATCGCAGTAGTCCTGAAATAAAACCAAAAATAACAACTCCAAATTATTAACAGGAAATCCTCACCCTAATAGCAGAACAAAAAATGAAGAAAAAGATGGCAACAGAAATGATATCCAATTCTTAAAGCAACTAATTATCTTAATAAACTTATCAGTTCCAAAATAAAATAAATGTAAAACCCATCATTCAATAAATATATTGAAAAGTTTTCACCAAATTAATCCGTCTAGTATTCCTTATGGAATTCGACAAAACATCTAAACAGTCCCGTGACGCATAACGCTCCTATCAAACAACAAAAAGGTGCTTGGCAAGAACAGATGCCCAAAAAGCCGTAGCATTCGCACAACATCTCTGTAATACATTCCAACCCTATGAAGAATCAGCCAAAACATTTATTACAACAAATCAGAAGCATGCTCACATACAATTTTATGACACATCTGATATAGAGCATGAAATAAAAACTAGCCTGAAGGCGGGGAATAGTCCTTTTACGTCTGAGTTTCTTAAACAACTTCCTTATGAAGCAATTGAAAAACTAAAAAATATAATAAATGTTTGCAATAAATTAAAACACTCAGGGAATGTTTACTGTAAATATTTGTGTTTGCGTTGCAATACCGTATAGTTATTTTAAATGGAAAAACCAGTCATTTGTAGAAGAAATTTCAGTTTTGGCTACAATTGCAGTTCATTAAAAAAAAAACAAACCACATCAAATTACTGTATTATGATTTTTCAGTCATTTTATGCAGTACTTTTCTTTTATTTAAAAAATAAAGCAACCCAGCAAAACTTTGATAATGGGTGCGATAAAGTTATGCATTACTTTGTGATGCATACTCATTACCTGTATCATTATTTTCCAATAAAATGTTATGAGGTACCGATAATGAGCTACATAATGCATTACTTGTAATGGACACTCCTTAAATTCAGCATTATTACGAAGCATAAGTTAATGACTTACCAGCAATGGTCATTACCTTTTACATTATTTCGAAACATAAAATAATGACTTACCGATCATCAGTTACAAAATGCATGAAATATAAACGTAAAGGAATATTTTAAATATTTTTTGGAAAATCTATATTTAGACACATTACTTTGTGATTTTTTGTAGGCATGAGGGTAAAGTATATATTTTTAACATCACAATCGGAAACTGGAAGCACAACAATTCATTTACATTTTAAGCAAATTATTATTATATGTCACGATAGCACAGTGGGTTGATTTCTCGACTAACAGCCAAAAGACCCAAGTTCGAATACGAGCGAGAACACGTTATTTATTTAATTAAAAAAATGTTTATAATAATTTTTTGTAATAATATTTTTTTATTTAAATATATTTACAGATTTAAAAATACTTAATAAAAACACACTTAACTATCCTCTATAATTCACTAAGTATAATAATTCACAATTTTTTTGAAAGAACCCATTTAACATAATTTTATTATTTTTACAACTTCTACAAACGGCTTTCACACTCGCTTAGACGAGTAATGACGCCACACACTAAAAGCTGGTTTTACACAAATTCACATCAATTTGAATAAAATAATTGTTGTTTTAACAATAAAATTTGTGAAAAGTTTATAAAAATTTTATGTTGATTTCACTTACAACTTTTGGTTCTGTGTAAATTTTATATAGCAACAATTTCATTAATATTACAGTTTTTCTAAGCTATTTTTAGTGTACAAATATTTAATAAAAGCTTTTGCTTTTGTAAGATTACTGAGTAACATTCTATTTACAATTAACTAAAATTTACATCGTATATAACTAAAATTTTGTAAAGTTTATAGATTTAGTTTTGCAGTTCTTATTTTACTTATATATTTAAAAATGCTAAATTTAGCAGTTTTTTCTGCATTTTTAACTATTTGTAGTAGCATTTTCTGCTATATTTACAGGGTTTTTCTTCTTTTTGTTTGCAATAAGAAAAGGAAACATTAAAATCTACCTAAGATGTATGTATGTCTTTGTGTTTCACTTTAGGTAAACAGACTCTTTGCAATTTGACCGCACTAGATTATTAATATCTATAAACATTTAGTTTAGAAATACATAATTAATCTTTATTTAATTTAAATATTTTATTTTGTCTTTTACTTAATTAATAGACAATTATTTTCACAAGGCGGTGACAACGCAATATTTAAGTTGTTAAAATCCAAAATTTTGTTCTGTGTCTGAAATGTGGATACAAAAATCTTCCATGGTTGATTTTTTTTATATATCTTATTAGAGTTTTACTTTTAAGTATCATTTTCCTCTTCTCTACTACATCTTGACAAGCCGCGACATCTACTTCATTATGCGTTTATCTTTCAATCTGGCTGTTGTCCACGTTATTAATGTGCTTATCAGCACAATTTTTTTTTAGCAAAATAAATAAGTAAAACATTAGTATTATATTAGTAAAACATTCGTTCAAAATAGTTAAGTGCTGAATAAGTATAACAAAAATTTTAGCAAAAAATTAGCTAATAAATAGTATACCTGATTTACAAGACGTTTTACTAACTTTTCTACTATCTTATTCTTTTGAGTGTATGTACATGCAAAAAAAAATCCAGTTATTAACAACCTTAAAAGTTCATCTAATTGCGATGAAATTTCGAACATATGTTGACGTAGTGCCTATATAGCATTTAATTGCACAGTTTATACCACGTTTATCTTCTTCATTGGACTTTGAGGCACTCTATTCTGCATTATATTTTATATTTTTCACCTTTTTAGGAGAAAAAAATCCTGACACACAATCAAACCAGGTTTTAAATATTTACATACATTAACTATTACATTTACAACGTATATTGTTATTAATGTGCCAATTTTCAAATTGACAGTTATAAATAATCGAATTTTAAAGGCCTTATTATATGATCACAACAAAAATAATATGTTGAGGAAGAGAGAAGACAAAAAAAAGCATGTAGATATACAAAACATAATAATACCCACATGTGTAAACAAGAATACATGCAATATTATTTATGAGATTCGTCATGCACATGAACAACTTTCATGTATAAATTTGTTAATAGTAAGGTAATCAAAACTTTAATAGACAAAAATATCCAGATTCTTAAGGTACAAAAAACCTAAAAGGTAAAATATTGTTTAAAAAGTTAAATCGACAAACTTTCTCAGAGCGATTGTATTGAATCTGAAACGGGCCTTGTTAGTCGATTTTGAACCACCCTTATACATGCTTATAGTTTCTCCTATAAAGGAAAAAATATATGAGTCAATAAAATAAGGAACTGTAAATGATTTACAGTGTTATCGATAAAAGCAATAACAAATTTCTAATTGGTTTAAGCATTATTTAAAGTTTCTCTATTTACATTTTCTCTATTTCATGCCCACAGTACGTATAAGCAATAATTTGGTCAAATTATTACTCATACGCATTGTGATGTGTACCACCGAATGGAAGTTAAAAAATTAGCATAAATAAAAAAATGTACAACTTAAAAATAAAATATTAAAAACTCTCAAGTCATTGTATAAACCTATATTGATGACACTGTACCCATACCTTAAAGCAAAAATAGAAAGATAAATGTTTGTATGTAGTATTCATAATATTTGGCCATAATGTTTACACACCCACAAAATATGTCAATGTTATTTTTCATCATCTTAAAAAGTTGTTTGGTTATTTTTTTGTTTCTTTTTTTTCAATATTGACTATATTTCTATTTTTTTTTTGAGCAGTATGAGAAATATAGTACATGTACATTAAGGTGTCCCGAATAAAAAAAAAATATTTTGAATAACACTAAATCGATGTGTATTAAAGAGTTAGAAATTGGAAAAATAAGTAAAAAAAAGTATTGAAGTGGATCTTAATTGCACTGGCAGCGAAGTTATTGCGATTCTTAAACCAAAGCAGCCCAAGCTTAATCGCAACAGTTTCAGGCTCATTAGCTTATTAAGCAATTTGGGAAAATTGTATTCATCCATAGTCGAATCTGTGATGTCGTTGAAAATACCTCTATAATAGCTAACGAACGAACAATTTTTTTCAGAAAACAACATAGCGCAGTACACCAAATAAATCGTATTACAAATATTATCAAAGCTAATAAACGAATAAAGTAATCAGCAGGCCTAATAGTTCTTGACATAGCAAGGGCATTTAACACCGTTTGGCATAATGGCTTAGTATACAAATTGCTTCAGACAGATATGCCAAGATATCTGTGCATTAGGGGTACAACCAAAATAAGGCCCTATCACCACTCTGTAGCCGATGTTGTGCTGAAACCGAAAAATGTTTCCTCAGGTCATTTCGGAACAACAATCGTGGAAGCCGATTTCTGTCCTTTAAGATTTTTTATTATTTTTTCAAAATTTTTATTTTTTCAAAATTTTATATTTTTGTACTTTTAGCAATAAATTATAATATTTCGCAAATTTGCATAAGAAAGCGTAGGACAGTCGCAATATTTTTTCACGATTAATTGAATTTATACAGAATATTATTCAATATTTAATGGAAAAACTTATAATTTATTTATTTATTTATTCAAAGCAAATGCCTTAAGATCATACACAACAAACACTTTATACACTATACGCAGCTTCACTACGAAACTGGATATGAACGAATTAATGACTTCCTAAAGAGACTCAACAATAATATCACGAAAAAGTCGAGAGTCGGCAATAGAGTAACTTTAAACGAAAGTCACCGAATTGAAAAAGATATGCATGTAATGCATTGTTACTTTAGATATTTTTTTTTGTTTTTTTTTTAAGAGAAGCAACACTCAGGAAATTCTTCTTATTAATTAATGTGTTACGTTCTTTGGAAAGGGAGTGGTGAAAGATGAAGGGCTTCAAAAATGGCAACACTGTAATTGCACGAGTAGATAAGTCTTAGAACAGTTGTTGGTCGCCACCTGATGTAGAGTTGGCGAATTTATTGAAGCTTTTTGTTTCATAGCCCTGATTCATTATTTTACTTCGGTGGGGTTAAGTGCTATGAAAACACCGAATGTGGGCGCAGCGATAGAAAACTCATACATATTATTTTTTTCTAAATTGATGTTGTCGTCACCGGGAATCGAACCCGGGACCATCCGTGTAACAGTCCAACGCGCTAACCATTACACCACAACGCCCACATTACACCAGAACGTAATCATATAAAGGTTTTCCTGTTTTTCCTTTAAAAATGTTAGAATATAAAATTACTCAATATCTATGATTAAAAATATAACTCGCTGTAATATCTATCGATAAAATCTCGAAAAACGTAAATATGTAAATAATAGATAATTTAATAATTATGAATTAAAAATAAAAAATAAAACAAAATGCACTACCAGCGGTTGAAGTTACCGGTTGTAGTGCATTTTGACCAGAAAAAAGTTTGGAATTGTTTTTTTTTTTCGAAAAAGCGCTCAAAAGTTTCGTAATTTTTGGTTTATTGCTTTAAAAATAATTTCAAATTTTCTGTATAATAATTTTCGTTCACCAGAGGGTTTTTAAGTTCTGAGTATGTGCAATTGCTTTCTGTATAAATTTAAAAAATATTAATTATGCACACAGAGAAATAAAGTGCCAACCGAATTGAAAAGCGTATTATAATGGTAACAACTTATAAATTCAGTTAGTACAACAATATTTTTATTAGATTATTACGCATCTTGCAACTAAAATTCTGTTGAATTAACCGAACTTTGTTGTGAAAAGTAACGATCAGCTTTACCAAATGACTGAAATTCGTAATAACCTAATTTGAGTCATAGTAAATGAAATTTAGTTCGCAAATAGCTAAATTTTTCTCTGTATTTAGAATTTGTACTTGGTATACATTACAAAATACTCTACTGTACCAAAATTACGCTACAAAAAATTTAAAAATGTTTAATAAGGCAAAACTTAAAAAACATTTGAACCCTATTTCGAAAAAAAAATTCGAAACCATTTTTTCTGTCAAAATGTACTACAACCGATAACTTTAATCGCTGAAGTTTCACTTCAAAAACTGAAGCTTTAACTCAAAAATGTTTTACTTAATTTTCCAATATTCAGCTCTTTAATATGCATCGAGAGAGTGGCATTCCTATAACCAATTCGAAAAATTGTCCTATTCGGGACACCCTAATGTATGTTAATAAATTTAAATTGTATCATGATGTAAATTTTTATAAATTTAAGGAAGCAGCATTAAAAATTGGTATTTTTAACCTATCGTCATACGATTTTTTTTATTCTGAACAGTATGTCTCTACACACAAAGAAAACAAAAACTCATGTCAATCACGAAAACCACCACTGTAATTGCTTAAATTCCTGATTCAATTAGACATTTATAGCTCTTTAATTGAATTATTTTTCAATTACATAATAACTCTTTGCGATTAAAAAGTGATTAATATTGTATACCTTCCCATGCCACACCAAATGTATTTTTTATAGCTTGAATTTTAAAACATTGAATTTAAAAACATTGAATTTATGCCGACATGTAATTCTCATTCAGTCAGCAGATTTGTTTATACTTTATATAAACAAATTCACTCAAAATTTGTTTTTTCTTCCTCTTGTAACGTAGAGAGTATGGCAAACATTTCTTTTGGATTTTTTTTGTGCAGAAACTAGCTTTTTTGTAAAACCAGTGCACTTTTTTTAAAAATAATTTTTAAATTATTTTTAGCATTTTTTTGTTTAATGGTTATATTTTTATTAAAAAAAATTTAACTTGAAAAATTACATTATCAATTTTATGATAATGTTTTAGAATAAATTAGTATTTATTTTTAAACCACTGAAATAAAGTTATTTAACTTCATAAGGTAATAAACCTAATGAGAATTAATAATATCTAATGGAGTTCCAAGTTGCATATTAAATAAATGTGCCGAAAGTCCTTCCACCCCTCTGTCATACTTATTTAATATATCAATCAAGCACGGTTATTTTCCTAAGCTTTGGAGAAAATCGTATATAATCACATTATTTAAATCTGGATCCAAGTCGAATGTGATAAATTATAGGGGCATTGCCAAACTTAGTGCGATTCCAAAAGTTTTCGAAAAAATTGTTACCGATTTTTTCTGTCACCAAGTAAAATCTTCACTATCACCTTTTCAGCATGGCTTCCCTAAATGTTGCTCAACAACAACTAACCTCACTTGGTCTAAATTCTATCAGCCTTAGTTGGATCAAATCATACCTTTTTGATCGAAAGCAGACTGTCGGATTTAAAAATAAATCTTCTAAGATCATACATGTTATCTCTGGAGTGCCTCAAGGAAGCCATCTTGCACCTATTCTTGTTAGATTGTTTATTAACGATCTTCCAACTATAATAAAATACTGTAACATTTTAATGAACGCTGATGATGTCAAAATTTTCTTTAGCTATAAAAGCCCATACGAACATATTTGTCTTCAAAACGATCTTGATAATATTTATCAGTGCTGTAAAGCTAATCTTATGGATCTTAACCTGAAAAAGTGCAAATATATGCAATTCTACAGGAGTAACTGCGTAAATGTTAATTATGTTTTAGGAGAGCATAAACTGGATATAGTTGATGTTTTTCTTGACCTTGTAGTTTTACTTGATCCAAAACTGAATTTTGTTCCACACATTCATATGACCGTCAATAAAGCCAGAGGTGTTCTCGCCTTTATCAAGCGATGGGCAAAGGAGTTTACCGATCCTAATATTACAAAACAGCTTTATACCTCACTTGTAGGACCGATCCTTGAATATGGATCCGTAATTTGAGACCCGCAGTACAACGTACATAGTAACCATATCGAATCTATTCAAAAACAATTTCTTCTGTTTGTCTGCGATGTTTACCATGTAATCCATCTATAAATCTAACATCATATCCAAGTAGACTTGGTCTAATTAAATTTCCAACTTTAAAAAGCCGAAGAATTATGCTAAATATATCCTTCATGTTGAATATAATCAAAGGCGATATTTAATCAGAGTTTCTCTTGGAAAATATTACTCTCAATGTCCCTCAAAGACCTACCCGATACTTTTGTCCCATAGCAGTACCATTTCTTCGAAGCAATTACGCAAGTGCTCATCCGTGGCGGAGAGTTGGAAAAGATTTTAATGACTTGTATAAATTAATTGATTTTTATAACTTCTTCAATTGTAAAACGTAACATAATAAAACAAAAATACTGTTTGCTTACTTATATTTGTTTATTCTTCTACATATGTAATTTTTTTTTTATGTTCACATTGTATAGTATGTAAGGATTTAATCCATAGACTTTAATAAATTAATACAAAAAATAAAAAAAAATAATAAAAAAAAAAATTTTTTTAAATGAATTTAAAATATTTATTGCTAATACATGAACATTTATAAAAAACAAATAAATACATAAATTTCCAAAAAAAAAACAACAAAAATATGTTTTGAGCGATAGTATAAAGAAATGACAAACAAGTTCCGAATTATAGCAAATATTTACTTGATTCAATTAATTTTTAATTGACAGCTTTTAAAATTTTCAATAAATCGATTTAACGGAAAATATTAGGAAAATATTATTTCCGTGTATTGGGCAGTATAGACAATACCGGTTTTAGATCTTTAAAATTTAAAAACCTTCACGATTTTATTCAGGTTTTTCATTTTTAAAAAATTTTAAAAAGTGCTAATATTTGGGAACTTTAAAAATTATAGTTTGTTACTTTAAAAATTATATTTCTAAAAGTAAAAAAAATTATCTGAAAGCTGCAGTTGTCTACTTTTGCGATCTGTAATCAAATGCACTTAGCACTGCCCCCATGAGATTTTAAAAGCGTTTACATTGTTGGAAAATACATAATTTACATAAAAAATAAAACCTCGATTTTTTGGGAATAGAAAGCTAACTATTTATATTAATTTTTTTAAAACGCTTACTACATTTTTTTTTCTTTAAAAACCATGCAATTAAAGTTTTTTACGGATTTTTTTTTTTTTTTTTGTACAAAATATGAAAAAGTTGAAGACAGTATACACTTTGAACGACTTACACCAGTGCCGCGTGTGAAAATTGTAGAAATTTTTAATCAAAATAATTGTTCTATTCGTCAAACTCGTCGTGAACTTCATTCATTTTATGGCTGAACCATTTTAGGGGTGAAATGGGTACGTAAATAAGGCAGAATTGTCGCATTTGGAGTAAGGAGAATATACAAGCTTTTGTCGAAACACCATTACATCCACAGAAAATTACTGTTTGGTGCGCTTTATGGGCTGGTGAACGGTATAGGAACATGGTTCGAAATTTTCGCACCTCAATTACTTGGCATTAATCTTGCTGATATGTGGTTCCAACAGGACTGGGGCCACATGCCACACAGCGGTCGCTACAATTGATTTACTCAAATAAACTTTTGATAAAAAAAAATAATTTCACGTAATTTCCCAATTAATTGGCCACCAAGATCGTGTGATATAACCCCATTGTATTATTTTCTATGGGGGTAACGTTAAGTCACTTGTCTACGTCGATAAACCACAAACAATTGAACACCCGGAAATCAACATTTGAAGAGTTATCGGCGAAATGCTGCGAAATGCCGCAAATGTTGCGAAAATTTGTTGAAAATTGGTGTTCCAGATTGCACATTCTATGCGCCACCCGTGGCGGCCACATGGCAGAACTCATATTTAAACATAATTTCATAAAATTTTCTTTCCAATAAAGCCCGTTTCATTCATATTAAAAATATATTTCCTTGTTTTATTATGATTTAAACTTGTGTCACTCCATAGAAACACCCGATAATTACTTACGGAAATGCATGTTGAATTCTGTTCCCCCCATTCGATTTGTAAGCTGGTTTTATTTTTGTAAAATATATAATCTTTGATAATTATTACGACATTGCTTTTGGGATACGCTTGTTTGATTTTGCTAGAGAAATTTTTTTGGAGATTTTTGTTAAAAATCGTTAAAGTTAGTAAATTTACGTTCCCCGAACAAATCAAAATCTTATTTAGTACTATGAAATATGTATTTTGAAAACTGTTTAACAATTATCAAATCGAAGGGGAAAAACAGTCTTAAAAATTCTTAAAAAAAACTTGCATTTCCATTTAAAGAATTGCATTTGAATTCATATGTCTAGATGATTTTTTAACATTTAATATTGAAGAAGGCAATTAAACATTTCAATTGCCTTTAAAATTATTGAAATGCTATAGTAACTGTCAGGTAACTAGCAGTTCAAAGAGCCTAATATCTTACGGTCTGTTTTTACAATACGTGTATAATTTCAGACGAACTGTTTGTTATGTCAAACAGTAGAGATTGCCATGACATTGCTTTTCGGTTTTTGTTAGTTTATTTCATATACAAATAACTCATTTTTCGTTGCTAGATGGCAACCCAACACTATGATGATTGAAATATAAACAAAAACAGCTGATTTTTGCTTAAAAAAAATTAATTTATTTTGTTTTAGAAAACAATTAAAGTGGATATAAAAATATAATTTGTATAAAAAAAAACAAAAACATTTACAAATAAAAATGTAAATAAATATAAATATAAATGAAAATAAAAATAAATGCAATTAATGTTTATCCCGATGAAAATAAAATTTAAATAAAAATCATTATTATTTTTTTTATTACTATTTTTTGTTAAAAAGTATTACAGTAAAACCCAGTTAAGATGAACTCCGAGGGACCAAATAAATTAGTTCGTCTTAAGTGAGGTTCGTATTAAGCGGGTATTTTTAACGATAAAAAATATGTATTTATAAAAACAAAAACAAGATTTTTACTTAAATAAAAAAATAAAATTAGCATTTCATGCATCCACAATTAAAAATTCAATTAAAATTCTTCATTAAAAAAAAAACAAAAAAATCTGTTATTTTTTTCTGAATGACTAAATTAACGGTTTCATTCGTTATAAGTTTTTCTATTACCAAACTATGATTGTCAGCTTCTTCGGCACACGACTTTGTTCGAATATATTACTTGAAAAATTTTCAACATCGGCAGGATTAACAATTTCCAATATTTCTTCACCTGATGAAGTATGTGACGTTAAAATATTAGCATCTATATCTAGAAAGTCATCCACGGTTATGAAATTCATATTAGGTCTATCCCATTAAACGGATAAAGAGTGTACTAAACATGATAATTTGTATGAAAACGAGTTTATGGGACTGCTTAAAACAGTTCGTAATAACCGAGGGTTCGTATTAACCGAGTTCGTATTATAAGATGTATTTTATATGAAAATTTTTGCCAAAACGTCGGGACTTTTAAATTAGTTCGTATTAACCGAGGGTTCGTCTTAACCGAGTTTTACTGTATTTTTTTTTTTAATATTAAATTGTGTTGCCTTTTTTCTTTGACGAATACTTTTTTGTGAACGTCTGTTTTTGACGTTTGTGACGTTTCAAATCGCATTGTGGAAACCAAAAAAAGAGACGGAAACGACAACTCTTACGTTTTCACTCAATTCAAAGTGACATTTGCATTACAAAACCCCAAAATGAATTTCTTCACTCATTTACACGAATTTTTTGAGTGACACGTCTTACAAAAACAGACCGTTAATGTGTTTTCCTATTTTATAATAAAAAAATGAAAAAAATCCCAAAACATAAAAATTTTCAAGAAATTTAATAAACTTAAAAAAAAAAATAATAAAAAAAAAAAAATTTTTTGTCCCAAAAAAATCGAAACTTAATTTAATATCAAAAATTTAGTTTTTGCCAAACTTTTTTTAAAATGGAAGGGGGAGTGAAAATTCATTTAATAACATCATTTTACAAATGCATTTTAAGAAAGAAGCGGTTATTTCAAGATTACAGATCGCAAAAGTAGACAACTGTAACTTTCAAATTTCTGTAAATTTTCTGAAATAGTCAATCTAATTAACAAAATACTCCTCTTCAAACTTGATAACTTTTATTAATTTTTTTTAAGTTTTTTTAAAAAAAAAAAAATGTTAATAAAATTGCAAGTTTTTTAAATTTCAAAAATCTAAACGCGGAATTGTCTCTATGGTTTCACACATAGCTTGGAAATTTCGATTAGAATTAGAAATCATTACGATTAGAGAAATAAAATAATCTAATGATTAGAATTGAATTTTGATAAAAATTTCAGATTACTAATTGATTTGATTAGAAATAATCAAAAATCTAATCACGATTAGCATTTCTAATCAAATCTAATCAAAAATAATCCAAAAAATAATTGATTAGATTTCTTGATTATTTTTGATTAGATTTGATTAGATCAACTATTTTTAACTATTTTTGTGAAACTAAATGTGATAAATAACTATTTTTGTGAAAAAAAATATTTATTTATCACATTTGTTGCTATATTTACATAATGTAACAGTTTTTGAATATTGCATAAAATTACATACGGTGCACCCTGTTCTTTAAATAAACACTAGACACAGCTGGTTCACTTTGTTGTTGTGTTATTATTAATGTTAATTTTCAACGTGACAAGTACAAGTATAATTTTTTTGTTTACTTAATATTGAAAATAAAATCTTCGTCGTAATGGATCCAATTGTTTTCGAAGACCAAGACTTCTCCGCAGACGATGATATATGTGATCCAAATTATGTACCGACGAAGGTGATCCGGTTACCGGTTTCTGTTGTAGAAAAGGAGTCATTTCGAGACCTGTTTAGTGGCACTGGATTAAAAGTTATGTGTCAGAAAACAGCCATGAAAAGACTCGATGAAACATACAACAGCATGGTGAGTACGGTACAGACAGCCATGTCGTCATCGAAATACTTCTGCACCACAGCGGACATTTAGTCGGGTAATCACAGGAGTTTCTTGGGTTACACCTGTCATTGGCTTGATCAAAATTTCCAAAGGAAGTCAGCTGCGTTGGCGTGTAAGCGAATACTTGGTGTCCACTCGGCGGAGAAAATCGCGCAAATGATCGGGGATATGAACACTTTCTTTGGCCTCAACACGACCAACATTATAATGACCATCACGGACAACGGGTCGAACTTTGTCAAGGCATTTCGTGACCATGGCTTGAGGACAAAGTGAGTATGATGGCGAAGAGGCAGAGGAAGACAGCGAAGACGAAATGCCGATTTTCGAAAATGACCAATATTTGCCGAAGCACGGAAAGGTGTGCCAGTCACACACTGAATTTACTGGCCACCACTGATTTCCAGAGGATTTTTCGAGAGCAGCCAGCACTGTATATTCAACACACAATGGTAAAATTTATACATAAATTATTTGAAATGCAACTTACATTTCACTTACTTACATTGATTTCTTACAGACGATCAAAAAGTGCCATCAGTTATGGAAAAAGTGCAAATGGCCGAAATCCTCCGAAGTCATCCAGAGCATTTTAGGTTCAGCTCTTCTTGTACCAGTAGTAACTAGGTGGAACTCACTATATGATGCAATCGTGAAGTTACTACAGTTCAAGGAGAAATTGAATGAGCTTGCCGATGAACTGACTCTGCCTCCTTTTTCAGGTGGTGATTTTCAATATTTGGAGTCGTACAAGCTGCTAATGGAGCCCATTGCCCAAACTTTGGACTTTCTCCAAGGTGAAGCCAATGTGAAGTATGGTTGTATTATTCCTACGTTACTTTCTTTGAGCAACAAGCTGCTAAAATTATCCAGAAAACCCGAGGTTTTGGGAAAAATTAGCTCAATAGCAGTGCAATTAGAACAGAGAGTAAGGTTTAAATTGTATTTCATATTGGCGCCAGAGGTAAACATGGCAATAGCGGCAGCTGTATTGACTCCAAATGTGAAAATGAAATGGTTGCGGGTTATCCAAAAAACATCGCCTGACTGTACTGAGGAGCAGATCAGCAAAAGGGTGATTGAAGTCATATGCACTTTGTTCAAAAATGGTTCTTCATATAATGCAACGGACGTGCCGAATTTGAGTAATGACAACTCATTTTATGATTTCGATGATGACGGTAACTTTATCAGTATTTCATGATTTTTCAAACTTTATATTATTTTCCTTACAGAAGATGACGTTCCCAAAACCCCGGTAACACCAACCGAGTCCAACGGTTTCAAAAATGCCATAAGCAATCAGTTTTACGCTTACTTAAATGACCCGGAACCCGGCCCTCAAATTTGGACCAAATAAATGTTTTGAAGGAAGCATTCCTATTGTGTAACACCCCACTGACGTCGTCAGCACCCGTTGAACGACTATTCTCATTTGCAGGCATCATCAATACTCCAAGACGAAATTCATTGTCAGACTTTTCTTTTGAAAAGTTGGTATTAATGAAGTTTAATGTCAATTTTTTGTGAATTCTATATAAGCAGAATCAGCACACATTTAAAACGACCGTAGTTTTAATATATAACTATTTCCTTTTTTTACAGAACTTACTGAATATGCATTTTTGTTTTTTTTTTTGTTTGACATTCTGTAAAATTCGTTCTTTATATTTATTTTAGGTATAGTATGTATAAATGTAAATAGTATGTAAATATATATGTATGTGGCAATATATAATGCAATTTTATGCAATATTCAAAAACTGTTACATTATGTAAATATAGCAGCAAATGTGATAAATAAATATTTTCTTTTCACAAAAATAGTTAAAAATAGTTGATCTAATCAAATCTAATCAAAAATAATCAAGAAATCTAATCATTTTATTTTTTGGATTAGTTTTGATTAGATTTGATTACAAATGCTAATCGTCACTAATTGTGATTAGATTTTTGATTATTTCTAATCTAATCAATTAGTAATCGTCTAAAATGGCTAACTAATCATAATTAATCAATTTTTCAGCACAATTAAAATTTCTAATCCAATTGCTAATCATTAGGATTTCTAATCATTATTCCCAAGCTATGGTTTCACAGAGTCAGACTTGTGACGATTTCTAATGGAATTATTGATATTTATTATTATTACAACTTTTTTTTTGTTTTCTTATGATTTTTTATACTTAATCTTGGCAAAGGAAATATCTTACTTATTTGCATTTATATTGACACTTATTGTTATAAAGAAATTTGCACAACGTTTTCATATAATAACAAAGTTTAAGTAATCTTACAAACATTTTTTTTTTTAAAATGTAAATTTATATTTTTATTGATTTTTATTTAAAAAAAAGTTTTAGACTTTGCTAGACAAGTTTGTTGTATTAATTCTAAATTTAATATAATAATAAACTTTATTATTAATAATAAGCTACAGCTTATTTCCACTTTGTTGGTGAATGTAAAAAATGTAAAAAAATGTAAAAAAAAATATTAAATTAAACATTAAAATTAAAATTAAATATTAATTAAAAATATATTAACCCAGAAAATTACCTAAATAGATTCTATCAACATATTCCTGAGAGTGGTCAATTAATAAATTTGAAAAGAAATATAGAGTATGGCCTCGAGTATGGTCTCTCTCAGTAGGTTCATCATATGATATGTAGCATCTCAAGCATATATCTTCTTATTGCAGTTGTTCGCTTGCATTACAACGTTTTTAAAGTTATGTGTGTGTTTTTGATACAGCACAGTGGGCTACTGTTATAGTGCTTTAAATAAATTTAGAAAGCAAATAATTGTTTGAAGATACAATTAATTTTTTTTTTCAATCCACGGCTTAAAACGATGTATTTCAAAAAATTAGCTTTTTAAATTCTTACAAAAAAAAATTATAAATTCTTCCACTATGCCGTAGCTGTTTTTATAACTCTTACCGAATCCAAAGTGATGCATTTAAATGTAAAAAAATATATTTTAATGCAGTGTTATATTAACGTAGCAATTAATTTTTAATTAATATGCATTTTGACAAATTTAATTTAAAATTGTTGAGGTTAAGAAGAAGAATAAACGTTTTTCTCTAAAAATTATAAACACTATCATTCATTAATTATCAAATCAGACTAGACTAGATTCTGCCTTTTTATGGACAGGCTCATCAGTGATTTTCCATTTAAATTGTATTATTATTTGTGTTTTATAATTGTCAGATTGTCTCTATATCATAAATTTTTCAACATCCTGCGGCTGTAAAAATCAAACCTGCGCTCATCTTACATTACAAACGTAACAATACCAAGTCATGACCGTCTGTCTGAATTCTATAGTTACTGGGAAAACTCTCCTGGTCAACGCCAGGCTAAAAGATTGATCTCTTTTTCCAGTAGGGGGTCGAGGCGACTCATGTCGCTTGAAAGGGGGGATTTGAGGGCCCTGGCGTCGTACTTAACTGGACACTGTTATCTCAAATACCCTCTGCACAAGAAGGGTCAATCGGACACGGATATGT
Organism: Delia radicum; assembly: GCA_021234595.1. NCBI lineage: Eukaryota > Metazoa > Arthropoda > Insecta > Diptera > Anthomyiidae > Delia > Delia radicum. The sequence goes on from CM037853.1 coordinate 65,227,361, forward strand.
GTAGGTTTTGCGAGATGGTATCTGAGACCTCGGAGCATGTTCTCTGCGAATGTTGCAGGCATTGTGATAGGAGACTTAGGTTTCTAGGTGATCGCTTCATTTCGCCTTTCGACATCGCGAACATTTTGCCTAATAGGATAATTATAGGTAGCTTGAATCTGTAGGTAACTTTAGGCAGCACAAAAGACCTACATTGGTCGCGGTGCATAGTTCCTTCTGATCTAATATAAGTCATGACCGTTTAGCGATCAAACCTAAGTATGGCCTCGAATCTAATGCAGCTATATTGCTGTTTTCTTTCCTATTAGCTTTTTCTGTTATTGTATATTATACTCAGAAGTGACAACACTAACAACATTTACTAATCTCCTCCGTCTCTATTTACTATCTCCTCCGTCTCTATTTCACAATGTTACCAGACTGACGTATGGTTTTTAGGTTAAGGGTTGACAACTTTTGCGTTTTAAATTGAAACATCGCCACAGGGCAAATTTTATAATGTATTTTAGCACAGTGTTATAGTAACATCATATAGACAGTCACAATTAATTTTTAATTAATATGCATTTGACAAATTTAATTTAGTAAAAAAATATAATTAAAAAACTGATAACTTTGGAGCCCGCTGGAGTACCATGCAGGAATTTTGCAACGGTGTAGAAGAATAATTTATAATTAAAGCTGAATTTACATTAACCATAGAATTCCAGTTTAAACCAAATTTCGATCAAATGGTTGTGTATAAAATAATAGGTAAACTAGATTTCGAAATCTAGTTAAAATTGGTTTTAACATATATTTATTTTAAAACTTTGGAAAATCTAGGTTTTCAAAATACAGCGGTTTGAACAACGGATTTTGAAAAAAATGATTTTGACTTCATAAAGTGAACAACTTTTCTGTACCAGTAGAACCACGATTTAAGTAGCTTTAAAGTGAGGTACTAATAAATTTTGGCTGAAATTATGTCTTCAACTAAAATTTTAGTTACTCTTATTCAGCACATAACTGTTTTGAACTAATGTTTCACTAATATTTTACTAACGTTTTACTAATTTATTTTGCTACAAAGATTGTGCTGATAATCACATTAAAAGTGTGGACAACAACCAACTTGAAAGATACACAAAGAATGAAGTAGATGTCCTAACATGTCAAGATGTAGTAGGTAATTAAACAAAATGACTCCAACAATGTGTATCGTATAAATTGCGGATTTAAAAAACTTAAATTTTGTGTTGTCACCAGCTTGTCAAAGTAATTAATTGGCTATTAATTAAATTAAAAATCAAATATTTATATTTAATAAAGATTAAATGCGTATTTGTTCACTAAATGATTATAGTGACTTTTAATGTAGTGTGGTCAAATTGCAAACAAATATACGTTCAGGTAGACAGACTAAAGGGAAAGACAAGAATGCACATCTTATGTAATTTTGTATGTTACCTTTTCTTATTGCTAAAAAAAGTTTGAATATTTCATTATTTTGTTATTTCGTTTTGTTTCGTTTCTAGAAAGATGCCATCATTTTAACAACCATTGATGTAAGTAGTTGAAAGACAATTTGTCTATTTTTTATATAACGATTTCTATATATTTTCAGATATTAAATTAGCTCATCTGGGATTATGAAGATTTTTATATTTTGTAACGCATTGAAAATTATTTTTAAAAGAATAACAATAACAATTTTAAGATTTTTAGCAATTAGAACTAGTTTCCCACAATATCGAATTTTTGCTAAAACGTGAACTATTGCGAATTTCGAAAAAAGCTGAAACACGTATTTGATTAAAGCCGCATTCAGACTTGACAGCAAAACACGTGTTTTGTCAAAACACGTATTCAAGCTCTTTATTGTATTGCAACGGTTCTTTATTCTTTTCAACTCGTTTTGGAAAAACACGTTTTTTGCACTGTAGTGTGAATGCCGTGTAAAGCAAATAAAAATCTATAAAAAAAAAACAAACCTAAATATCTTTTTTTTACAGAATATCCGTGAAGAAAGAATATGTTTTTACATGATTTCACACGTTTTATATACCTTTGGATACGCCTTTAAAGAAACCTTTCATATGATACAAATATTGTATTCTTTGTTTTTAGTTAAAGTTAAAAACTCTTTGAAAAACTAAAAAAATACCGTTTTTACCGGCATTAATGGAATGTTAATGATTGACACGAAATATTTTGGGAATCATCATAAAACAAACCAAAATACTTTTTGAGAGGGTGGACAAAAACACTCTTTTTTCTCCATACAAGATGAGCGGGCTAATGTCCATTTTGTCAAAAACCACAATTTTCAGTTTAAAATTGGAGACGGAAGATATTTCGCGATCGAGACCAATATTCGCGATTCTGTTATGAGTACTAAGCTTTTGCGGTGTGTTTCGTTTCCTTCAGATTAACTTTTTAAGTTTCAGTCTAATATTAAATTGTGCGTCACAAAATGTGTGTTTTTTTTTTTTTTAAATGGACACAAATAGGAACACTACACATATTTCTTAGATTTTTTTTTTAACTAAATTTTTACTAAAATAAAAAAAATTGGTTTGATGTAGTTAGTTTTGAAAATTGTTACTTTGATAAATAAAAATCGTTTCAAATCTTGTCTAACATACTGGGCATCATAAACCTCAATAAATGTTAAATTTTTAATAATTTTAATTAAAGTTTTCATAATCTTTTAAAGTTTATCATTATACAAAACCACTTTACCTATAATACAAGTTAAAAGCTAAAAAAAAAACTTACACACACCTGCTCTTATTACATTCTAACTTTTTACAATGTGCTTCATCTTTTGTTAATGTGTGCTAAAATGTGCTAAAATGTGCAAAAGAAAAATAAAAACCTTTTTCAAATCAAAAACAACCATCAAATTTTCAGTTCTTTAGATGGTTGTGTGTATGCACAGAGAGGAAAAATAGATAAAATGAAAATGTTTTAATAGCATTTATTTTCATATAAAAATATTACATTTTAAAACAAAATGTCTAAGCTTTAATAAAAATAAAACATAAACGTTGTTTTTGTACCCTACACACAAAAAAGTGTTTGCCATTAAATTGTGTGAAATATTATTCTTTTTATTTATTATTATTAATAACACAGTGCAACAAATGAATACTTTTGGAAAAATACACGGACTCGACAGTATAGGTTCGATTGTACTACTAAAGGTCAGTAAAATCCTGTACTCGGTTTGTCCAGTTTGACTACCATTTTTTTTATGGTAGTCAAACTACCATTTTTTTCATGGTTGTCTACAACCATGAATGTTGTTCTATTTTAATAAAGCAAAAAAAAAAGATGTAATTGGCATTACTGAAATAAAAATTAATTTGTATAAAAACCAGCTGTTTACTATGTTGCAGTTGTTTCCAAAATAATATGTAGCTGACCACACGGCGACGATTGCAGTGAACGGAATTTGTAGTCACGTATCTCTGTAGCCTGCTGTGGTCTATGTGTTTTTTGCAATACTTTTAATTCTTTAAAACACTATTCTGAACTAAATTAACTCTTAGATGCTCTTGGCGTAAAAATAATCCTTAGTTGAAAAGTATTAACATAACAAAGTGTGATTTTAATAAAACAATGCCCAATTTAGGGTAATTTTGACACCAAGAGCATTTAAGGGTTAATTTATTTCAGAAATCTTTTCTTTAGTGGATTAAATGAAAGGCTTTGGTCAGATATGTAAATTGAAAAATTGAAAATTGAAAAGACCCAAATAATAATTCAATTTAAATGGATAATCACTGATTTAAAAATTAATGTTTTTTTATAATTTTTAGAGAAAAACGTTTATGCTTTTTCTTAACCTCAACCTTTCTAAATTTGATTTGTCAAATGCATATTAATTAAAATTTAATTGCGTCTGTCGTTATGACGTTAAGATAACTCTGTACCAAAATATATTATAAAATTTGCCCTGTGGCGATGTCTCAACATAAACGCAAAGTTGTCTACATGAACGTAAAAACCATACGTCAATCTGGTAACGTTGTGGAAAAGAGACGGAGGATATTATAAAAATAAACCAAAATCTAAAATAGATAATTTGTGTTTGTTAGTGTGGGTCACTTCTGAGTTAATATACAATAACAGAAAAGCTAATAGGAAAGAAAACTGCAACTTAGCTGCATTACATTCGAGGCCTTACTTGGGTATGATCGCTAAGCTGTCGTGTCTTGCTATTATTACGTTTGTAATGTAAGAAGAAACGCAGGTTTGATTCTTACAGCCGGCAGGTTGTTGCCAAATTTATCATATAGAGTTAATGTGACAGTTATAAACACAAATTATAATACAATTTAAATGTAAAATCAATGCTGACGCCTGTCCATAAAAAGGCAGAAACTTTTCTAGTCTGATTTAAAAATTAATAGTGTTTATAATTTTTAGAGAAAAACGTTTATTCTTCTTCTTAACCTCAACCTTTCTAGAGTTTATATATTCTTTCTTTAAATATACATAAAATTCCGCAGTGTCTCCTTTAATATCAATGACGCACTATACTGGTTAACGTTGTTCCATTTGTCCAAAATGTTTAGCACAACAGCTTCATGCATTGTGTCATACACACAGAGAAAAGTTTTGCTATTTGCCAACTGAAATTCGGATACTTTGACTCAAATTCGGTTATTATGAAGTTCAGTCGGTTATTAAAACTGAACATTAGTATTCACAACAAAGTTCGGTTAATTGAACTGAATTATAGTTGTTAGACCCATCATACTTAGAAATCTAATATAAATATCGTTGCACTAACTGAATTTTTAATTTCTATCATTAATATACACTTTTTAATTCGGTTGTCACTTTATTTCTCTGTGTGTAATATTTCAAATTACGCTTCTTAAAATTTAACAGTAGTGAGCAAATCATTGAGGTCTCTTTTAAATTGAAATAAATAAGCCTGGGTCACTTTGGGCCGCAGTTCCACATGAGTTCATGATGTCCAACAAAAACCTGCTTCTTTTTTTTTTTTGTCTAACGATGATAAAATAAAATAAGACGCGGTGCAAAAGTGTTAATTTTCTATTTAAAATATTTTATGATACATATTGGAGTTGTTATTGCAACTCTATGAAATTTATTCAACAATACTATGAAGTTCGAAGTTTACTATGACAGCTAAATTTTTTCGATTTGGTTGAAGAAATTTTTTAAAATTTTTAATTGAAGATTTTAAAAATATACCAAAAATGATATCCCTTTTCGACGTCACTTTAGGACAGGTTAACGACTTCCTAGAAAATATGTTTCACATTTAACAAAGTTTGCAGTTGTCAATTTGAAAAAGGTTACCCACACATTCTAACGATTATCTTGAGCAAGCAGTATTTATCATATTAGTGACCTGGGCCATTTTTTATTGCTGAAATATTTTCTAACCGGTTGTGGATTTGTATACATTTTTGAACAAATTATTTTATATTTGTATCGGTCAATTTGTCTTCTAGAATAAAAAATATTACAACATCAAAAATATTTTATAAAAGCAAAAAAAAGTAATCCTTTATAAAAAATCTTAAAAAATCATGCGTTATTTTTTAAGGTGCTTAAAATGTTAGTATGTTTCAGTAGGACCATAAAAAACCAAATTTTTTTTATTAAAGGGGTTATTCTTATTTGGTTTCAGAAGCAAGCATACAGAATCCGTTTTTCAAAAAATTCAAATACTACTTTAACCCTAGAACACACACCCATGTACAAATGTATACACTTGCAAATATACAGTGCTGTTAGTTAGGAATGGCTTAACTTCGCGCATAGAGATTTCGGATGTAGGAATAAAAGTAATTTCAAAGCTTTCAAGAGTTATTTGATCCAATTCGAATCAGTGGTTCAGGAGCTACGAGCTTCCAAATTCGACACCTACATAAGCACAAAACCATTTGCAGTGTTGTAACTTAGGAACGGATTAACTTAGGACAAACAGATTTCGGATCTAGGAAATATAAGTAATTTCTAATCTTTTAAAGGTTATTTGATGCAATTTGGATCAGTTGATCCAATTCGGATCAGTGGTTCAGGAGCAAAGTGAACTTTTTTGTCCATATCTCTTGAACCAGGCAGAATATTTGCATGAAGCAAAAACTTAAACATATGTAAAATATTAATATACGCATTTAAAAAAATAATGAAATAAGCTAGTAGGTACAAACGTATCCCGGGTGTGTGTTATCGTAGAAAAATTTGGGCATGCATCGTACGGTTAATGTAGGGAGTATGATCTATATTAATTCCAAATAAAAATTACTCATACGTATGGTGTACCTAATGCCCGAAAAATGTATAAATTTTTCGTTTTATATGTATTATTATTACTTATACGTATAAAAAATGTATACGTCTTAAAAATGTAGAAAAATGTTTGTTTTATATACAAAATTCTAAGATAACCGAAAAAAAGTAGCATTAGGCAAATTAAAATTTCTGTGAAGTTATCTTTAATTTTCTACTACACGGTTCCTAAAAGGTTTACAAACATGTGTTTGTAGGCATGTAAAAAATCCAAACATTAATATTACAGTCGCATATTCATATGAATATGAAAAATGGTTGCTTGGAAAACAGGTGCGTTTAAATTGTTCACATATTCGACGCATAACAATTGTTAAGTGAAATAATTGTTTTTTATTTGCCGTGGCAATTTTATTAGAATATTTTTTGTTAAATGCATATAAATAACATTTGTTCAGGCCTGACATACAAAAGTACATACATAAATGAACCTATTGACAGGGCTCTTATTTTATATAATTCTTTAACACTTGATTGTCAATATTGTAAAAAATGTAAACATTGCTTATTAGATTTTAGTTTAAATAATATAAATGAATTTAAAAACATGCTATTAAATTTTTCCTTTTATGAGAAAAATAAATAGATTTAAGAATTAATTGTTCTAGTCTGTAAGGATTTGTATCCAATGACTTAATAAACAAATAAATAAATATATTTACCCGACCATAAAAAAAAAATATATATACAACATCATTGATATTAATTCTTACCCAAGCTTATCTCAAAAATAGGGTATCCAATAAAATGGGGACCAACTTGAACCAAGGGCGACATACGTTGGACCTGCAGAGGACCAACAACGTGCAAAAACCTTGGGGCAAACAGTCGAACCAATTGGGTACCGACCACGAGCGGGAAGTATATCGGGCCATAGTATGGTTATAACCAGGGAGATGGTGAGAAGGGCGGTTGATAGTTTTGCCCCTTACAAGGCAGCGGGACCGGATGAGATCTTTCCAGTTCTACTACAGCAGAGCGTGGATTGGATCGACGGAAGTCTGGTAAACATTTTCACTGCGTGCCTAAAATTCGCGTACACTCCAAGGTTTATGGCAGGAGGCAAAAGTTGTCTTCATACCTAAACCGGGAAAGGAGAGTTATGCGATCCCAAAGGCTTATCGGCCAATAAGCCTAACTTCCTTTTTACTAAAGAACATGGAGAGGTAAGTGAATAACTGTACAGGGTCAAATTACAAGGGAATTACTAGGTTAGGAGAACATGCCTACTTGAAGGGGCGTTCAGTGGAAAGCGGCTCTTCACGAGGTGGTTTGTCATGTGGAGAGATATTTTGATCTGAACTGCTTTCACTCTGGCAATTTTTATTGATATAGAGGGGACGTTTTTATGTGCTTATCCAGTCTCTAGACCAGTTTGACATTCACCGCGACATAGTAGCCTGGGTCGGTCATATGTTAGGGAATAGGTGGATAAATTGCGAGGCAAATGACATAGGGATCAGA